>CM029367.1:1473769-1496269 GCA_017165825.1 Hepsetus odoe
GTCTCCAAACCGTATAACATAGCTGGTCTGACTACTGTCTCCAACCCCTATAACTTAGCTGGTCTTAACCCTGTCTCCAACCCATGTAACATAGCTGATCTCAAAACTGCCTTCAACCTGTGTAACATAGCTGGTCTCACTACAGTCTCCAACCCGTATAATATAGCTGGTCTCACCCCTGTCTCCAACCCGTGTAACATAGCTGGTCTCACTAACGTCTCCAACCAGTATAACTTAGCTGGTCTCACCACTGCCTCTAACCCATGTAACATAGCTGGTCTCGCTACCATCTCCAAGCTGTATAATGAGTTGACATGATAAAAAAGTGAACATAATCACTAAACTTGAATCAAGTGTTACTAAAAAGCACACTAACCTGCCAGCGCATTATGGTGTTTATAACAAATATGTGTTGTGTCCAAAGAGAAACGGTCAAATCTGCTTAGAATAGCTTTTGAAACTTGTTGTCACTTTTTCAGTTGGAGAATTTAAAATGAAGGATGAATGAAGTCTGACTGTCAGAGTGGAAATTACAAGGTAGAGAACCACTGAAGTGAATCTGTGCCACTCGAAGGCTGAAAAATCCACCACTTATGACTTCAAATGTACTTTTACAGCATCCGGTTTGTACAGAGCTGTGTAACGGAGAACTGTAGGTTCTGGAGGAACCATTCGACTTGATTTAGGAGCTGCAGAATCTGCTACACATGAAGTTAAAACACCACCAGATCACAAAGTGAAAAGACGGACGACATCGCTGTCGATTAGGTTGTGAGATGTGTCAGTCGTGTTAGTTGTGAAGGTGTAGTTTATTGTTCTCAGTGCTGAATGAGGAGGTGGGTCTTGATGCTGGTTCTGCTGTGGAGAAGCGGGTCCAGTTGGGCTGAGCTTGATGCTTCAAGAGGACGAGCTGTGAACCGTGGTTTGGTCATTGCTGAAAAGAGGGGACTGTGTTTGTCTTTGTAGGAATTAAGATCTTAACTGTAATGTGACACCAGGGGAGCCAAAGTCAGCAAAAGTGAAGCGGTGAAAATGTGGCTGCTTTGAAGAGCAGGCCCACGTACTGGATCGGCTCAAGGTTCGACTAGGAGTGAGTCCTTTCCTCAGAGAACGAGTGATCGGATGAGTAAACGAGCGACGCCAGCAGGAGTCTTTCCTGAAGTTGTACAGAAGATGCCTGCATGTTCAGGAAAGATTAAGATTATGAGAAGAGGGGGGTTTTATCAAGATGTCAAGATTTTGGGATACCTTACAAAGGATGACTGTGTTCTTAAAAAACGGACAGACAGGCAAATAGACAGATAGACAGACATACAGACACAGACAGATTGATAGACAAATACACAGGCTTTGAGACAGATGGATGGATGGATGGATGGATAGATAGATAGAGATAGATGGATGTTTTATAAACAGACAGGATCTTTTGAAAACAGACTGTTCCTGCTTGAAAGTGAACCCTTATTGTCTCATTGGACCGTTTTAGTTTCGCCGTCCAACCAGCAGGCGGCAGTTTGAAATTCAGGCCAATCAGAGCGCCGTGGGCGGGGCCCGTCGGAATGCGGTGGGAAAATAAACCGAACCAGTCCATCTGACGTCAGCATTCTTTACCCATGAGCCTCTGTTCCTCCCGCCTCGCGCCCACGGACCGAGTCGCGCTGGAGGCGGCGGCGGTGGTGGTAACCTAGCAACCAACTTTCACACGCATTAAAAATTAATATAAAAAAAAAAAACAATATTGAGATATAATCCTGAATGTTGGATTTTTTTCCTTTAAAATCTTCTGATGGATTTTAGTGCCTCTAATGAAGTAAGTTATTTAAAAAAAAATTTGTGTTATAAACTAACAAACAGGTCCTTGCAGTGAAGAAACAGAGAGCACAGCTAACAGTGTAACTGATTCAGTTCATAATGATGATAATAATGATGATGATGATAATAAGTAAATTAATCTGCCTTTCAGCACCCCTCTGGTTAGGATAAGCGGCTCCGACGCTCAGATTTTTGGATGGACGGATGGGTTTATGGGTCTGTGCATGGATGGACAGAATTTTGGATTGATGGATGGATAGATTCATTGATAGAGGTGTGGACAGATGGATGGATGAATTGATAGATGAATGGATGGACTGATGGTTGTAGTCAGAGGAATGAGATGGATGGATGGATGATCAGTATTTTGTGATCCATCATGCTTTTCAGTGAGATCAGAGATCAGAACCTGCTTCAGGCTGGAAGCTCTGCTGTAAATTATTGTGCTTCGTTTGTTCTTCTCTGTTTGGAGAACATGTTCTCGTTTTTTAACCGAAGATTACACAATGAGCATAAACATTACAACATCGCCCCCTGGTGGGCAGGAAGCACATTACCTGAGGGCTTCACAGAGCAGAGGGTCAATTCCGTCAGTGGGGTGAAGGGGTTGTGTAGGAGAGGTGAGGTGGTTGTGATGGAGATGTGAAGAGGCTGTGAAGGTATTGTGTAGGAAAGGTGAAGGGGTTGTGAAAGAGATGTGAAGATGTTATAAAGGAGAGCTGAAGGGGTTGTGAAGGAGAGATGAAAGGGTTGTGAAGGAGCTGTGAAGGTGTTGTGAAGGAGCTGTGAAGGTGTTGTGAAAGGGAGGTAAAGGTATTGAGAAAGTGCCATGGAGGAGAGCAGAGGGTCAATTCTGTTAGTGGGGTGAAGGGGTTGTGAAGAAGAGGTAAAGAGGTTATAAAGGAAAGGTGAAGGTGTTATGAAGGAGAGATGAAAGGGTTGTGAAGGTGATGTGAAAGTGTAGTGAAGGTGTTGTGTAGGAGAGGTGAAGGAGAGGTGAAGGTGTTGTGAAGGAGAGGTGAAGAGGTTATAAAGGAAAGGTGAAGGTGTTATGAAGGAGAGATGAAAGAGTTGTGAAGGTGATGTGAAAGTGTAGTGAAGGTGTTGTGTAGGAGAGGTGAAGGTGTTGTGAAGGAGAGGTGAAGGTGTTGTGAAGGAAAGATGAAGGGGTTGTGAAGATGATGTGAAAGTGTAGTGAAGGTGTTTTGTAGGAGGTGAAGTGGTTGTGAAGGGGTTGTGATGGAGCCGTGAAGGTGTTTTGAAGGAGAGCTGAAGGTGTTATGAAGGAGAGATGAAAGGGTTGTGAAGGTGATGTGAAAGTGTAGTGAAGGTGTTGTGTAGGAGAGGTGAAGGGGTTGTGAAGGAGAGGTGAAGGGGTTGTGAAGGAGAGGTGAAGGGGTTGTGAAGGAGAGGTGAAAGGGTTGTGAAGGAGATGTGAAGAGGCTGTGAAGGTGTTGTGAAGGAGAGGTGAAAGGGTTGTGAAGGAGATGTGAAGAGGCTGTGAAGGAGAGGTGAAAGGGTTGTGAAGGAGATGTGAAAGTGTAGTGAAGATGTTATGAAGGAGAGATGAAAGGGTTGTGAAGGAGCTGTGAAGGTGTTGTGAAGGAGATGTGAAGATGTTATGAAGGAGAGATGAAAGGGTTGTGAAGGAGCTGTGAAGGTGTTGTGAAGGAGAGGTGAAAGGGTTGTGAAGGAGATGTGAAGAGGCTGTGAAGGTGTTGTGAAGGAGATGTGAAGATGTTATGAAGGAGAGATGAATGGGTTGTGAAGGAGCTGTGAAGGTATTGTGAAGGAGAGGTGAAAGTGTTGTCAAGGGGTTTGTGAAGGGGAGGTAAACGTGTTGAGAAGATGCCATGGAGGAGTAGCTACACAATAGAAGTAAAGGAGAAGGACATGACCACTCATTTAATCAACGCTGTAAAAACCAGCTGGGACACAACACTCTAAATGGGTTGGTGCTGCAACCAGAACGGAGTTGGCTCCCTTTTGTTGAAAAAAGCAGAAAAAGAGAAGAAACCCACACCAGCAGGATCTCCCAAACACTTCCACAGAAATAGGATTCCTCAAGTGTCAAAATGACCTAAATACCAGTATAACTGATGGTGACAGTTCAAATATAGTCTATGATATAAAGAGGGACGACACTGAGTAATCAACCTGCCCTTTTAATAAAATTATCACCATTCACACGCAATAAAAAGATGATAAGAACTTATTGGGAACTATTTAAGCAGAGAACAGGGTCAAAAGCTAAACAGGACATATTTAGAAGTTTGAACTGGTGCAAAATTTTGCTAACCTATTTACCCGTAAGATTGCTCGCTACCGAGAAAATATTATTTACAGTATTTTCATATATGCTTATTTAACAGGGACTGTTTCAGAAATGTGATTACTTAAAAAATGGCTTGTTTTTTGCTGCGGAATGAGTCAGTATCTTATGATTCAATAAAGGAACAACAACAATGAGTCACAGTAATGCCGTTCCTGATGTTACTGGACGATATGTGGCATTAAGATGCCAGACTCGCCCTGCTGCCAACGCGAAGCTCAGTGTGATCACCCACTTCAACGCACTGCCAATGCAAACTCCTACACACATCGGAACATTCGGAGGACGACAGCAGACGAACGAAAAACCCACCTGTTATCTGTTCTATAAAATACAGAAGATTATATCTGACCACCATGGATGGACTGCTTCTAGCTTTTCTCAGAGAACGCTGTAGTACCAGTGATTTGTTCAGAACAGATTAATTTATTCTACTTCTTTCAGCTGCTCCTGTTAGATGTCCCCGCAGCGGATCATCCGTCCCCATGTCTTCCTGTCCGATGCATCTTCCTCTTTCACACTGACCGCCTCTCATCACAGCCATAAACCTCCTCTTTTAAGTCTGGCAGCTCCATCCTCAACATCCTTCTTCTGATATACACCTTGTCTCTCCTCTGGACATGTCCAAACAGTCTCGCTCCTCTGTCTCCAAACCGTCTAGCATGAAGTGTCCCTTATATACTTAAATCTGTTTGTCCTTGTCACTCCCATCTCAGCATCTTTAACTGACACCTCCGGCTCCACCACGTGTCTTTTCATCACCATCTCCAACCCATATAACATAACCGGTCTCACTACTGTCTCCAACCTCTATAACATAGCTGGTCTCACTTCCCTTCCATAAGACGGTACACCTGTTATGAACACGGTATATATTCTAATGTATTGTCAAGCTCCTATGGTCCATGTATTTTGGTTCTCCATGTCCACATGTCTTTGTTTACATCTGCCATGCTTGTGTTTCATTTTGCCCATGCCCCACCCTAGTCCTGTTATACAGGTTCTAGATCTTGGAAGAGCTGTAGGTGTGACCTCTGAATCAGTCGACCCGGATTTTAATCTGACCCCGGTACAGTCCGACTGAGTCTTGTAAACAGAGTTGGTCTTTTTTTGGAGCGAGAGTTTGGGTGTTGACATTATCATGTGACTTGAGCAAAAACAAACATCTGAGGGTGAAGAAGGTCGTTTACATGGAAACGAAAAATGTGAAACTGGAGAGGAGATCCAGAACTACAGGCTGAACTGTGAAATCGAGACTTCTTCATGAGGAAATTAGGAAACTAAACTCATGTCCCACTTCCTGCACGCTCCAGATGACAACCTTCACCTAAACTAACGTGTCCCAAATGGAAAATGTCCTGCTGTGTGGAAGGACAACTCTGGACAATGTCCAGAAATGATACTCCACAGTTTCAGTTTGGAGTTTGGGAATATTTTTAAGTGTCACTGACACCCTACGGAAATGTCCAAGAAAAGCATCTAGTTAAAGATAAGCAGAGGAAGTTTTTTAACTGATCTAAGTCAAGTCGTTGGGCGCCACAGAAACTAATGAGTAGAAATTATTCTGCTAAAAGGAACTAAAACTTTAAACTTAAAGCTTATTAATAATCGTTGAAATAAAGGGCAGATTTTAGTATCCAGGACAGTCTGCTTGGTGCTTCCATTATTTTGATTTTCCTTAAAAGGTCTCAGAGTTATTGCCATTTTTTTAATTTAAACTGAATATTTATTAGTTACTTTGCATGACATTAACACTTGATTTGTATTCTGTAAGGACGAAAAACAAAAAAGAAGGCAAAAATTGTGAAACCTGGTTTTTCAAAATTGGACACAAAATACAATTTCATACATTTCAAATTATAATTCTCTCACTCCTCTTCTTCTGGCGTGGACAAATTTGGTAAAGATCGAAATTTTAGAATCTGTATCTTTCCCACTTGTTCCAGTTAAACCATGAGTGCGAAAGGACTCCGCGACGTGAGAAATGATTTAACGAATAAAGTGAATAAATGATATTACAACAGTTACTATCTTTCCGATTACTTACTTTTGGGATGGTGGTAACATGACTTATTGACATGGAAATGGACTACGGGCTCAAATCAAGTCCCTTCCCTTCGTCGCTAGAGAACTAGAACTACTTCTGTTGGACTTGTTTCGGCTGAAAATGGTTTGTTTCTCTGCTTGGTGAATGCTGGAGACCTCGGGTTTCAGCATGGCTGCATCTCGGGGCTCCGTTTGGTCTTCCGGCACGTCGCCGTCATCAACATCAGCTTGTCCATCCGCATCAGCTCCTTCCCCAACTCCGAACACAGCCGGCTGCCAAACGTCTGGTTGGTGGTGTTGGGAAGGGTGTCGGAGAAAAGAGGAACCTGGCTGGGAGGAGGGGGCTCTGTCCTGGGACGACCCTGAAAGAGGGATTCGGGGGAAACCAGGGGTTGATCAGCATCCGTCTCAAATTTCTGCAGAAGGGCTGTCACTGTCAATTATTGTGAAATCATTTGTTGGGCTCATTTGATCATTTAAGAACATGTTCTGACGTCATTCGAAAATTAATTGACTTTCGTGAAAACTTAAACCGAAACTAAATTTTCGTTGAATGTTGAAAATCCTCACCAGCTGGTCAAACTCTTTAAGAAAACTCCAGTTCTTCTCCCTGAAAAGATTCAAATATCCATCTTATGAGAAACATGTGAAAAAACGCTGCAATACTGCAAGAGAAACGGTCAGTTTTGTGATAAAAATTGATATGGCATGATAGGTGTACGATAAAACACCTGGAACTGCACGGAATCACTGATGTTCACACTTTTTATTGAATATGTAGTTCTTCAGTATTCTACAAGCTTCTAATATGCACTTTAAAAGGCATTTTGTGAGTGTAATAATAAAAATATTGCCATATTTCCAGTCAACGAGGCTTTGGGGTTAGGCTATGGGAAGATTGATTCGATTCACTGAGTCGACTCCTTCGAACAGTCCATTCAACTAATTCACTCTGTTAAGTGAGTATTCTAAATTAAAGACTCAAAATGAATTTATTTGATAAACACATTTCTCTTTTTGGTTCTTGATGCTAAAGTGTGACACTATGACGCAAATATAACCTCGTATAATATACAGAGGTGGAAAAATCAAGAAAGTGTCCAATCCACGGTCCAGAAATGACAAAGTCCGTTCCGGGATTTGGCTCCGGCTGCGTGGACTCCCCCTGGTGGTGGAGAGAGCTCATCGCTGAAACCGGGCGGTTGAAGCGAAATCCCGGAGTGGATCTTTGTACTTCCTGGTTCAGTTGTTCCTTAACAAGTCGGTTGAATCGACTCTTTGAATCGAGTCCCGTATATTTGAAACTACTGGAAAGCAAAGAGGAGCACCCGGTCAACCGCACACCTTTCCGTATCGGATAACGGCGAAACAAAAGCTCGCTTAAAGGGAAGACAGGGGAGAAAGTCGGCTCTAAAGCGGCGCCGTTGACAGTTACCATTCCTTCACTCCGGCCCGCTCAGCTAACACGAACTCCCGCCAGATCTGGTCCACTTTAACCGGATCTCTGGAGTCAGTATCGCTCCTCGGAGGCTCCCCGGTGCTCTGCTTGGGGCTTGGCCGGTGTCTCGACACGGACACCGCGGACTGGGAGGCGAGGGCGCTCGGGCGCTCCGGTAATCGGTACCCGGCCGAAGTGACGCGCCTGACGGTTACTTTCTTGTCCATCCTCCTTTTTTTATTCACAAATATTAACTTTAAATCTTATTTTACTCTACTGAAGTTCAATTTTATGTAATTTAACCAATTTTACCCTGAAAATCTCTTAAAACGACTCTCCCCTCAGAGCCACCCGGGTGCGAGAGCGGTTGCCATGCCATCGCGGCAATCACTTCACGAGACCGACTCGACTGTTTAGCACAAACCCCGCCCCTCGTCGGGCCATGATTGGCTGATTGTTTCCCCGCTCCGCGTCAGGATTGGTTAATAGGCTGTCTGTTAGAGATGCCAGCCAATGCTGGAACTGGTGTAGAAAAGGGGCGGGTAAAGAAACTCAAGAGTAGCTGGTTGCCATGGAGACGAGCCCTCGCTTGTTTACCCGAGGAAAAGCCACTCTCGGGATTTTTTTAATTCACAAAATAGTGAGGCGAAATAAAGAGCTATTAAAAAAATGTCTAAAGGGTTGGTGTTTTATTTTCTCTCGGAATGAAATGTTAAGCAAAAAAGAAATAATAAAAAAAACTCAGTTCTAGTCAGGTCAATAAGATGCTTAAGTCTCTGGTGTAAAGAGAATTAAATCTGACAAATTTTCTAACAAATTGATATCCTTTGTAGTCAGTTGATGTCAAAATAATTGACTTTATTGTTTTACAAATTACCAACAACAATAACAATAATAAACAAACAGCAGGTGCATCAGCGCAGGAACCCAAAAATGTGTTTACATACAATAAAGTATAATACATTTTATAAAGGTGCTTTTGCACAGGTTGGGAGTTATACACTAAAATAATTTCCAGTTGAACCTGGTTGTGTTGGTATCAAAATGTTCAGTTTTCTGACAGTTTTGCCAAAGTCTTACATGTAATGTATTATTGAGGGACAGTTCTCCAGATCTTCCTGAAGGACAGTGTTGTTGTCTCTCATTTTCAGTCCAGTCTCTGTACCTGAGCAGTTTGATAGTTTTGTGTCGTTTAATCCACACAGTGATCTACGTCTGAACCTTCAAGCAGAACAAAGCGTCTCACTTAAGACATGAAGCAGTGAAGAACCAGGTGCAGATGATTCCAGATGATCAGGGGATTTGTTTTTTGCCTCTGTACCTGAGCTGTTTCAGAAGCAGTGCAAGATCATCTCCACAGAGAAACAAAAGGCAGCCGATGTCCAAAGAAGAGCTTTGGGATGTCCTACAAGAAGCCTGGAGAAATGTTCCTGAAGACAACTTAAAGAAAGGAGCTGGTCTAAGAGAGCTGAGGCTGTGCTGAAGAATAACGGTGGTGGTGGTCAATACTGACTTTAAAGCTGGTTAGAAAGTAACTCTCTTTGTGTTTAGGCTAGATTTACCTGTGTTTGTACACAAATCACTGAACCTATTCAAACACACGTTAAACCAATCAACAGGTGAGCTGAACGAAGTGCTTTTGAGGAATCTGCAAACTGTCTCACACTCCAGGCCTTTAGAAATCGAGCTGGGCTATAAAGAATGTGAGAAGCTCATATCTCCATGACCACAAATGCTAAAAAAAAAAGCCACAAAGTAAGTGCAGACACCTTGATTACATCTTTCTTAATCGATGTGCAATGTGAGCCCAGCGTGACAAGGAACTGGGGACGGAGGACAGTCATGACTGAGACAGCAACCAGGTCTAGTGTGTTTGCCCTAATTCAGGACTTTCGGTTTTACCCACAGGGTGGAGGTGTAGTCCATGTTTCAGCACGTTCAATTGTAAGAGCGCTTCGCTGACAACACAGATGGGAAAGTATGTGAAAGAGAGAGAGACAGAGAGAGCGAGAGAGAGAGAGGAAGAAAGAAGCAAAGATATTTATTCTGGCATTTATTCAGGCAATCTGATGAACGTGCTGCAAGACTGAATAAATGAACTGAGAATGAATGTATTCTGTGTTCTGAATCAAGCCATGCTTGAGAAGAACTGGGCACCAGTACAGGTTACAAGAACTGGGCACCAGTACAATTTACAGCCACACACACACATACACACGCCACTGCTAAAAAACTTTAAACAGCACATTTCAGCAGCATTGGGTGCTGTTGCTGAGTCATTCAGAGAACCTGCACAGTCACATTTGACCAGTGATCTTAAATTATTCAACCCAGAGGTTCTGTCCGGCTGGTTCAGTGTCGCTTCCTGTGACCGCACTGCAGCGTAAGCAGTTCAGAGATGGACGGAAGAGAGTTGGAGACTGAGTTTACAAGAACTGAAGAGCATATACAAAGTATCAAACTTCTCATTTCTTAACAGTTTGCTTCCAAATTTCCAGACTTTCTTGTATGTTTAATGTTGAGGAGCAGTTCTCCAGATCTTCCTGAAGGACAGTGTTTTTGTGTCTCATTTGCAGTCCAGTCTCTGTACCTGAGCAGTTCTCCAGATCTTCCTGAAGGACAGTGTTGTCGTCTCTCATGTTCAGTCCAGTCTCTGTACCTGAGCAGTTCTCCAGATCTTCCTGAAGGACAGTGTTGTTGTCTCTCATTTTCAGTCCAGTCCCTGTACCTGAGCAGCTTCAGAAGCAGGGTGGGATCATCTCCACAGAGAATGGAGAACAAAAGGCAGCCCAAGGAAGATCTTTGGGATGTCCTTCAAGAAGCCTGGAGAAGTGTTTCTGTAGACGGCATAAAGAAAGGAGCTGGTCTAAGAGAGTTCAGGGTGTGCTGAGGAATAACAAGGGGGATCAAGACTTTTGCACAGAGCTTGAACAAAGGAGCTGTCTCTTACTTTTCTTCTAATAGTGAGTCACGCCGGGGAAATAAAGGAAGTGCAGTCGAGTGAAGGGAGGTCATACAGCAACTATAGACGCAAATAAAGGAGCAAACTAGGAGATCACGTATACGAAGGTACCAGGGTGACCCAGAATGATGTTCAATTTACAGAGCGGTATCACTTAAATCACTGCAGGAGCTCAGAACATCTCATTTATGGATACAACACAGTTGTTTCAGAAGTGATAGAGCTTATTCACACCCTGATCATCATGGCAAGAAGCAGATTATTATACAGTGCTGTGCAAAAAAACAGGAGAAGTCATATTCCTTCCTCAAACACTCTCAATAAATTCAATAGGTGATCTGAAACAGGTGTCTACAAGCTAGGAGGTCTCCCTGCTGTGTGAGACACCAGCCCCCCAGAGCCAGGCTAGGGTCCTATTTAGTGTGGCTTTCCAGTGGAAACCAAGCCCAGCTCCACAAGTTCAACTGGTTTTAGTCAATTAACAATTTCTGTGATTTTATGCTTACTATGCAAAATCACTCAGAGCTCTTCAGAGAGTCCTTCAGAGGTTTGATGTGAGATAATCCATTCCAATGGTAATGGTGAGTGGAACCAGACATCTGCCTCTAAGAGCTCCCTGAAAGAAAGTTCTTACATGTGGTTAGGAAGACGTTGCCTGATGTCTGAGAAAGTCTGTACAGAAACCTAAATTAAACCTGTTCATGATGCAAGGGTTCACGCAGGTGACTGTGAGATCATGCACAGTGTCGAAGATGGACCAGATTAGAAATAACAAAGTTACTCAGATGTGTTTGCAAGCATTTGACTGGTCTGATGGAAAAACTTTGGGGCGGTTTCTTTCTTTCAGCACTTTTTCAGCTGATCCGCAGCCACAGATAGGAAGACTGGGAAACAGAATTTGCACCAATAATTCAAATGTTCCAAAATCCAGTTTAAGATACAGCATGTTTGTGTGCTGTTAACATGGGTATTAGAACAACCTCCAAGAACCGGAGATCATCATATGATGGAGCAGCCATAGCCTGCTAACAGAGAAGCGCTTGCGACCTGAGGGTTGGGGGTTCAATCCCCAGGATGGGCAGGAACACTACAGGACTCGGAGCAGGTCTTGTGGTCAGAGAAGAGTACATTTCAGTGAAAATTGAATTGAAACCTGGGGGAAAGTGAATGTCTTTGGTGAGGCAGTGGACGGGGGAAGGGGAGAAGAGAGTGTGTTGTTCCAGCGGTGAAACATGGAGACAGATCGGTGACGCTCTTTTGGGGGTTCTGGGGAGGAAGACCTGGATACGTAATCCAAATGAATGGGATCGTAAAATAAAGGAAACATTGCACAGTTCCTTCTGGTTTCCCAAGGGTTCTATATAGTTCTGCAAAAATAACTAAATTCAGTGCAAAGACAAGGAAAATAGTTAGAAAATGATGTCTTGTCCTCCCCAATCTCCAGATCTGCAGGGACGAGCAGAGACGAGGGAATGAACTGCACTCAGTGTCAAGGTACCCAACTGTCCCCTGGTATTGGTGTGTGTTCACTACTGGTGTGTTTTGGAGTTAAATGCAGAGGACAAATTCAATCTTCACTGTGTGTGTGTGTGCGCATATGTGTGTGTAAGCACAGGAGTTTGATTAATTCATAGAATTAAGGTGCACTTATCCTAAGAAAACTACTGTTCGCTGTTCAGCCCGAGAAGCTTGGATGTCCTTCCTGTTGTGTGGTCCATGCGTTGGAGGACCGCTACCGGTGTCAGCTCCTCATGCTGCTGTTCATGACAGATACGGTTCTCCCTCGGCCCCGATATGCAGAACATGACTGACACATAGAAGAATAATGGCTTCAGAATGTGTCAGTCAACCTAAAGTGGAGCAAAAAACACCCACTTCCCTCTGTGGTGGAAAGAGACCTAACACTCACTCATTTTCTGAGCCACTTGTCCTGATTAGATGGTGCTGGAGTCTATCCCAGCTCTCACAGGGCAAAAGGTGGGGACATACCCTGGACAGGTCACTGGTCCGTTGCAGGGACAAACACACACACACACACACACACACACACACACACACACACACATAGGGGACAATTTAGTATCCAATGCATCTTTGCATGGTGGGAGGAAATCGGAGCTCTGGGAGAACATGTCCACTCCACACAGAGAGGACCAGGCCCACAGAGTAAATTTCAGCGATTTGATGGAGGTGAGGAGTTTATATGGGACAGCAGGTGGAGGGAAAAGACAGTGTTCTTTCTTTTTTCAACATGACAATGATCAAATACTGCAGAAATGACAAAATCCAGCTTAAAGAACAGCAAAATGGTCAGAAAATGATGTCTTGTCCTCCCCCGTCCCCAGATCTGTCTCCCAGTAAGATGCAGGGACGAGCTGGACTCAAAGGTGACTCGCTGAATTGAACTGAACATTTTTGTGGGCAGACAGTCACACCTCTAATGGAACCGTCCTGGGAGCAAAGATCAGACTATTAACCATAAACACCGCTGGTCGGAGGGTCACCTTCAGTTTTCCATCAGCATCAGCACTTCACACATCCCTCCCTCGTCAGACGGCCTCTGATGACTGAGCTGTGCACTGCAGTCCTTTCGTTTGACATGTTGATTGGAGCGTCTCTACGAAGCTCTCCAGGCCTTTTGAACCCGTTTTCAAGGTGCGTCCCTCACCATCAGCCCTCCTCACTCTGAAAGCTTTTCATGAAACAATTAGAGGCCATTTTTCTGTGAAGTGGCCTATAGGCTTCAAATTGAGCACACAGAGAAAACGCCCCCCACCCACGTACAACCTCTCCTCACCCCTCGCTCTGCATTCTCCACTTCCACCGAGTCCGGAGACGCCTGAGGGAACGTCTTAAAGGCGTTCTGATGTCGCGTCAAAGGCTTAAATGCTGGGAATGTCTTTTGAACTTAAATGTAATAAAGGGAAGTTGATGCTTGGGTATGAATTATACTTACTATAGGACTGTGACATCATCACATGTTCATGATTATTGATGTTGTTGACTGTGAATAATCACTTTGATCTCTTTTGTTCTAAAGATTGCTTCTATTAGAAAGCCAATGGAGTTACAATCACATGAGCGTAGATGGATGGATGGATGGATGGATGGATGGATGGATGGATGGAGAGATAGATAGATAGATAGATAGATAGATAGATAGCTAGATAGATAGATAGGCAGATAGATAGATAAATAGATTTTACATATAAGATATGCATACTAAAAGACTGCATATGTTTGTAAACTCATTCCCTCAATCTATCTATCTATCTATCTATCTATCTGTCTATATATCTGTTTGAGTCCTCTGTCATATCAATTTGATATATTGAGTTATTTCAGTGTTTATTTGATTTTATTATTTTATGTTCAATTTATAATCAGTGAATTATTACTATTCGTGTTTTGATTTGGGTTTTTTCTCTCCAGGTTTTTAAAAGTGGGACAGACAGACGGACCGTCATGTTATATGATGTACCGTAAGTGTTTCTGGTGGATTGACTGACAGCTGCCTCTTACTTCACCTTGGGCTTTATAACACACGCACACACACACACACACACACACGTTCCACGTTCCTTGTAGTTGTCTATTTATGCTTTATTTATTTTTCAGTGCTGTTTTTGTCTTTTGCAAAAGTTTGAACTTCTTTTTTATGATGTTATTTGATGTAAATGATGTCTTTAAAAGGTGCTTAAGTAATAATAATGTCTCGACCTGGTGTGTCAGGTATGTGACTGACATTTTGCCTGTACACTGTATGTTGTTCCTCCAGAGCTCCATCATCAGGGATCCGTGTTTCCCTGGAAACGTGTATTAAATCCCCAGCAACACCTGATGCACCCATATAACCTGTAGCTACACACCTACACACAGTACACCTGTACAGGATGTGTGTCTATTAAAGTGGCCAGTGAGTGTCAGCACATAGTGGGTGTTTCCAATAAGTGAAAAAGGGAAAGTGACTATTCTTGTCATTGTGAGAACACACAGCACAGTGCACCACAACGAAATTTGACCTCTGCATTTCAACCATGCACAAACACACACCGTGCAGCAGGGGTCAGCTATGAAAGCACCCAGGGAGCAGTGATGGGGACTGTACCTTGCTCAAGGGTACCTCAGGGCAACCTACTGGTAAGGGGTTTGAACCCACAATCTTCCGATCCTGTGGCGACTCTCTAAACACTAGACCACCGCTGGCCAGTGAGTGTCAGCACAAGGTAGGTGTTTCCAATAAAGTGGCCAGCGAGTAGAATGGTTAGGTGAGTGTTGGTAATAAAATGGCGATCAAGTGGAATTACAGGGTGTTTCTGATAAAGTGGCCATTTTGATTCGAATAAATGGAGAGTGTTCCTGCATTGCAGGCTCATTTCGCACTAATTTTCACATTTTCACGTTGCTGTGAGAATAACAGCCTGACCGGAGCTTTGCTTCAGTGCGTTCACTTTAATTTCCATTTTAATTTGCAATCCACTCTGGCTTTACCTCCAGGAACACATACATCACACATACACACACGCAGGGCGAGAAATGACTCTCGGGAAATGGTTAACAGGGAGCGCAAAGTTTTCCTGGTGAGATAAAGTTGGCTGTGTAGGAGGTGCTGGGAGATTAAAGACAAACACTCCTACCGAGTTAATGAATCTTCCTCAGACCAGAGCAGAACCGCAGGCCGCGGAGCACAGACCGCGTGAGGTCAGTGTGAGGAGACCGGTGGACGCTCATGGAGTGTTTCTGAGGCTGGAAAAGAGACAATATGGCCAAATAAATGAGGACACATTCTATACAATCAAAGAAGTGGAGAGGAGCCAGGAAAAAACAATGTTCCTAAAATCTATCTGCCAACAATTTTGCTCAAAAGGAGAAAGAAACAACTCTAGTCCACACACACACACACACAAACAAAAAGTGGCCACTGAGTGGGATCACGAGGTGAGTGTTTCTAATAAAGTGGCACAAAAAAGGACGGGAATCAAACCCAGAAACTTTTTCTCTAGAAGACGATGTCATTAAAAACAGCTTCTAAGGACTAGGTGTGAATAGTCTCACTAGGAGGAGAATATTGAGACTGAATGTCCCTGTGTGGGACGGTGTGGTGCAGCTACTCACCTGTAATGAGGGGCGACGTGTCGTGATTGATTTAGAGCATCCAGGGGTTCTGCCCTGCGGCATTCATGAAGATGAAGGAGGACTCGCAGGAGGACTTTGTCCCAGAAGTGTCCATCCTGCACTTGTGTCCTCGTTTGATACACCAGCATTCTTCATGATAAACACGTTTAGAAAAACATCAAAAAAACATTTATTCTGAGCTGAACCAGTGTTGTTGTTTCGGTTCTTGTGCTCCAGTCAGAAACGGGACAAAGTGAAAAATGCAATAAAGTAGTGATGACCATTGTGTTGATGATTATAATGATGAAAATACCACTTTTTGGAGCATCATGACGCTCTTCTCTCAGCAGAAGCCCAGGTTTTCTAGGGGTCCACCTCTTACTTTGTCCCTCAAGTCCAATGCCATGAAAAGAGGAAAAACCTGAGCAAAACCTGTACCTTGTCTTAAAAAAGCAGTCCCACCACTTTTTATAGAGACACCATGGAGAGTCTGCTCTCCAGCTGCATTCCTGTCTGCTTCAGGAACTGAAATATTTCAGAGCTGCTGAGAAGATCAGCCTGGTCCTTCAATGAAAGCCATTTTCAAAATCACTGCTTCAACAGGGCCAGCAATTCCGTGACCACTCCCACCCGTTAAACCCAGTCTTCTTTCTTCAAGCGTCCAGAAAAAGGTTCTAAAGCAAAGGTTCCGGTTCTGCCAGAGAGCATCATCCCATAAACTATCCCCTGCTGTTGATGATGGGCACTACCTATACATATCTACGTCAGTTTTCTGAATGATTAATCATGGGGTGGCATGATCAGCGCTCACAGTGGGAAGGTTGTGGGTTTGATTCCCAATATGAGCTCTTTCTGAGTGGAGTGGACATGTTCTCCTCCATGTCAAGTGGATTGGAGATGCTGGATTGCACCACAGGTGTGTTTGTGTGTGTCTGCCCTGTGATGGACTGGCAACCTGTCCAGAGTGTGTCCCCACCTTTGCACCATGGGACAGACTCCAGCACGGCCCATGACCCTTATCAGGACACGCATTTGAGATAATAAACGAATGAATGAATGAATTAATTGATGGTGCGGCTCGCTGGTGCAGTGGGCAGTGCTGTCACCTCACAGTGAGGAGGTCCTGGGTTAGATTCCCAGGTTGGACTTTCTGGGTTCTTTCTGTGTGGAGTGGACAGATTGCCACTATGTCTGTGTGTGTTTCCTCCTAGAGCTCTGGTTTCCTCCCATCGTCCAAAGACACATCAACTGGATTGGAGCTGTTAAATTGGTCCCTAGGTGTGAGTGTGAGTTTGTCTACCCTGTGATGGACTCGCGACCTGTCCAGGGTGTCCCCGCCTTTCACCCTATGAGAACTGGGATGGGCTTCAGCACCGCCCACCACCCTAATCAGCACAAGCGGCCCAAAAAGTGAGTGAGTGAAAAAATGGTTCATCTTTCAGCCCTGCAGGTTTAGAGTCCCACTGCTGTTTACGTCAGTCCGGCACAAAAGAACCGCTGCAGAAACTGCAGGAATAATGTGGGAAAAAGACGCAGAACCTTGTTAGAGTAGAGTGAGCTCAGCAAAGGTGAAAAAAAAACTTCTAAAGAACCTTTTTCGCTCCTTTTAGATAAAAACAGAAACGCCAAACTTCGACAAAAAGCCCATTTAACCTCCTGAGCCTCGTCCTTTCAGAGCCCACGTCACATGTCAAGAATCTCAAGTTCACCAAGTAATTAGTCAAGTTCTTTCTTTTCAGTGTGTTCTCCACGTTGCTCTGATGAAAAGCAGCCCCCTCCCCTCTTTCTCAACCTGCGAGAACATTATGAGTCTGTTACGTCTCCCGGTTTCCTCTTGAGCGTTTCTCTCGCAGCTCTGCAGTAAAATAACCCGCTCTGGAGCTCTTATGCAATTGCTATTATTTTTTTCCCTGCTGGCTGCTGGAGGACTGGGGTGGAAGGGGGGTGATGACTGTAATTATCTTGTCCTGAAGTGAACGAGTCAGCCAAACAACAGTCCACCAAAACCTGAAAATGGCACCAAGCTTCCAGCCCAGGACAACAGTGAGGTTTATTCATAGGCCTTCTTCCCCTAATGGTTAGGGAGTGGCCACAAGATCGGAAGACTGTGGGTTCAAACCCCTTACCAGGAGGTTGTCCTGAGGTGCCCTTACATTTACGGCATTTAGCAGACGCTCTTATCCAGAGCGACTTACAGGTCCTAATTACAGGGACAGTCCCCCCTTGACCCTGGAGCAACTCAGGGTTAAGGGTCTTGCTCAAGGACCCAATGGTGGTAGTGCTAGAGGTGGGATTCGAACCGGGGACCCCTGAATCCATTGGTCCGTAAACAAGTACCCTACCACTAGACCACCACCACCCTTGAGCAAGGTACCGTCCTGTCACTGCTCCCCGGGCAGCTTTCATAGCTGGCCCTGCTGCACAGTGTGTGTTTGTGCATATGAGGTCCAATTTAGTTATGGTTCACTTTGTGCTGCGCTGTGTGTTCTCTCGTCAAGAATAGTCACTTTCACTTTCTTCTTCTTCTTCTTTTGGCTGCTCCTGTTTCTGTGTCTCCACAAAGAATCAGCCATTTCCATTTCTTCATGTCCTCTGCATCTCCTTATTTCACATAGTCCCTCTCTCACCCCGTCCATTAACTTACATTTAGGGCATTTAGCAGATGCTCTTGTCCATGTCCTAATTACAGGGACAGTCCCCCGGAGCTATTCAGGGTTAAGGGTCTTGCTCAGGGACCCAGTGGTGGTAGTGCTAGAGGTGGGATTCCAACCTGGGACCTCTTGAACCCTTGGTCCATAGACAAGCACCCTACCATCGCCACCCTCAGAACTTCTTCTTTGTTCTTCCACTTCTCCTCTTTCCTGGCAGCTCCATCTTCAACATCTGTCTCTTGACATAATGCTGGTCTCTCCTCTGGACATGTCCACACCAACACAGTCTCACTTCTCTCACTTTGTCTCCAGAACGTCCAACCTGAGCTGTCCCTCTCACATACTGGTTCCTAATCCTGTCCGTCCTCGTCCCATGTGACGAAAATCTCGAAAAATCTCTGACACCTCCAGTTCCGCCACCTGTCTTTTCAGCACATTTCCAACCTGTATAACATAGCTGGTCTCACTATCATCTCCGACCCGTATAAAATAGCTGGTGTCACTACCGTCTCCAACCCGTGTAACATAGCTGATCTCAGTACCGCCTCCAACTTGTATTACATAGCTGGTCTCACTACTGTCCTGAAAACCTTTGCTCTTTCCACCGCTCAGAAGCCTTAGTTTTACAAAACAATTCAGTGTTTAATTCAATATTTCAGTTTTTGCTGTTTAAAAAAAAAAGATATTTTAAATTCAAACACTCAGGACATTCCCTGCATTTAAGTGTTTTATTTTAACAATAGAGAAATCTTTCTCCATTGGGTCCCATTCATGCTGTCCATTCATGACTGTCCACCTCATAAGATGTTTGCAGCTGGTGTGAACAGGGTCCTCGGTCCTGGAGATGCAAACGTAGAAAGTATGCTTCAAAATCAGCTCCACAGTTTTTGTGATGTCATAAAAACCTGTGTGCTATTGTTACATATAGATGCATACATACACATCACATACTTACTTAATTATTATGACATATCATCAGAAAACAATGGATTGTTATGACATCACAAAAACAGTAGAGCTGATTTTGTATGTATATTTTTGGGACACATAATAAAATATAGATGTTAATGCCCGGCAAAATTATTATTATTTTAATTGTGATAAAAACAGAAAATCCAACCCGAAAGGATTATTCTGACACTCCTGGTCTTTATTCACAGTGAAAGGACAGGGCACACTTGATGGATTAAACCTTTATAAATGTATATGTAGGTTAACGTCAGGTGTCATTACAGGTTCATGGAGGTGTTCTAAAGCCTTATGACCCTACTGCAGCAAAGTACAATATGTAATTTGCAGTACAAGAATGTGTGTATGCAAGTGTGTGTGTGTGTGTGTGTGTGTGTGTGTGTGTGTGTGTGTGTGTGTGTGTGTTCTTGATGCCGACACTTAAACTGGGACTTTGCCATGTGGTATCCCATAGCTACGCCTAATCAGCTCTTTAATTACACAGAGCACGGTTTGGTTTTGGCTTTAGCAGAGTGAACACGGCTGAGGGCAGTAATTAAATATCACTTAGAGAGAGAGAGAGAGAGAGAGACAGAGAGACAGAGAGAGACAGAGAGTCAAAGAAATGAGAAAGACAGGCTGGCTGAGTTGTGGCCTGAACTTGTGGATGAAGCTCCAGCTGGTGGAAGCCATGTAGAGGTTTGTATCTTGCAATGTATGCATGTGCGCGTGTGTGTGTGTGTATGTATGTATGTATGTATGTGTGTGTGTGTGTGTGTGTGTGTGAGTGTATGTGTTCCTATTTCCTATTTTTTCCCAACAACTCTTCAAGTGTCTTAGGCGACAGGGAGCTTGAACATGCAGCCTTGTAACCAAGCAACAAGCGTGCCGACCCCGCACTAAAATTAGGGGAGGCGTGACGTCAGTGGGGCCGAAACAAAATCAGGAGAACATTCAAATGCAGCGGCATCACTGGGGGAGGGAAAAATCAGTGCTGACCACTCTTCCGTCCCTCACTTCCTGATGCCCATCATGTGTTCTTTCATTCTGGAACAAAAACGGGAAAGTGAGAAGATCTTCGTGTGACACAGGCTGACACCAAGACATTCTGGCCTTTCAGTTGAGGAGGATTTGCATGAAACTGTTCAGAAACTGATAGGTTCCTTTGTAGATAAGTGCTAACTCCTGACTGGGAGCAAATTTTGTGGTGCAGGTGGACCCAGGAAGGGGTCCTGGACCAGCTGTCTCAGGGACACTGTAAAACTATTGCCAAATGAATATAGCCTTCAGGGTGCTGGTGGAAATTGGACTACTGTTGGCCAAAGGAGAAGAAGAAGAAGAGGAGGAAGGCATGTCCAGAGGGAGGAGGAGAGAAAGAAGGAGAGGAGAGTGGAAGTGAGGGAGGAACTCTGAATGTTGGCAGCATGACTGGTAAAGGTAGAGAATGAGCTGATATGATGGAGAGAAGGAAGGTTGATCTTCTGTGTGTTAGAGACTAGATGGAAGGGAAGTAAGACCAGGTGTACTGGAGGAGGGTTTAAACTGTTCTACCATGGTGTGGATGGAACGAGAGGAATGGGGGAGGAGCTATCCTGAAGGAAGAGTATTTTTGTGAAAAGGATGGAAATGGCTGTAGTTAATACTTATTTGAAGAAGAGGGAGGAGCACAGGGTGACGTATAAGAGTGGAGGAAGATGCTCACAGGTGGATTATATTCTTTGCAGGAGGGTCAGTTTGAAAGAGATCAGAGACTGCAAAGTAGTGACAGGGGAGAGTGTAGCTAAACAGCATAGGATGGTGGTCTGTAGGATGACCTTGGAGGTCAAGAAGAGGAGGAAAGTGAGGGCAGAGTGGAGGATCAAGTGGTGGAAGCTGAAGGAGGAGGACTGCAAGGTGGAATTCAGGCAGGAGTTAACACGGGCACTGGGAGGTGTTGAACAGCTGGGATTGCTGGGAAACTGCTGCAGAAGTGATCAGGCAGACGGCTAGAAATGTACTTGGTGTGACGTCTGGAAGGAAGAAAGAGGAGAAGGAAACCTGGTGGTGGAACCAAGAAGTCCAGGATTGTATACAGAAGAAGAGGCAAGTGAAGAAGAAGTGGGACAGTCAGAGAGATGAAGAAAGTAGACAGGTGTACAAGGAGATGAACCTCAGGGTGAAGAAAGCAGTGGTGAAGGCCAAAGATAAGGTGTTTGGTGAATTGTATGAGAGGTTGGACAGTAAAGAGGGAGAAAAGGACCTTTACCGATTGGCTAGACAGAGAGACAGATCTGGGAAAGATGTGCTACAGGTCAGGGCGATTAAAGATAGAAATGGTAACGTACTCACAGGTGAACAGAGCGTGTTGAGCAGATGGAAGGAGAACTTTGAGGGGCTGATGAATGAAGAAAATGAGAGAGAGAAGATTGGATGATGTGAGAAGAGTGAACCAGGAAGTGCAGAAAAAAAACAAGATGGAAGTAAGGGCAGCGATGAAGAGGATGAAGAATGGAAAGGCTGTTGGACCAGATGACATACCAGTGGAAGCATGGAGATGTTTAGGGGAGATGGCAGTTGAGTTTCTGACCAGATTGTTTAACACAATGTTGGAAAGTGGGAGGAGCCTGAGGAGTGTACTGGTACCGATCTTCAAGAATAAGGGTGATGCACAGAGCTGTAGTAACTATAGAGGGATAAAGTTGATCAGCCACACCATGAAGTTATGGGAAAGAGTCATGGAAGCAGGTTAAGAAAAGAAAAGAAAAGTTAAGAAAAGGTGGAGGAGAGATGAGGAGTATATTGGGAGGAGTATGTTGAAAATGGAGCTGCCAGGAAAGAGGAGAAGATGAAGACCAAAGAGGAGGTTTATGGACGTGGTGAGAGAGGACATGCAGGTGGTTGGTTTGAAGCAAGAAGATGCAGAGGACCGGAAGAAATGGAGACGGTTGATCCGCTGTGGCGACCCCTAAACAGAAGCAGCCGAAAGAAAAAGAAGTTCTCTACCAGTAGAGGGTGCTGGTCATTCTGTGTGCTCACCTTTGTGATTATTTATGTTGTGTTTTACACTTGTTATGTTTAATACGTTTAGTATATGAGGTCTGTGCACGTTATCCGTCAATAAAGTTCAGTACAAAGCTCTTGGCTCTGCATTGACGTCTAGCCCACAACACCACATCGTGGCAAGAAAAAAAAGAAGAGTGTTTCTAATAAAGTGGCC
>CM029367.1:1501269-1600963 GCA_017165825.1 Hepsetus odoe
TCTGCCGATATACTCCTCATCTCTCCTCTGGACATGTCTAAACCAACACAGTCTCACTTCTCTCACTTTGTCTCCAAACTGTCCAGCTTGAGCTGCCCCTCTAACATACTCATTCATGATCCTGTCCATCCTCAGCACATCTTAGCATCTTCAACTCTGACACCTCCAGCTCCACCACCTGTCTTTTCATCACCGTCTCCAGCTCGTATAGCAAAGCTGGTCTCGCTACTGTCCAGCAAACCTTCCCTTTCACTTTTGCTGGTAAGCGTCTGTCATAGATCACTCCTGTCACTCTTCTCCACCCATTCCAACCTTGCAATCTCTCCTTCTCCTCTCTTCCGCACTCGCCATTACTCTGCAGAGTATTTAAACTCCTCCACCTTCACCTCCTCTACTCCCTCCATCCTAACCAAGCCACTGTCCTTCACACTGATGAATTCTTTCTCCACTGATTTTCATTCCTCTCCTCCCTACAGCAGATCTCCACCTCTCCAGGGTGTCCTGAAGTGGAAGCCTAAAGACCCTCAGAGATTAATATCGTATTTGCAACATCAACATCACTGTAAGTAACTACAGGAGACGGCAGATCTCCAGAAACACTACTGAATACCCTTTTGAAGTCTGCGCTAATGGTTGGCAATGAAACATGACACCAATGAACTGTACCATGTGTTCCTGTGGATCCCAGCAGTTCACCTGTGACAGGTGGGAGGCCCTCAAGACAAAAACATATGCAATCACTCTTTTGTTGTCCTCTCTCTCTCTCTGTCTCTCTCTCTCTCGCTCGCCCCATTGGGTCTCAGCAGTGTTACATTTGAAACAGCCGGAAAATAATAGCCCCGAACGGACGGCTGAGTGCTTCTCTAGCGCCGTTGTCTTGGCAACCTCATCCCCGACCCCTCGAATATGTACCTGTTTTTAAACTGATGTTATTTGAAGTGCTGGGGAAAAAAAAGAACAGAAGGAATTAGAGGGGCTTGCTCAACGCTATACACTACCACACTGCGCTCTCTGCAGTTAAAAATATGATTCACTAACGCTGGCATTCATACCCGACACCTTTCCAAAAAGTAACAGGCTTTCAGAAGCCTCAGCATGACCGAGGTGACATATAAACTGTAAAGGTGCCTGTGTTCAGATTGAACGCAGATAAATCATCAAGAATTTTCTCATCCAAAGTAGCGAACCCAGTTTCAATGAAGATGTGAAGCTCCAAGAAATGGAGGACTTCTACATTTCTAACATCACCTTGCAGAATAGGGTGGACCGCTCGCTCGGAGTGCCACATTCAACAGCTCCACCGTTTTTACACCTTTTCAGCATCAATCGTTAAGATTAGTTCAGAGTGTGTTTGGGGGGAAACAAAGGCAGAACAGTCCCCAGTGGTGGTGAACGGAACCAGACATCCAAATGTCTTTCACAGACATGAAATGGTGGAGAAGGTGCTGACTGAGAGTTTGGAGAAGATTCTGGACTAAAACCCGTTCATGGTGGAGGGACACAAAGAAAAGGGATTTAGCTGAGATGGTCTACTTTACCTTCATCAACAAACACTCAGAGACACGTGGAGCTTTACTGATGGATTTGGAGAGAAACAAAAACAGCCCAGAATGGGAAATCAGAACCATTTCACCCTGTGATTACATCTCAGCCACTGCATAATGCTGCATTTTACTGGTTTATTTTAAACCTGCGTTAACCTTTCAATCAAATCGTATCAATCCCATGACACTGCTCAGGCAGTTCTTCAAGAAATGCAGAAAAACTATAAATAGAAGAGCAGCGCCTCGTTATTTGACGCTGTATGTGCCATAGTCTTTTGGCATCAGCCCATCAACAGCAGTGCCCAGGGAGCTCACGTTCACAAACCCAATCAGAAACACCAAGCAGGTGCTGGACTCCATCAGACAGGTGAGGGACGTGGATCACAGCGTGGGTGCTCTCTCCACACTTACCTGCCTGTCAGCGAAGAAGAACATTCTGGCAGTTCAGTTTCTGCGGTAAAACATCCCATCCGCCCACCCGTGCCGTAGAAGATTTAAACCGACTAATGCTCAAGGCCTCGGCCAGCTCAGAACTCCGTCACATTTGGACTTTTCCTTGAAAACTCACAGACGCTTTTTGAGTGATGCTACTCAAGCATCCCATAATCCCATAAAATTAATTACACCGTGCTTAACGAGTGACAAACCAGTTTGCAAAATGTAGATTCTAAAATTTCAGTCCACTCGCTCTATAAGAAACACCCACCTTGGGCGTCCTGTCCTTGACAACTTTATGGGCTGGCGACCTGTCCAGGGGTGTGTCCCCCCGTCCTTCACCCTGTGTGAGCTGGGTTGGACTCCAGCACCCCCCTGTGACCCCGTTTGGGTCAAAGCGGCAGACGATGACTGACTGACTGACCATTCTAGGGTTCCACTGTGCTTCCTTTAACTTGCCACTTTATTGGAAACACCCATCTTGTGCTCCCGTTTACTGGCAACTTTATTAGAAACACCCACCATGGGCTTCCACGCATTGCTCACTTTGTTAAAACCTCAATCTATTAGCTCCACTCTACAGTTTGACAGTAACCTCTTGGAGTAAAGTGTGAAGCCTTTCCCCTCCAAAAAGATTCTTGGTCAGCTTTTGACCACACAGAGGCTGTGGACCAGGGATTATTACTGATACTGACAGGATGTGCTCATATGAGTTCATCAGGCATGGAGACCTTGCTGGTTCTGCTAAGCTTGGCTCTTTGGTCAGAAGCTGATCACTGACGGAGGGCTAGACGATGACTAACAGAAACTGTCCATCAACAAAGAACCTACAGTCTCTAATAGCAAATGGAGCTGCAGGATAAGCAGACGTACAGCACCTCCTCACCTCTGTTCACTTCTTTGGGAGAATATTCTTCTCCATCTTGCTTAACAATCACTCAAGGCCATTTGGGAAGACTCAAATTAGAGCGACCTTGAACGCTCTTTTGAGGAGCTCAGCAGCTGCAGGCTTGAAGCATTGTGAGACCCATCACTGAAGGTCATCAAACTTTCTGGAGTCCAGTATCCGTCAGTCAGATCACATTCAAGGTTTAGTCAGGAGAAGTCAAAATCTTGCACAACAGACTGGAAGTTTGGGCTCTTTGGGTCTATTTAAAAAAGGAATATATCTAATAAACACTGCTTTTTAAAAAATGTCGGCCATATCCATCACCCAGGGAGCAGTGATGGGGATGGTTCCTTGCTCAAGGGTAGCTCAGAGCAACCTACTGATCTGGGATTCCGATCATGAGGCCTCGTCCCTAAACACTAGACCATGGCTTTATCGGGACGAATTTAATTGAATAATTTAAGAAAACAAGGTTTGTAAAAAGGGTTCTCACACTTTATGACGATATAAAATGTCACAAATATATAAAATAAAAACTGGTCAAAAGTCTTGATCCACCACTTTTTCTTCAGAAACATGACTGGGTCAGACTGTCTTACCTCTTTGTAGTTTAAAGCTATAAGGTGCCTGGATAAAGGAGTGCTGTTCCTCGACAACACATCAAAAATACAGGAAAGTATGAAGCATCGTTTAAGGAAATGGGACTTTTGTTCGGTACCGTTCATACGCTGTACCACAAATACACCGCAGCCGAGTGATTTTCTCATCTCTTAAAAGATTCAAACCCCTTGCACATTTCTGCTGCTGGACCTGCTTCGCGAAGGAAGCCTATTTGTACACTAAAAAGACTCTGTAATGGTTAAATCTCCCTCGGAGAAAGTAATTTACTCCAAGCCCCGATTTAATAGACTCTACTGACTACAGCTGAGCTAGGTCACGCCAGCAGAAATGTTAGGAGCAAAAAGTGAGTTTCTCCTCCGACACTGATGCTTAATCCATCGTAATGCTGTACATGCTGGTCCTCTTTTCCTGCTTGATTGTGTGCTGTGTGTTGTCCCTGGGCTTACTGCTGAGGTAAACCAATTTCCCCGCATGGCTGGCCTCGCTAATGACCTTAATGGGAAATCTGGGCTGGATCTAAAGCAGTGGAGGTGGATCTTTATGGACAGGGCAGGGAGATAGCGCTGGGGACGCTTGGGCTTAGAATGCAACTCACTAAGCAGTCACTTTTTTAAAGGGGAGTTCCACTGTGAGGGTGAATGGAACCAGGTGTCACAATTTTTGCCATTTAATTTTACCATTAAAACCATCAGTGATGCCTTTGATGTGTTTTCAGAGGCAGTCATTTATGGGGGAAGAGGAGATTTAGTGTTTAGGGACGAGGCCCCAGGATCAGAAGGTCGTGGGTTCGAATGCCAGACCATTGAGAAAGGTACCGTCCCCATCACTGCTCCCTCCTCTCTGGCTGTTAAATACAGAGGATGGTTTTCTGCTGTGTTTCACAACGACAAGTCACTTTCACTTTGCCTTCACTTTACGAAGATGGTTAAATGGTCGATCTTATCTGAACTAGGTTTGCAGCTTCCTGAATTTATCCTTCCACCATGAATGGGTTCGGTTTTAGTCCAAAATCTTCTCTAAACACAAGGTCACCATACTTGAGGAACGCCTGGTTGCCTTCACCACCACTGTGAAGAGTTCTGACTCACGCCAAACCCTCTTTCGGCTCCATTTCCATTTCCATTTCTACGTGTCCTTTGCATCTTCCTCATTCAAACCGACCACCTGCATGTCCTCTCTCACCACATCCATAAACCTCCTCTTTGGTCTTCTCTTTTTACTCTTTCCTGGCAGCTCTGTCTTCAACATCCTTATCCTGATAAAGTCCTCATTTCCTCTGGACATGTCCAAACCAACGCAACCTTGCTTCTCTAACTTTGTCACCAAAACACATAACCTGATCTGTCCCTCCAATATACTCATTTCCATCCTCATCACACCCAACGAACATCTCAGCATCTTCAACTCTGACACCTCCAGCTACGCCTCCTGTCTTTTCATCACTGTCTGCATAACAGAACATAGCTGGTCTTACTATCATCCTGTAAACCTTCTCTTTTATTCTAGCTGGTACCTGTCTGTCACAAATCACTCCATCCACCCATTCCAACCTGCCTGCACTCTCTTCTTCACCTCTCTTCCATACTCGCTGTTACTCTGAACTGTTGATCCCAAATATGTAAACTCCTCCTCCTTCACCTCCTCTACTCCCTCCATCCTCACCACTCCACTTTCCTCTCTTTCATTCACACTCATGTATTCTGTCTTTGACCTACTCACTTTCATTCCTCTCCTCTCTTGAGCAGATCTCCATCTCTCCAGGTTCTCCTCAAGCTGCTCCCTACTCTCACTGCAGATCACAATATCATCAGCAAACATCATCGCAAACATCATGGTGTCTGATTTGAAGATTCTTCGATGTCGTTGTGTATCAGGTCTGGGGGTCTTGGACCGGGATGATTTACTCCATATCCTTTACCTGCTCCAGGCTAATGTGAAATATTAACGCCATCTTTATCCTCAGCTCCTTGGCAAGCAACAAAAGTAGACAAATGTCTGACGACGGAGCGGATATGGTACATTTTTAATCTCTAAGCTTTGCTCCCACGTCTCAGTGCCCTCGGGCGCCTGTTCTCTTCAGAGCCGACTCTCAGGCCTGTTAGGATTTTAACACACACAGGAGTGGAGCTCTCACAGTTAGAGAAGAGTAATGATGTGCCGCCACTCCAGGATGTTAGGACAGGGACCCGTTAAAACGGGCAGTAACAGGTAACATTGTTCAGGCTAATGAGCAGTTATTACGACTTGGAGAGTCTTAGTCCATCTGCTGTACATTTCAGTTACAGTCAGCGTGGCAGGTTGATGGAGCACATCCCCACATTAATGGACAAAAGGTGAAGAAACAATCTGGACGGATTGCCAGAACATCACAAACTTTTGGAAGCATAGTGTGTTTACATAGTAGCTGATCTATCCATCCATCCAGCCATCCATCCATTTATCTATCCATCAATCTATCCATCTATCTGTCCATCTATCTATCTATCTATCTATCTATGGTACCTTGCTCAAGGGTACTTCAGGGCAATCCCTTACTAGTATGTTGCCCTGAGGTAACCTTGAGCAAGGTACCATCCCGGTCATTGCTCCCCGGGCGCATTAAATAGCTGCCCCCTGCTGCACATGTGTATGGGTTAAATGCAGAGGCTGTAGGCAGTGGTGACCTAGTGGTTAGGGAGTCGGCCCAAGGATCAGAAGATTGTGGGTTTGAATCCCAGACCAGTAGGTTGCCCTGAGGTACCCTTGAGCAAGGTACCATCCCCATCACAGCTCCCCAGACATTTTCAATAGCTGCCCCCTGCTGCACGAGGTTGAAATGCAGAGGTGTAATTTCATTGTGGCTCACTGTGTGTTGTGCCGTGTTTCCCAACTACAGGAATGTTTACTTACACATTCACAATCTATCTATCTATCTGTCTGTCTGTCTGTCTGTCTATCTGTTTGTCTTTCCGTCTGTCAGACATTTCTGGAAGGGAGGCCACTGTATCTCTCATATGGAAAAATTGATATTTAACTCTGAATTGAATTTGATGGAAAGCTTTAAGAAAAGCTTGCTCAGCACAGCTTGCTGTGCTGTGACCTCGCAATGACAAGGGCTGTCACTTTCACTTTCAAAAGCTTTCTTTGGATCTCTCTTTTTATCCTTTTTTGACATCAAAATCAGAAAAAGTCAGAAGAGCAGGAGATACAGAAGGTAAATCCGATATAACTGTAGTTTATTCCATAGCTGAGTGATGAAACGAGCAGAAAATGAAATGAATAATCGATAATGTAATTATGTACTTATATTTATATATAACTCTACAGCTCGAAGGCTAAAACTGAACACTGAACACTGTCCACTGGACCGGAGCCTGAATATTCACTCTCTCTCCGTCTCAGGTATTAATATCTGCGGGGCGTGGGAAGAGACATGGAGGTGAGCAGAGAGAGAGAGATTAATGAAAAGGTAGTGGGAGTGTGAATAATTCACACACGTCCCCTCTTCATTCATTAGTCTCCGGCTCGGAAAAGGCCTGACGACCTCCGAACTGCTCCGGACCCACAAAAATGACCCTGTTAACTCCTCAAAATCACGCCTCCAATAACCAGCTCATTTACTTATAATCACAAACATTTATATGCATCCAGTCAAAGGGGTTTCAGATCACATTCTAAACAATGTACAATATAAACCAACCAATCGCAGCAAATTTGATCTACACAGACGAATCTTTAGAGCACGGCAAAACAAAATGTAAAAGTTAAAAAGTTGGAACTGGTCATGGAGACGATCCATTTAAACATAAAAGGTCATAGTTCATAGTTTGGAGGTATATATTCCAAAAAAAAAAAAAAATATATATATAGTTCATTAAGGAGCATAACAGAGGCTCACAATTTAACAAAGCATAATTTGTGCTTACTCGAGCCTTGAAGTGAAAGTGAAAGTGACTGTGAAAGTGACAGTGAACCACAACCAAAAACATCCTCTGTACACACACACACACCGTCCATAAGGGTCAGACATATCCACCAGCCAGGGAGCAGTGATGGGCATGGTACCTCGATCAAGGAAACCTCAAGATATCCCATTGGTTCGGGTTTTGGACCTACAACCTTCCGATTCTGGGGGCTTGTCCCTAAACTACCGCAGCCCCAGGCGTTGCTTCAGGCATTGCTCTTTAAAAAAGTGTGTCCAGTACACAGAGTAAAGCTCTTTAATATTCAGTACAGACCTTCAGTTCACTTCATTCTGTGTGTGTGTGTGTGTGTGTGTGTGTGTGTGTGGATGTATGTGTGTGTGAGGGTGTGTGCGGGTGTGTGTGTGTGTGTTCTTTGAAAGGAGCCGAAGGTTATTCACTCAGCCCGAGTGATTTTTGTTGTGTTACGCCCATAAAATGATGGCCCCTGTGGGAAGTCCAATCTCAGGAGTGCCCAGGCTTTATGTGTGATCTTGTATTTATCACTTCGTTGGGTCCCGGTTTCTTCATGATGAAACAGGTCGGTCCTTCTTGCCCCACAAATGAAGCTTTTTTAAGATAAACTATAAAATCAGAAAAGATGCCTTTCTGCAGTGATGGAGACGGTACCTTTCTCAATGCAACCCACTGGTCAGGGATTCGAACCCACGGCCTTCCGATTCTGAGGCCTCGTCCCTAAACACCAGACCAGCGATGCCTCTGAGCGCTCGTTACATTTAGGAATGTATTTCTTTCTTCCTGTTGAAATTTTGTCATCATTTTCTCACAATAAAGGTTGTAGTGACTCCACTTTTACAGGTTCCATCTCCAAGCCAGATGGACCTACAAGGTGATTTAGAGAGTTCTCATGCTCTGGGTTGTACACTGGCGTCCTTTCTACAGCACATGTTTTATTGATCACTTGAAGCTGACAAAACACACTCCATTCCCTCCTGCCGGAAAAACAAAGGCATAGAAGAGCACTTTCAGAAACCCCTCCACAGCACACAGCATGGAGCAGCAAATGCCAGCGGCCCAGCAATGAAAGGAGAGGAAAGAAGGGAAAAAGAAGAGTGGAAGGGGGTGAGAGAGAGAGAGAGAGAGAGAGAGAGAGGGCGAGAGTGAGAGAGATCAATACGGAGTGTAATTCTGAGAGAGATGACGGAGGTAGGGGATGTGGAAAGGTCAGAACATAATAGCAGTCTAGACTCACCTACCGTCAAGCCCATCCCTACGTCCAAGCAGAACTCTATAAGAGTGTGTGTGTGTGTGTGTGTGTGCCCATGCAAGTTTTATAGGTACGTCTGATTGTGGATGTCTTTTCTTATAACTCAGACATGACTGAGGTCATCAGGAGTCCACAGAAAAGTGCTGTCCAAATAATTTATACCCTCACTATCAGCCACTGGCCACTTTATTGGAAACACGCCCTTTTGGTTCCACTATCTGGCCAGTTTTACAAGAAACACTTTCTCTCTGCTGCCAATCACTGGCCACTTCTACTGGTCACTTTCGGGACTTCATTATTTGGGTGGTGGACCATTCTCACCCAGTTTCTTCATCAGAAGCTGACCACTGATGAAGAGGAGCTAGCACACCGGCGACTATCGAGCTGGTTCTTCAAGGCAGGGGTTTCTAATAAAGTGTCTGTGAGGGATAATTAAAAATGCTCCCAGAGTGCACATGTATTATTAGAGATGCTGTGTACGGATGTGAAGCATTGGTGGGAGCGCAGGGTCTAATTACCGAGGATATTGAAACATGAGCTGAACTTTATCTCAGCTGCGCTCTATTTGGTGATATATTTAGAACCGCTATCACCTTACAGAAGGTACTAAATACAGTAAAAATGCTTCAAAATGCAAAGACGAATCTCCTCCAAAACGCTAGCTTTCATCTGTCATTACTGACCTACCCTCCGAGATGTCGCTGCACAGCAGAAACATCTGAATAAACTGTAATTAAAAAACCTCTGCTTAATTGAATCCTTCGTATAAAGTCACAGAAACTGTCATTGCGTTACTCTCTGCCTTTTTTAGTTAAATACAACAGCTGATGTATATAAGCAACATTACCCTTGTCCCAAGGTTGTGGGTTCAAGTCCCAGACAAGCAGATTACACTGGGGTACCCTTGAGTCATGAGATACCGGTCCCCATCACAGCTGTGTGCATGCGTGAGATTTTTTGCGCTATGTGCATTCACAATGGTGAGTAGTCACTTTCACTTTCACTAATCTACTGCATAATGTCCTTTTTCGCTCAATTATTTCTTTAATCCTCCCAGTTTGTACACGACAGAGTTAATATCTGGGGAACGCTGCGCGCTAGAGACACTTTTCGACCCAGAAGTGTGGTGTTCCAGTGGGGACTTCAGAGTCCTTTCAGAAACGCATTAATTTTAAATTTAAAATAAACCCATAACTATGAACCCGACACCGAATGTCTTCTGGAATTAGTGATCCATTTGTGTTGTTAGCATGGTTGTTGGTCACCACAGGCAATCTGATTATGATAGGGTTGAGTCGACCAGAGGTTGTGGTGTGTAATGGGATTTGGGGGACTGTAAATAGGAGGCAGTGTCCCAGATAACAGCTAAGACGGGAAAAATGAAGTGCTCAGAGAAGCGCTTGAAGAAAGCTCTGCTGCAGCAGATGGCGATTAGGTCCGAGGTTTCCTCCAAGATGTGAGGTTCAGATTATTGCATGTGAGCACAGTTTAAGGCTGACACGAGCGAGGTACAATAAAAGACTCCCTTTATGGTTTTAATTACAAAAGGTCTTCAAGTGTGTGTGTGTGTGTGTGTGTGTGTGTGTTGGGGGGGTTGTTAGTCTTCTGGAAAAGTTGACTCTGTCGAAAGCTGCAGAGATCCCCACTCATTAATTAATTCATTAACCTTATTCATCTACAGCTCTGCTCCCACAGCTTCTGGACAGCCAGAGTGGACGTTTTCAAGCTGGAGTTTGTTCTCAAACTTCCTCCAGTTCCAGTGAAATGTTTGGAGTATTTTGTTTTCTCTGCATTGCGGCATCTTCCCCTGGACACCGCGACCGCTGGAATACTGATGCAGAATCTAATATGAAATACCGGCTCTCGACAACAGCACCAGAACTGGGTGTGAATGGCCGACGCGTACAGCTTTGTGCTTGTATTTAGCCCTTTGCGGGGACCAAACTTCAACCAGGATAATGGGAACCTATTGTGGTTATAGGGACACAAGCTTGGTCCTCATAAAAAATGGAAATTTATTTCAGAAATAAAAAGGTTCAAGCAAAAGTGGAGAGAAAATCTAACTTGCACAACTTTCCATTCTAGAGTCCAGAGGTCCAAATGTTTGAAAGTGAAGCTGTGAAAAAAACATTAAACACCCCCAAATCTGGCCATTTGTTCATTTCTTTCACATATAGTGACTAGATTGCAGTGGGGTCTGGATGACGAGGGCAGCCCAGATGGTTTTCTGTCCCTGGATTTTCTTCTGCTGGGAGATCGTGAGGTGCTCCCAGACCAGCTGAGGTATATAATCCTCCCAGGATGTGTCCTTGGTCAGCCCTGAGGTCTCCTCCCTGACGATCATGTCTCAGACACCTCTACCAGAAGGCACCCGAGTGGTGTTCTGACCAGAAGCACTTTAACTGGCTCCATTCAACTAGGGGGACACCTGAGCTCCTCAACCCATTCCTCCATTTATACAAAATTTGTGTCTCAAAATTCCCTTATATCACATCCACATTCGTTAAGCTGGTGCAAGCAGGGCCCCCGTTTTCTGTCCATCTCACTGGGGTTTCACTAAGGTAGTTCCCTCAAAGCTACACCTTCAGCACTTTCAGTTTGGGAACTTAATTCCGCCATATTTCACTGCTGTTAAATGTTTAAAGAGGACTGACTCTCGACTCCAAGCAACTTTAAAACATGAGATTATGAAAAGGTGTAAATCTGGCTCCTTTGCCCTGGGACAGATATATTTAAGGTAAAAAGATTAACCTTATGATCTATGCTGTTCACTTACATTGTTTGTATCCTGATGAACCTAAAATGCACAGAACCTTTTCTCTGAGCAGTTCTAGCCAACCAGGCAATCAGCCTGTTATACACGGGGGTGGATTGGATGTTTCTGGGACACCATGTAATGTCAAGCCTTGAAGCTCCAATTACAGATGGTGGATTGAAATGAAAAATAAGATCCTGTCATGGCAAAAGACTTTCTTATGACATCCATGGTGGTCATGGGGGACAACATTTCTGGCCAAAGTGCGATAAGGTTATATTTAACAGCTTCAGGCACAAGTTAAGGGGTTAGGGATCTTTGTTCTAGGCCTTCCTTCATTTTAGAATGTCAGAATAAAGGACAAATCTAGGGGTGATGTTTGGGCGTGAAACTCACTCCATATTAATAGAATTCAAAGGCTATTAAAAATAATGAACATTAACTTCACTGCTTCATGTCTCTACTAGTTCTCCCAGCATGGACATCACATTCAGTTCACTATATAGTGTTTAGGGACTAGAGCACAGGAACGGAAGGATGTGGGTTTGAATCCCAGACCTGCAGGCTCCCCTGAGGTACCCTTGAGCAAGGTACCGACCCGATCAATGCTCCCCAGGTGCTGGATATGGCTTTGTGAGTGGATTAAATACAGATGATGCATTTCATTGTGATTCACTCAGTGCTTTGCTCAAAATGACAAAAGTGAGTTTCCAAGATGTCTCAATATTCAGCAATCCTTTGCAAACAAGCTTAACAAATGGCGTTGCCTGTGCTCAGATAAGGACGAAAACTCTGAACACACTGGTGACAGAAGGCAGCCTGGCATCTTCCCAGTCTTCTTTTAGCATAGTCAAAAGCTTTTCTGTTCTTTCTTACAGGCAAATGCATCAGAATTATTGTCTGTGGTAATCAGCCATGCACTGCACCTGCAGCAGATGGAGATTGGGTCCAACAACGCCGGAGCCCTTCTTTAAATAATGCAGCCGCCTCTGGAGTGCAGAGTTAACTCTGCGACGTAAAATCAATGTAAATCAACTTAGTTCCTCTTTTACTCAGAGCGATGCTCATGTTCTTAACTGCAAAATCATTTCACGCCAAGGAAACCCATCAGAGAGAGAGAGCGAGAGAGAGAGAGAGAGATGAAGAATTCTGGTCTGGTGCCAGTTATCTGGGATGGTTTGGTTCAGGCATCTATAAATGTGTTTGGGACGGTGAACAGGTTTCGCACTGTTTCATGGTTATATAAGGACTCATAGACACAGTTGGTGAGCCTGGTTTTGAAGATTTTTTTGATAGTTAATAGTGGGTGGTGGTTTCTTATGGTGATAGTTGGTAGTGATTCAAAGCGACAGATTTGGAAATGTTTCATAAATTAGAATTATAGCAATTAGAATGTAGCAGACTTTTCTTTGGGTCAAATCATCATAGCATATTTGTCCCAAAAAATTCAAGGACACGCGTCTTGCGGAAAATTATTTTAAAAAATACTACAGCCTTGCTGATTTGCTCTGAGGTCTTTCCATCACGACGCTAGTCTAGCAGAGCCTGGGAGACACCTTGCTCAACCGTTTTGTTCTAAATTGTGGTGAAATTTGTCACTAACAAGAAAACAGACGCTCTAAATGTCCGTGCTCTGCTTTGTGCTGCTGTGAGTGAATGGCTAGACTTGTTCTTCTTTTCCATCGAGCGAGTAAACCTATCCAACATTTTATGCATTTTAGGCAAAATTGTAAGTTTTTTTTCCCCAAACTATGGTACAGACCAGCGTAAGCATTTACTGAAAAGAGCACACACATCATTATGGTTAAAAAAAAGTTGCATTTTGACATTTATTGTCCAGGCGGTCACATAAAAGTGCCTAATTTGATTCATAAAGGTTATACTTTTTTCTAAAAGAAAAACGTAGATTGTTTGAGGAAGAATAAGTAGGCGTGGCATCCCTTTGTTAGCAAAATGATCAAAAATGCACCCCCGCTTGTTGACACGCTCGGTTTGAAAAAAGCAAATTAAAACCGTGGCTCATTTTTATACCTGCAAATTAAATTTGCAACCATGCTCCCATCAGCAAAAAAATTTAAAACGCACACTCCACATCACACCACCCGATACCGAGCGCGTCCCACCCCACGGTCAACAATGAAGTCCATTCCCGTGGCCATCCTCCAATGAACAATTAAGAAGCTGTTTTCCTCCTAGAATCATACATCCAAACCACATATCAGAAGAGATAAAAGAGGAGAAGAATAAGATTTTCAGCTTATATTTCCTTTCCTTAAATTGACATGTTACGTTGCATGGTGCAGAACACCTTGTGTATTTGAACAACCACCTTTTCAAGGGAGCAAAAGTATTGGAACAGAAAGTTTAAAAAGAAAGAGTTCACTAAATGCTTGTTTTCTTCTTTGGTTATGGTGATACAGGTTTTTAGCACAACACCTTTCACAACACTACCACCACCATGCTTCACAGATGAGTTTATTTGTTGAGCATGTCCTCTCTTTCTCCTTACTTTGACCTTTCTATCACTTTGTTCGAGATGAATCTTCTTCTCATCAGTCCATAAAGCCTTGTTCCGCTGCTATGACTGGTTTGCCTCTGATGGTATGGCCTCTTTTTCAAACAGTGGACTGTGTCACCACTACCTCTACCCTGAGGAAGTTGTTCATAATATCACTGACTCATGTTTTTCTTTTCCTTTTTTTAATGCTCTCATGATTTGTCTCATCAGCTGTTGCTGTCCATTTGGTCCAGTGTTGTACTACACACCAGTGGTTTCCTTCTTTTCCAGGAATTCTGAACCTCTTTTCCCTCTTTCCCTCTTTTCCCAACTTCAGAAGAACATGCGTTTCCCTTTTTCACAGCTCTCTGCTCTTCATATTTTGCTTTACATTTGCAGTCGCAGTTGAAACCCAAAGCTTCAGCTGTGAGTATTTAAGGTTTAGACCAATCTGACACACCTGTAACAACAAACACCTGTCGGCCTCTCGTGTCTGAATACCTTTGTCCCCTTAAAAGACTGGGTGATCAGAGAAAAGGGTGTTTAATGTTTATGCCATTTGACAAATTAAGATGAAAATCCGATTTACCACTTTGATCTCAAACCTAAATATCTTCAGGGCAAAACAAATGAATCCTGTTCCAATACTTTTGTAGAGGCCTGTATATATTTTGCAACTTCACAGCAATCGCCATTCACATTCCTCCACAATATCTTCACAAGATTCAGCAGATCATGCTCCAAGAGTCTGGACCCCCCCTGCTGAGCATGCTGGCATCTCCTGAAGTTTTGAGAAACTCTGAGAGGAGCCTAGATTTTAAAGGGAATCCCATCCCACACACCAGCAGGTTCGAGGTCCATCAGAAGTGCTTCTGACATCTGACATCTGATAAATACTGCAAGCTATGAGCAGTCGTTACAACGCTGCATGTAAAGCTTTGGTTTCTATATAAAGGTAAACACAGAACTCAGATGAGTCAGACTGCAGTGATTGTGTGGAGCGAATGGCTGGAACATGTGAGTTTATTTCTAATTTTCCATCATTCTCTTACCTTCCCCAGTGTCACATCACCACCTGGTTCACATTACAGCTTTGTGGGGCTGAAGGGAGACTATTTTTGCTTGTTTACCTCGATTGCTGAGGCTGTATCTTCCTACAGCGAGAGTTCAGGCCAAACAGCTTGCATGACGAATAAAAACAAGAACTTCTCGATGGTCTGCAAAATCATTCTGGAGCTAACGTCCTACTTTTTTCCATGATACCTTATTTAATGTCTACTTATGACATGATTTTATGTACTAAAAAAAGTCATACCTCATTTCTGCATGAGCTTCTTTCAACCTTTAATGTTGGTTTTTGTGACATCACAAAAACAGGCTATTCAACACAAGCTTATTGGAACATTTTGAACCTTGTCAAGAAAAATCAAGCTCTTTTTAAAGCATGGAAAGTTCTTCTTCTTCTTCTTTCAGGTGCTCCTAACTGTCTTACTGTCCCCTCTGTCTTCCTCTTTCACACCTACATGTCCTCTCTCTCACCACATCCATAAACCTCCTCTTTGTCCTTCCTTGTCTCCTCATTCCTGGCAGCTCCTTCCTCAACAACCTTCTCCCGATATACTCCTCGTCTCTTCTCTGGACATGTCCAAACCAATACAGTCCTGCTTCTCTCACTTTGTCTCCAAAATGTCAAACATGACATTTTTGGGCAGCGGTGGCCTAGTGGTTCGGGCGTTGGCCACATGATCGGAGGATCGGGGGTTCGAACCCCTTCCAAATAGGTTGCCCTGAGGTACCCTTGAGCAAGGTGCCGTCCCCGTCACTGCTCCCCGGGTGCTTTCAATAGCTGCCCACTGCTGCACGGTGTTTGAGTGCATGGGTTAAATGCAGAGGTCCAATTTCGTTGTGGTTCATTGTCTGCTGTGCTTTGACCTCGCAATGACAAGGGTTGTCACTTTCACTTTCATGAGCTGTCACTCCAATACACTCATTCCTAATTCTGTCCATCCTCGTCCCTCCTGACACAAATCTCAGCATCTTTAACTCGGACACCTTCAGCTCCACCACCTGTCTTTTCATCACCGCTTCCAACCTTTATAATATAGCTGGTCTCACTACCATCTTCAACCCATATAACATTGCTGTTTTGTTCATGATATGGGCCCTTTAACTAAATATCCTTCACCCAGTGTCTCAAACTACGTTCTAAACTAAATCCAAGTCTGTTTAAAGAAGAGCTGGATGAGGCTTGAGCCGTTTACAGGAAAGATTTTTTTAAAGTTTTTTACTTTGAAATCTGCATTGTTGGGAACGCTGATTTAAATGATCACTGTTCTTCAGTATTTGACCAGTGTGTAAATGTGTGTGTGTGTGTGTGTGTGTGTGTGTTTGTGTGTGTGTGTGTGTCCTGTAATTTCTTGTGTTTTCGGCTTCTGAGGTGTAAACACTACATTTGACAAAAGCATCATTTATTCATGGCTTCCCACACATTGAACTTTGTGTGTATTCATGTCCTTTTGGGGACCAAACAACCTCAGGGTGACCAAAAACATGAACAAGAAGTCAAAGATGCTGTTTGAATTTAAATTAAAGATGTAAGCACTGCACTAAGGCAGGAATATACAATCTAGTGTGTGTGTGTGTGTGTGTGTGTGTGTGTGTGTGTGTGTGTGTGTGTGTGTGTGTGTGCGCGCACATGTGTGCATCTGTGTGTGTGTACATGTGCATATGTGTGTGTGTGAGAGAGAGAGAGAGAGAGAGAGAGTAGTTAATTTTCAGCAATATAACCTCCCACTGGGTGTTGGTATGACAAATGGTAGAGATGCAAAGTGTATTTTCCATCTCTTCTCTCCTGACATTGTCATTTAAAAACATTTTCCCAGGCAATTCCGTCTGTAAGTGTTTTTCTGCCAGTTATTGATTGACCAATTTATTTTCTGGGCTGTATCACAGCATCCACGCAAATGACACCGAACCAGTGATCCAAACCAAGCTGATGAAATGTGTGTGTTGGTTAAAGTGCTGTTTGGTTAAAGTGACAGAAATAATGATGATTACCTTCCCTCAACCCTCAACTCTGAATCATTTCATCAAACATGTTTGCTTTCTGATCTGTGCTTCATTAAAGCAGCGGTGGTCTAGTGTTTAGGGAGTCGCCACAGGATCAGAAGATTGTGGGTTCAAACCCCTTACCAGTAGGTTGCCCTGAGGTACCCTTGAGCAAGGTACCGTCCCCGTCACTGTTCCCCAGGCGCTTTCAAAGCTGCCCCCTGCTGCACGGTGTTTGAGTGCATGTGTTAAATGCAGAAGTCCAATTTCGTTCTGGTTCACTGTGTGCTGTGCTGTGACCTAGCAATGACAAGAATAGTCACTCATAATTTTTTTTATAGATTTATAGTTTTCTCTCCAGTTCGTTCATGGCAAGTTTCACCAACAGTGGGGTCTTGAGCTCCTCATTTCTACATGTTTTGCTTCCAAAGTTCCAGAATTTCTTGTATGTTTAGAGGAGCAGTTCTCCAGATCTTCCTGAAGGACAGTGTTGTTGTCTCTCATGTTCAGTCCAGTCTCTGTACCTGAGCAGTTCTCCAGAACTTCCTGAAGGACAGTGTTGTTGTCTCTCATGTTCAGTCCAGTCTCTGTACCTGAGCAGTTCTCCAGATCTTCCTGAAGGACAGTGTTGTTGTCTCTCATTTTCAGTCCAGTCTCTGTACCTGAGCAGTTTCAGAAGCAGTGTGGGATCATCTCCACAGAGAATGGAAAACAGCCGATGTCCAAAGAAAAGCTTTGGGACATCCTTCAAGAAGCCTGGAGAAGTGTTCCTGACTTAAAGAAAGGAGCTGGTCTAAGAGAGTTGAGGTTGTGCTGAAGAATAACGGTGGTGGTGGTGAATACTGACTTTAAAGCTGGTTAGAATGAAACTCTCTTTGTGTTTAGACTGGAGTTACATGTGTTTGTACACAAATCACTGAACCTACTGTCTCACTTTCACACAGAACAGGGGGAAGACTTTTGAGCAGCATATAAATGTAATAATTCATTTTTTCCAATCCAAACTATAAGTTAAAATAATTAGCTGGTGGTGTCACACAGGCTTTGCTCCAACTGGTTGAATTCTCCACTACAAAAGCAGCAGGTTGAGTCATGATGGACTACGTTTGGGCTAGTTTTGATTTCTGACCAAACTTAGACCTTCAAGGCCAATGTGATCCGACAGCTTGAATGTTTTTTTCCCTGCATCTCCAGAGGTGTGCTCTGGTGATCCGACCTGTAAGTGGGACGTGCAGTGGAGCATAAAACCCTCCATCGGGACTCCATCGGCTTCTCCAGGATCAGCAGGAAAGGCCTGACACTGATCTATTAATACGGGCGACAATATAGAGCGGCTCTTAATAATGAATGTGGAGAAGACAGGCTGATGGAGGGACAGCGAGGGGGAGGAGAAGGCCTTTCAGAACGGGATGGGCTGCTTTGCTTTTCAGGTCATTGAACTAACATCAGCATGGACAGCACGCTGGCCCAGAATGGTAAAGGTAGAATCAGAGGGAAGCACTGGGTCCAGGCAGTTGCTTAAAGGCAAACAAATCGCTCTGTGTTTGGTCATCTTCCCCGTTAAAACTCTAGTCTAGCGAAGGTCATAATAAAGGACCGATACCTCGCTGTGAAACTGAGGAAAAACTTTTTTCACAAACTTCTTTTCACTGTTTTCACAATCCACCTCAGAAGTAGAGTCCTGATCTGGAATCACCACCATAAATATTTAGGACTCATCCAAGAAAAGTCCTCCACAAGCCGCCGTACACCACAGGCTGAGTTTCTTTGTGGTTTGGAGAAGGTTTGGGTGAAAAAATGTCCTTCGGTTCTTAGCAACAAGACCAACTTGACTCCAAAGCATGTCTCTGCTGATCGATTATGTCTGGGGATCTAAAATTTTGTAACTCAAAATCTTTTCCTTGAATGAGGAGACCCTCTTTTGCTTTTGGCATTCTGGAAATGCAAGATTCTGGAGAAGCTGATAACAGCCTCGGGAGCATTTGTCATGTACTGATGTTGGAGTTCTGGACTGCTCTATCCCATCCTAAACAGGCAAAGGATCCACAGCCCAATGTTGGAGGTCATATACCCCTCGACTCGATGGCCATGGTGACCTTAAGTGACTTCTTCAAGGCATCTCATTGAATTGGACAATCCTTGTTACTATGGAGATTATAAGAAGCTTCGTCAGTGATAGGTTCACTTTCATCCCGGGGCCGTCTGAATACTTTTGGACACTCTGCGTTGGTGCTCCTAAAGAAGTAACATTTTCTTGATCTCCCTATTTAGTTTTCATGTGTTTTGAACATAAGCCTTCAGGCTTCTCACGTTTTCCTTCATCTCCTGCTCTCGTGTGTATGTTCTGTTGTCTCACAAAAAAAAAAAATGAGCCAGTGGGTCGTCATCCTCTTGCAGCCGGAGGCCCTGGCTGCTACACTCCGGCTGCATGGAGTGACATTTAAAAACGGCTGGTGAAAATGTTCAAACCTGCATGCGAATGCAAACATAAACATCAGAGAAAACCTCCACTTTCAGAGCTTTCCCATCAATTTATGGATTGCAGTGAAAGGATGGTATTTTTTTCTCAGATGAATTATTCCGAATCAGCACTGTGGCATCATGAGCAAAGTTCTTGTCAGTACGGTTTTCTCTGGATCTTCATGCACGTTTGTTTTGTTCTTTACATCTGAGAAAATTCGGCTCCCGCATTGGTGTGTTGCAAGTAAACTAATAAATTAAGCTCATCGGCTTTGCATGATTACAAGGTAAGATTGTTGAACGAAGACAGAATCTGTGGGGTAACAGAAGGACTGTGCTATTGCCAGTAACATCATGGCTAAGATTCGCTCGCAGTAGATACTCTCAGCTGGGATTCTTTCAGCCTCCAGTTTTCTGCTTTTCTACCCAATAAGAACACAGGAAAGATTATTTTTCATGGTGAATACAGAACACTGCAAACCACAACAAAATGCTTCCTCTATTTAATCCAAGCACTCTGCACTGGAGACATGCATCCAGCAGTCAGGGAACAGTGATGGGGACAGTACCTCAGGACAATCTACTGGTCTGGGATTCCAACCTACAACCTTCTGATTCAGAAAAAGTAGATCCTGCGTTACCGATCGAGATATAATAACAATGTGACCATCTGGAACATTGGAAGCAGCTCAGCTGGACGACACACAAGCAGCAGTGTTATGAATTTAACATGCGTGAGAGACACTAGTCCTCCGGCCAGTGCGAGATGTCAAGATTGGAATAGCAAGGATATTTTTTTTTTTTGTTGCAGCCCTAAGATGTTTGGGTTTGAGATCAAAAGATGAATTTGATTTGCAGCTTTGATTTCCTATTATACACATCTAGACTCTATTACATACAAAGAAAGCTCCATTTGTATCAACAAGCCAGTTTTTAAGTTTTAAGCAAATGGAAAAGACAGCTCGTACAGTGTCTTTGACTTGTCTTCACACTTGTAAAGTGTCTTTACGTGCATGATCTGCTGTGATGTTTTAGCCGTACAAAGACTGAAAACTACTTTAAAAAGACTTTAAGGAAAGTCCACATCATCTCCGCATAATTTATTAATAAAGAACAGTAAAAACATTTCTGATCTCCAAAAAATGTAGAATAAAACAGATTAAAGCAATTGAGAAGAGATACAATTTTTTTGTGGTATATTACATAAATCTTTACCTTCTCAGATAAGTTTCTGTTAGTTCTTGATTTAATTTCACTAGGCTGGCCACTCCTTGGTAGACGGATCCTGTTTTAGGTCTCCTCCATTTGGAGATGACAGCGCCCATGCTGGCTTACTGGGGTCCCTGAGATTGAGAGATTGATGACTAACCCTTTCTTTAAGTGAAAGTGAAGTGAAAGTGACTATTAGCCATTGTGAACACAGTGAATCACAACCAAACATCAGGTCAACTCCCTAACCGCTAGGAATTTATATATTTATAGTTTCACCACGTTTCTGCAACCTGGGGTTAAGGGTTTTGCTCATATGGTGCCAGTGAGGACAGAGTCAGGCTCGAACCACAACCTCTTGGTCCAAGACTTAGAATCCTCAAAAATGACTTCTTTCTCAGTTTTTCAGGACTGTCTTTTGATTGAGGGACAGTGTGCTGCTTGAGACCTTTTGTCAAGGTTTGGTTTGTTTGGTTGTGTTTAAATCACGTCTAGACTGAACAAGGCAGGCAACAGTTAAACCTGTGTAGTTAATCTAATAAACCCATTTATCAATTAAATTCATTCACTGGCTGATTTGATAAATTAGGGGGAAATTACTGATACAGATATTAGTGTTGGTAACTTTTTGTTCTACAAAAATTAAAAATATCAAACTGTACAAAGCAATATAAAACCGCATGTCTTTTTTCTGAACTATATTTTTTTATATCTGAAAATTAATTGTTTTGTGAACAAACAAAAGCAAGGGAAATCTGAAATACACTGATAATTTTAGAATCATTTTATCTGGCAACCCACCCCACTAGATCACTGCAAGCCTTGAGACGTGATTGACAGACTGGTCTTCTTTCCTATCAACTATAGAAATGCTGCACTCTTAACTCCGCTTAACATTCAGCCTGGACTACCAAGCCTGTTTGTTTGTTTATTTATTTATTTTGTTTACGTTTGTTTATTTCTGAGGACTGGGGTTTTTTTTTTTGGTCTGCAGGCAAAAAAAAAGCATATTTTTTTCAAAGCAAAGCAGGCAGAAAATAAAAAAAACAGTATTTTCCTCAGAATCTCTCCTTCAGCAGATTAATAAACAACTCACGTTATAAAAACAGCCTTGGACTGGACGGACCTGCTGTGGCTCGGTTGGGCTGGAACCTCCATTTGAGCTGAAATACATGATGTATATTCCCAACCTGTAGGATTTATAAAACACACATGCCCTTCTGAGCTGTTTGATGGATGGTGCCACCATTAAAGGGACCATTTCCCACATTTTACTCACATTTCCATTTTTCATCCAAGGTCCACTCATAAACGTAAGTGGTTTTGTGCACCTAAAATCCAAGTTTACCTTATTTTACCACTTAAAACTACACAGGATGTTACTGCGCTGATTATATGTTAATGAGTGCTGATCTAATTGGCTGCCCTACATTAAGCCTAAATTATAATGCAGTTCTGAAACACTGAGATGGGCGTGGCTAAGCAGAAGTGAATCCTGTAAAAGATATGAGCCCTTTAAATATTGATAAATTGAAGGGAAGGATGCTTCCCAGGATACAGGCTCTTTAAAAAGCAGGATGTTTCCCAGGATACAGGCTCTTTAAATCTCAGGATGTTTCCCAGGATACAGGCTCTTTAAATCTTAGGATGCTTCCCAGGATACAGGCTCTTTAAAGTGCAGGATGTTTCCCAGGATACGGGCTCCTTAAAGCGCAGGACATTTCCCAGGATACAGGCTCTTTAAATCTAAGGATGTTTCTTAGGATATGGGCTCTTTAAATCTCAGGATGTTTCCCAGGAAACAGGCTCTTTAAATCTCAGGATGTTTCCCAGGATACAGGCTCTTTAAATCTCAGGATGCTTCCCAGGATACAGGCTCTTTAAAGCCACAGGACCTTTCCCAGGATACAGGCTCTTTAAATCTAAGGATGTTTCTTAGGATATGGGCTCTTTAAATCTCAGGATGTTTCCCAGGAAACAGGCTCTTTAAATCTCAGGATGTTTCCCAGGATACAGGCTCTTTAAATCTCAGGATGCTTCCCAGGATACAGGCTCTTTAGCGCCAGGGCGTTTCCCAGGATGCAGGCTCTTTCCAAGCGCCAGGGCGTTTCCCTGGATAGAATCTTTAAGCAGGGCCTTCCCAGGATACAGGCTCTTAAAGCGCAGGACGTTTCCCAGGATACAGGCTCTTTAAAGCGCAGGACGTTTCCCAGGATACAGGCTCTTTAAAGCGCAGGATGTTTCCCAGGATACAGGCTCTTTAAAGCGCAGGATGTTTCCCAGGATACAGGCTCTTTAAATCTCAGAATGTTTCCCAGGATACAGGCTCTTTCAAGCACAGGACGCTTCCCAGGATACAGGCTCTTTAAAGCACAGGACCTTTCCCAGGATACAGGCTCTTTAAGGCGCAGGACGTTTCCCAGGATACAGGCTCTTTCAAGCGCCGGACGTTTCCCAGGATATGGGCTCTTTAAAGCACAGGACCTTTCCCAGGATCAAGGCTCTATAAAGCACAGGACCTTTCCCAGGATACAGGCTCTTTAAAGCACAGGACCTTTCCCAGGATACAGGCTCTTTAAAGCGCCGGACATTTCCCAGGATACAGGCTCTTTAAAGCACTAGACCATTCCCAGGATACAGGCTCTTTAAAGCACCGGACCTTTCCCAGGATACAGGCTCTTTAAAGCACCGGACATTTCCCAGGATACAGGCTCTTTAAAGCGCAGGACGTTTCCCAGGATATGGGCTCTTTAAATCTCAGGATGTTTCCCAGGATACAGGCTCTTTCAAGCATAGGACGCTTCCCAGGATACAGGCTCATTAAAGCACAGGACCTTTCCCAGGATGCCGGCTCTTTAAAGCGCCAAACGTTTCCCAGGATACAGGCTCTTTAAAAAGCTTAGGGCGTTTCCCAGATCTGGGCTCTTTAAAGCGCCGGACCTTTCCCAGGATACGGGCTCTTTCAAGCGCAGGACGTTTCCCAGGACACGAGTTCTTTAAATCTCAGGGCCGTTTCCAGGATACAGGCTCTTTAAAAGCGCGGGGCGTTTCCCAGGATAGGCTCTTTCGCGCCGGACGTTGCAGAATACAGCGCTTTAAAGCGCCAGGGCGTTCCCAGGATACCGCATGCTAAAAGCGCAGGACCTTTCCCAGGATACAGGCTCTTTAAAGTGCAGGACGTTTCCCAGGATACAGGCTCTTTAAAGCGCCAGAGGACGTTTCCCAGGATACAGGCTCTTTTAAAGCGCCAGGGCGTTCCCAGGATACGAAGCGCTTTAAAAAGCGCAGGGCGTTTTCCCAGGATACGAGCTCTTTGAAGTGCAGGACGTTTCCCAGGATACAGGCTCTTTAAAGCGCGGACGTTACCCAGGATACAGCGCTTTAAAAGCGCGGGGCGTTTCTCCCAGGATACCACGCTCTTTTAGCGCGGGGGCGTTCCCAGGATACAGCTCTTTAAGAATTTTGGGGCGTTTCCCAGGTGCAGGCTCGCTTTAGCGCAGGACGTTTCCCAGGATACAGGCTCTTTAAATCACTGGACGTTTCCCAGGATACAGGCTCTTTAAAGCACTGGACGTTTCCCAGGATACAGAAGCGCTTTAAAGCGCCAGGGCCGTTCCCAGGATACAGGCTCTTTCAAGCGCCCAGAACGTTCCCAGGATACAGGCTTCGCTAAATCTCGGGGCGTTCCCAGGATACAGGCTCTTTCAAGCGCAGGACGTTTCCCAGGATACAGGCTCTTTAAATCTCAGGACGTTTCCCAGGATACAGGCTCTTTAAAGCGCAGGACGTTTCCCAGGATACAGGCTCTTTAAAGCGCCGGACGTTTCCCAGGATACAGGCGCTAGCGCCAGGGCGTTTCCAGGATACAGGCTGCTTTAATGTGGTTTCCCAGGACCACAGGCGCTTTAGAGATGCAGGGCGTTTCCCAGGATACAGGCTCTAAGCGCCGGACGTTCAGGATACAGGCTCTTTAAAGCGGCAGACGTTTCCCAGGATACAGGCTCTTTAAAGCGCAGGACGTTTCCCAGGATACGGGCTCTTTAAAGCGCCGGACGTTTCCCAGGATACAGCGCTTTAAAGCGCGGGTTTCCCAGGATACAGGCTCTTTAAATCTCGGGGCGTTCCCAGGATACAGGCTCTTTAAATCTCAGGACGTTTCCCAGGATACAGGCTCTTTAAAGTGCAGGACGTTTCCCAGGATACAGGCTCTTCAGCGCGGGCGTTTCCCAGGATAGGCTTTAAAGGGGCGTTTCCCAGATACAGGCTCTTTAAAGTGCGGACGTTTCCCAGGTACAGGCGCTTTAAAGCGCGGGTTTCCCCAGGATACAAAGTATTTAAAGCGCAGGACATTCCAGGATATGGGCTCTTTAAAGCGCCGGACGTTTCCCAGGATACGGGCTCTTTAAAGCGCCGGACGTTTCCCAGGATACAGGCTCTTTAAAGCGCCGGACGTTTCCCAGGATACAGGCTCTTTAAATCACTGGACGTTTCCAGGATACAGGCTCTTTTAAGCGCCCGAGGACGTTCCCAGGATACAGGCTCTTTACAGCGCAGGACGTTTCCCAGGATACAGGCTCTTTAAAGCGCAGGACGTTTCCCAGGATACAGGCTCTTTAAAGCGCCGGCCGTTCCCAGGATACAGGCTCTTTAAAGCGCGGGGCGTTTAGGATACAGGTAGCTTTAAAAAGCGCGGACGTTTCCCAGGATACAGTAGCTTTAAGCGCGGGAGCGTTCCCAGGATACGGGCTCTTTAAAGCGCCGGACCTTTCCCAGGATACGGGCTCTTTAAAGCGCAGGACGTTTCCCAGGATACAGGCTTTAAAGCGCGGGACGTTTCCCAGGATACAGGCTCTTTTAGCGCAGGGCGTTTCCCCGGATACAGGCGCTTTAAAGCGCGGACGTTTCCCAGGATACAGGCGCTTAAAGCGCAGGACGTTTCCCAGGATACAGGCGCTTTAAAGCGCAGGACGTTTCCCAGGATACAGGCTCTCTGAAGTTTAAAAAGCTCTACAGGTGATGAAGTGCACCCCAGGCTGAGCGACAGTGTCTGATTGCATCCTGCTCTTCCAGTTCAGATCTCAGCTGGGTTTGCCGCCCCCGGCCTGCAGCTCTCAGATCAGTTAGTGGAGCTGATGTTACAGCTGTGGGGGGGTGATGATGGAGTTCCAGACAGCACAGAAGCTTCCGAACACCACCCGCTTCAGCTGGAACTAATGACGCGCGGGGTGTCAGCGCGCGACGTACCTGACGCACCCAGGTGAGACTCTTTAATTTGCACTCCGCCACCCTGGTGGGACAGACGCCATCGCTCTGTCGTTTCCCACAATGCCACAGCATCTGTCATGCTGAGCAACCTGACTTCACCATGACAACTAAAATAACAAGCCTTCATTACTGCAGGAAGTTTCTAGCACACACACACACAAACACACACACACACACACACACACCTTGTGTGTCACAGATGACAGCAGAGAGGCAGCAAAACGAGAGAGGGAGGGAGAGTTCTGCTCGCATGCCATGACAAGGGTTATATATTAAAGAGAGTGAATCGAGAGGGATAGAGTTTGAAGGGTCCCGCCTGAGCAATTTCAGTCCTGTAACAGTGCTGTGATTTACCCATGAGCGCATGCTCTTAAGTTATGGGTTACGGCCCAGGCTGCTAATAAACCAGTGGATACGGAGAGCGGATGGGACTGGAGGGGACTGGTCCCTCTCGTCCAGCCACAGGTCACTGCAGCCAAACGCTGGTAGCTTTAATATAACATGTGACATAGAACGTGCACATCCGTATAAGATGTATATATAAAATGGAGGTGATGCAATATTGGGTTCATTTTCTCAGCAAATCACAGCCACGTATACTCACCCAGGACAGGATCAGAGAGCTCAAACGAAGACCTCTTTAAAGGGCCCACAGCCTATTTCTCTTTATTTTCATCCGCCCGTCTCCTAAAGTCGAACTAAGGCATTTGTGTCCTTTTTTTTGTGGAAACCTGACATTTGAATTCTTTTTCACACTTTCTGTGCCTTTTGACCAGCAAACGCTCTGTTCTGACCGGGTGTCCTGCGTTCCACTTTACTGAAGAAGCAATCTGGGCTAAAGCGTTCCCACTGATCGTCCTGAGAAGGGGTGGGCCGCAGCTACTGGTGATATGTTAGTGACATCACAAAAACTATTCAGTAAAAAGGCCTGTTTTGGTGGTTAATTTTCATATTCAGATTGTATGGACTGGGGGAACACATGAAAGTCTTTTCATTAAAAAAAAAAGCGTGATACGGACCCAGTAATCTCACAATAGTTTTTAGACATTATCCTAATTTTTTGGCAGCACTGTATCATAGAGTAGTGTTCATAAATAATCTAAATAAGACTTTAATGATACTTGTCAGAAACATATACAGACATTTATTAAGGTTTATTCCAACAAGTGACCACTGTTGGAGAGAAACTGACGACAGTAGCCTTACAACACTTTTTTATAAATGTCCCCATCACTGCTCCCCGGGTGCTGGATATGGCTGCCTCCTGTGCACGGTGTGTGTGTGCTAAATACAGAGGATGTGTTTGGTTGTGTTTCACTCTGTACACAATGACTAATTGTCACTTTCACTTTCCCTTCACTTAAAGGTACTGAAGAATAAAGTGCAAAATGATACAAAAACGAGGGTCAGAGATCAACACAGAGGCCTGGACTGAGGTGAACTCTGACACTGGGATGCTAACGGGGATTTTAGTCACAATGCTGAACAGACATGAAGACGTGAAAAGACGTTTCAGACTCGTATTAGACGGGGATTTATTTGTGCACGCAGCAGGTGCCTGAGTGTAAATTCACAGTCAGTGTGTTTGATGTGTGCAGTCATTTCTTAATTCTGACACCCGCTGAATTCACAAAGGCAGATGTTGGTAATTACGGGTCTAATTTAGAACCGCATCAGCTTTTGCAGCATTCTGAATGTAAACCATGAAGCATCTCCAGCTCATACTGTCTGGAAGGTTAAGCAAATGTAAAAATCCGTTTGGTGCCATCCAAACATTTTCTGATTTGTGCAAAACTAAGATTAGATACTCGCTATAATAGTCAACAAGGATGTAAATATACCTTGACAACAGAAGCTCTTGCCTTGTCATCCAGTAGCCGAATCTTCAGCCTCGGCATTGGTGGAATATGAAGGCTGGTGGACAGCAGTGCTTAAGATCAGTCCAACGTTGTTTGAAGACCCTCCTCTGGTCAGGGGAACCGTGATCAGATGTTGCAAAAGCGACAAAACGTTCCTGGTTCCTGCAATGAAAAAGCAAAGGTTCCATTGTTGTCCACCTTCTACCATATAGAAAGATATGATGTCTGTCCATAGTCCACAAAAAGGAGGGATGACCTCTAAAGAAGTGCATGTGTGTGTGCAGAGAGAACATACATCATAATGAACTGTTTAAAATCAATGCTTTCCTCTCAGGAGCATAATTCTTTCTTTCACACTTTACCTAATTAACGACTCATTGGATTTGGAATCCGGTTCTGAAAGGATCTGGACGGCATTAATTGAAAGTTATTAATGAACAGAAAATGAAATACATTTTCCACTTCAGAGGTGAAGGAGAGAGTGCAAGCAGGTTGGAATGCGTGGAGAAGAGTGACAGAAGTTCTCTGTGGCAGATGGGGACCGGCAAGAGTGAAAAGGAAGGTTAACAGGATGGTAGTGAGACCAGCTATGTTGTACAGGTTGGAGACTAGAATGAAAAGACAGGCGGACAGGATTAGGGACGAGTGTATTAGAGCGATAGCTCAGGCTGGATGGTTTGGAGACAAAGCGAGAGAAGTGAGATTGTGTTGGTTTGGACATGTCCAGACGAGAGACGAGGATTATATCAGGAGAAAGATGTTGAAGATGGAGGCGCCAGGCAAGAAGAGAAGAGGAAGAACAAAGAGGAGGTTTGTGATTAGAGTGGACATGCAGGGGGACAGTGTGAGCCAGCAAAGAAGAAGATGCAGAGGACAGGAAGACATGTAAACAGATGATTCGATGTGGTGACCCCTAAATGGGAGCAGCCGAAAGCAGAAGAAGAAGAAGATTCCACTGGTGCCGTCCCAAACATGTTTCCCCCTCTGCTCATTAGGAGTCGAAAAGTTTAATTCCTTTCCGAACCTGAAGGAATCAGGAAAGCCACATTCTTGAAAATGTATTATTTTAGGTCCTTCCATCCAATGAAGAAGCCACCTGCCTGCCTGGAAGCAATCCATGATGCAATTCCAACACCTCTCTGCTTGATCCTATCCCATCAAGTACGCTGTAGACAATATCTTCAGATGTTCTCCTGCACGTTGCTCACACACTCACATATCGGCCATGTCCAAACAGCCTTCAAGTCTGCTTTTACTTCAGTTCTCAGGACTTTGTAAAGGATGTAAAGGACCTCTTTGTAGTTGTAGCTTCAAAGTCCTGAAATTAGCTATTTTTAACCAACTTCAGATATTTCTTTCTCAAAATAGGCTCCAAGACCCCTACCAGTCTAGATAAAAACAAACACTCCACCAAAACTGTACTACTAGCAGGCGCAGGAGAACTCAATCAGTCAGTCTGTCAGAGCTCGGTCAACCAACGCCTCACCAGACCCTTGACCATTGTCATCACAGGCTACTGAAGAACTTGTCCAGTCTTTGGTCATCTGTAAACTGGGCTTCTACAACTCTCTACTGGCAGGTCTTCCATCTGTTTCGAATGCAGCTGCAAGACTCGTCTTCAAATCCTGAACACTTGTCTTCAAGGCCGAGAACAGACCTGCACCTTCCTACTGAAGTCACCTCTTGCCCTCTCAGGACATCAAGCACTGCTCGCCTTGAACCTCTGCTCATTAAAAGAAGAGGAAACCATGCATTCAGTCCTGGCTCCTCAGTGATGGAATGAATGTTTAATGCTGTCTTCAAAGCACCTGATGACCTCTTCAAGGACCACCTAGGGGACTAATCACTTCTAACTACTCAGGGCCAGCGGAGGCCTAGTGTTTAGGGACTTGGCAACAGGATATGAAGTTCATGGGTTCGAATCCCACACAAGCAGCTCACCCTGAAGTATCCTTGTCCCCATCACTGCTCCCCGGGTGTTGGATACTAGTGGATGGTGTGTCTGGATGCTGTGCTGACAAATAGTCACATTCATCATGCTTATTCATCACTTATTTTCTAGAATATTTCTAGACAATCTCTTTCACGCATGTTTAGAAGCGTCGATCTTCGGCTGGCAGTGATTAGTCTGCAGTTAAGATCTAGGAATGAGAAACAGTCGTGGACCGCACAGCACTGTGGACGTAATTCTGAACGTAAATGTGATTGCTGTGGTCTCCCAGAGGTCTGCTCAGGTGCTGCGTTGTGTTGCCCGGGTGTTACTAACCAGCTGGTTTTATATCTGGTGCCATGACAGTAGATGTTTTAATGAAGTGAGAGGAGGCACAAGGTCAGGACTGGTAACAAAGTAGATGTGAGTGGGAGCGCAAGGCAGCCGTGGACGCTGAGTGTATGTCTAATTTCTGTGGGCGGCTCTGCGATACCGCCTGTGTATCTGGAGAGACAACAAATGCAGCAAGCGGCAAACTGAGAGCGCCACGTTAGAGAGGAGGAGAGTCTGCACCGAGAGGTGAATTAAACAACAGACAGAATAAGCAAGCGTGTGCAATATTTATTCAGCATCGCTGATGTTCCTCCTGTTTTACACACTCACTGCTGGCTGACCGGTGAGACCGGCCTGTGTGTGGTCTCATAATGACCAACAGATTTCAGATTTACACACTGAATCTGCACGCCAATACTCAGTGTGTCATTTCATTAAAGTTTTATTATATATATATAAATATACATAAAGAAACAAACAAACAAAAAAGAGGAAAAGAAGCAGAAAGATCACAGAATATCTAACAAGGAAACAAGAAGAAAGAAAGAAAGAAAGACAGAAAGAAAGAAACAGAAAAAGAAGCAGAAAATAAAAGAAAATAACAAAAACCAAAAAGCCAGAAAGAAAGATAGATAGAAAGAAGAGAAGAAAGAGCAGAAAATGAAAAAGAAAATTGATAACAAGGAAACAGAATGAAAGAAAGAAAAAAAGAAAGAAAGAAAGAAAAAGAAAGACAAGAAAAAGAAGCAGAAAGTGAAAGTGAAAGAAAATTTTAAAAATCTGAAAATGTTCCTGCTGGTTCTGTTGTTCCCACGGTTTCTGGTTCTGTCGTTCCTGTCGTTCCTGTTGTTTCTGTTGTTCCTGCTGGTTCTGTTGTTCCTGCTGGTTCTGTCGTTCCTTCTGGTTCTGTTGTTCCTGCTTTGCCTGCATCCACTTAATAACTGATTTATATAGGGGTTCCCACACTGTCCTAAAAACCAACACATTATCAAACAAGATTTTTATGCAAATGCAATTCAAAGTCATTGTGTCTTTAATGCACTGCTGTTAGTGAAGAGGAGAAAATCAGCATGTGTGAGATTACACACACACACACACACACACACACACACACACACACACACACACTCTGCAGTCAGGTCAGTTGCTGCAGCAGAGAAACAGTAATGTGCATGTGTGTATGGTGGGCTTGTAGGAAGCAAAGCTTTATGGCTTGTGATCTCAGCAGACTGTGTGTGTGTGTGTGTGTGTGTGTGTGTATGTAATTGTCCGCCCACACTCAGTCTCCTTCACACCTGCTCCTATGTGATAAGCAGCTCCTCTTCACACACACTCATACCAACAAGTGCATTTGTTCTGTGACACACACCAGCATGTAAACACACAGGCACACACACGTACATGCACACACACAGACTATGTGAAAATGTATATATGTGTGTGTGTGTGTGTGTGTGTGTGTGTGTGTGTGTCAGGCTGACTGGTTATGGGTCAATACAGATGATGGGGGACTGTGATTTTTAGTGTGCATGTATAAATCTGTGTGATATATGAGGGACAAACACACACATACACACACACACACACACACTGGTGTTCTTTGTTTCCTGATTCATTATCGACTGATACTATTGATTAACAACACATCAGTGAGATGGAAATGTAGAGAGACATGGGGTCATGGCTGATGTGCACACACTCACACACACACACTCACACACACACACACACACACCAGACATTTGCCGCAGACACAGTACTGACCATGCAAAATACAACACTGCGGAAACTGTGAATGAATGAATGAATGAATGAAGGAAGGAATGAATACACTCTCACTCATTATCCTGATCGGGGTCCCGGGCGGTCCTGGAGACTATCCCAGCTCTCACAGGGCAAAAGGTGGAGACACACCCTGGACAGGTCTCCAGTGCATCACAAGACAGACACACATGCACACACAGGGAGACAATTTAGCATCTCCAATTTAGCATGTTGTCATGTCCACTCCACACAGAAAGGACCCGAACCGTCCCACCTGGGAATCAAACCCAGGACCTTCTCATTGGGAAGCACCACAAACTGAACATGAACGATGTGTGGAATGGACATGTTCTCCCTGGGTCTTCACTTTCTGCATTGATCATGCTGGAGTGAGTTTGTTAACGATTTTACATTAACAGTAATGAAAAGCAGCGTCTTATCCTAAAGCGAACTCGGAGGAAGGAGGAGGCGTTCTGTCTCGGAGAGCGACTCTGTGTTTCTGCTGTAAAACCGTGGGAGACCTCCGGGGGGAGGTGTGACTTGGCAGCCAGTTGAGGAGCCTTGAAAAGAGAGGAGAAAACCCAGGAGCTCACAGAGGAACCAACCCATCCTGCTACAATTCACTTCACACCAATGACACGGACATAAACACACACTGCACGGGGCTGCGGAGAATTCAGCTGCTCCTCACAAGGGCGGGAGGTGAGAAATGGGGCAGAGCAAAGGCCCCTGGGTTGCGAGTCAGCGGCCTCACCTCGACATGCCTCCAGGACTGACTCACTGGAGAGACTGAACCCCCAGTCTGCGCGATCCGTTTGTACTGAAGCTGTAGGACGTCCCATCATCTTCCAGACGGGTTCATTCCCCGCATCATTACACAGCTTAATCACAGCACACACGCACACACACACACACAACCACACACACACACACACACACACACACACACACACACACATACACACACACACATTTCCATTTCCTCTTCATACCTGCTCACAACCTCTCCCTGAACAGACTTTCATCAATCTTTAAAACACACACACACACACACACACACACACACACACACACACACACAGAAACACAGAGGGAGAGGGATAGATAGATAGATAGATAGAGAGAGAGAGAGAGAGAGAGAGAGAGAGAGAAAGAGAATAGCTTAATGGTTAGATGGATGGATGGATGGATGGATTGATTGATGGATGGATGGAAGGTTGGGTACATTAATAGATGGATGGATGGGTGGATGAGTACATTAATGGTTAGATGGATGGATGGATGGTTGGGTACATTAATGGATGGATAGATGGATGGATGGATGGGTACATTAATGGGTGGGTACATTAATGGATGGATGGATGGATTGGGACATTAATGCATGGATGGATGGAGGGGTACATTAATGGATGGATGGATGGATGGATTGGGACATTAATGGATGGATGGATGGAGGGGTACATTAATGGATGGATGGATGGATTGGGACATTAATGGATGGATGGATGGATGGATGGGGACATTAATGGATGGATGGATGGAGAGGTACATTAATGGATGGATGGATGGATGGATGGATGGGTAGATGGATGGGGCAGTGGTGGCCTAGTGGTGAGGAAGTTGCTTCGGATCGGAAGATTGTGGGTTCGATTCCCTCAACAGTAGCTTGCCTTGAGCAAGGTACCGTCCCCATCACTGCTCCCCGGGCGCTTTCAATAGCTGCCCCCTACTGCACGTGTGTGTATGGATGGATGGTACATTAATGGATGGATGGATACATTATTAGATGGATGGATGGATGGGTACATTAATGGATGGATGGTTGGGTACATTAATGGATGGGTGGATGGATGGATAGATGGGTACATTAATGGATGGATGGATGGATGGATTGATGGAATGCTAGTTGAAAAATTGAATGAATGAACTGCAGAATCAATGGATGGATGGGTGGATGGATGGTAGGAAGGGTACATGTATGGATGGATGGATGGATGGATGATTTGCTGGCTTGATGAACTATGATTTTAGATGGAGGTCTGTGTTGAACATTCCTTTGTGGCACTCTTCTGTGATTGGAAGCCAAAGCAAATTCCGCAGCTTTATTTCACTCCTCTGGCCCGACGGCGAGAGTCTGTGTCCAGAAAAGGTCACTGTGTCCTGCCTTTGTGTCGGCCTGTGTGATGTTTGAGTAATTATCTGAGGCTGGAATTGGCAGTGCTGTTCTAATTATTTTGCAGTGAGAACACTAACGAGCAGCACGACTGTGGGCGTCTCGCCTTCTGCTCGGAATCCATACCTCTCTCTCTCTCTCTCTCTCTCTCTCTCTCTCTCTCTCTCTCTCTCTCTTTCTCCCTCTCCCCCTCTCTCACTCTCTTTCTCCCTCTCCTTCTCCCTCTCTCTCTCTCTCCCCCACTAAATCAGAAGTCACACATGTCCTCTGCTGTCCCCGCAGCACCTCTTCCTTCATGCTGTTTGAGATTACCAGTGATCTGAAACCAGAGCAATTGAGCAGTACAAGTAAGATGTTTTGCACTGAACTGGACAAAAGGCATAAAATGCCTTACAGTGAAAGTCTGGCAATTCTTCTCTAACTACTCTAAAAAGATGAGCAAACTCACTCTTCCAATGCTTTTCCATCCTCCTGGCGTAAAGGAGAAGTCTACTAACTTTCCAAAATGCCTGCAAACTGAAATGTTTTAAAGGTCAACAAAGTCGTCCAGAGCGTGTGACACTTGTCAGATCCTCTTAATTCCAGAGAGTGACAGTGTTGGTGAATGGAACCAGACATCTGAATGTCCCTCACTGGTATGAATTTTGTGTGAAGACGCTGCCTGAGATGTTTTGGACTAAACCCGTTCAAATTCAGATTTAGTTCGAGTTCACCCACATTTTCTTCAGATTTTACCATTTCAGAAGATGTAAAGGTTCATTGGTGGAAATAAAGTTGCCATATTTGTGTTGCAGACATCTGGTGTGTCCCGTGTAAAGACGTCTGAACCAGTTCACAGCAAACAGAGCAAGAGTTTTACACTCCTGTCCCAGGACAAAACGTTCCCCTCTACCTCACAGATCACACTCAGTAACGAACATGTTTATCAACTGCACAGCTGAACCGTGTTTTTATAAATAGTCACAAGCCATTACGGAGGCGCCGAACACATAATCGACTATAATCAAATGTCACCAACATTGACGGGGAATAATGGCGGAAAATGCAGCCGGAAAAAGGACACAGAGCACAGAACGAACCATTCAAACGAATGAAAAGGACGTTCCATCATCAAGAACAATAAACACATTCACATATGCTCACATTATGAGCTACACCTATTACCTAATTTCTTCATATTTTACTTCCAAAGAGTGAGATTTTCATATTGTTGAGGGACAGTTCTCCAGAACTTCCTGAAGGACAGTGTTGTTGTCTCTCATTTTCAGTCCAGTCTCTGTACCTGAGCAGTTCTCCAGATCTTCCTGAAGGACAGTGTTGTTGTCTCTCATTTTCAGTCCAGTCTCTGTACCTGAGCAGTTTGATAGTTCTGTGTTGGTTAATCCACACAGTGATCTACGTCTGAACCTTCATGCAGAGCAAAATGTCTAACTTAAGATATGAAGCAGTGAAGAACCAGGTGCAGATGATTCCAGATGATCAGGAGATTTGTTTACTGCTGAACACTGAGTAGGTGGAACCCCTTTATCTAGAACCTTGTATCTTTAGACACTTTGCAGCAGCACTAAAACATTCCTTCTTTCATTTAAACTCCTCAATGTGTCAAAAATCAGACAGAATTAAAAACTGTGCACTAAAATGTCATTCCCGAAGAGAGACGAAGGATGGCTCAAGAAGTCATCCAAGGCCTCACTAATTCACGTCTAGCTGAATGCAATCAAATCCTAACAGCAAAGTCCCAGCATTTCCAGGAAAGTAGGCTCTTACTGCAGCAAAGGGGGGGTGCAAACAGTGTCCTTGATTTCAGAAGGTGTCTACAAACTTTTGGACACATAGCGGCGGTGTTATTAATTTCGAGCGGTATTTATTCTGTGTGTGAAAGGTCCTGTTGAAAACACGCAGCCTGACAGGGGGAGCAGCTGCATTCATTGTTCTGGCATTCAGACAAAAGCAAAATCAAACACTAATGATATACTGTCATGTCTAAACCCACGCGCACACACACACACACTCACACACACACACACACACACACACACTCGAAAAGCATCAGATACACACACAGCCCTCTGCAATAGTCTTGAGCCCCTCATTTCTTTATTTTTTGCTGTGAATCACCTTGTTGGTGCTCAAATACTGTTTTATTTCTGTCAGACTTGTTTATCTTCATCAAACTGAGGATTAAATAAAAGAAACAGGAGCAAATGTTTTAGTGCTCCAGGCTGCAAAGTGGTTCTAGATAAAGGGGTTCCTCCCACTCATCATCAGTAGTAAACGAATCTCCTGATCATCTGGAATCATCTGCTCCTGGTTCTTCACTGCTTCATGTCTTAAGTGAGACGCTTTGGTCTGCTTGAAGGTTCAGACGTAGATCACTGTGTGGATTAACCAACACAGAACTATCAAACTGCTCAGGTACAGAGACTGGACTGAACATGAGAGACAACAACACTGTCCTTCAGGAAGATCTGGAGAACTGCTCAGGTACAGAGACTGGACGAAAAATGAGAGACAACAACACTGTCCTTCAGGAAGATCTGGAGAACTGCTCAGGTACAGAGACTGGACTGAACACGAGAGACAACAACACTGTCCTTCAGGAAGATCTGGAGAACTGCTCAGGTACAGAGACTGGACTGAACTTGAGAGACAACAACACTGTCCTTCAGGAAGATCTGGAGAACTGCTCAGGTCCAGAGACTGGACTGAAAATGAGAGACAACAACACTGTCCTTCAGGAAGATCTGGAGAACTGTCCCTCAACAAGACATACAAGAAAGTGTGGATGAAGCAATGAGGAGGTGAAGACTTTTTCACACTCTTTCACACACTCAACATTAGAATATACAGGCAGGTTTATCTTCAGGCGACTTCCACGGTACTTCAGCAGCGTTAGAGGAAATTGTCCAAAATTTCTGGAATTTCCTCACTCGCCGGAAAAACCTACGTTCTGCTAATTCGCCTCCGTTCCCATGGCGATGGAGGCCCGAGAGCCGACTGGCACGGAGGGCAGGGCCACAGAAAGGCAGTCGCTGTGGGGGAATTGTTTCTTCTGTTGCTGAGTTAGAGATGCAAAGTGCACTATTAGCATATGATGAAGATGAAATTTTAACACTTCAAATAAAATAATATGTTGTGCTGCCTCAACACACACACACACACACATTTTAATATCTTGTCCGGTCCCTGGTCCAAATGCTTTGTTGTTGTTAATAATATTTTATGAGTCTATAAGAACCAGTGTGTATTAGTAATATGTCCTTTTAGTATATATCAGAACAGGAACAAAACCTTGTATCTCCAGTTATATCATTTTAGGTATTTCCCATGTGTAATAATAATGTGTATAATTAATCTATATCTAGAAATGTATTTTCTTAGTGTTATTATCAATAAATAAGCATCTGTATGTAATATTAAGATATATATGTACATATACACAGATAACAAAGCTGCAAATAAACACAACTGGACATTTGTTTCAGCTGATCAGGTGCTGGTCATGCGCTGTCAAACTCTATCAGCAGGTCAGGCTGGAGCGCCGTTTTAAAGGACCTTGAAGACATTTCCACAGGACCGACAGCAACAGGAAGTCTGGTGCAATTTGGGTGGAATGTCTCCAGTAGGAGTGAGATTCCCAGAAACACTTAAGACTGGACTCCACTTCCAAACCGAGCAAATTAACTATTCACTGAACCAATTTGTTACTGTACTTAAGTAGTTTAATGTCTCTGGTCTTTACTAGAATATTGATTCAGTTTCATAACTTAGATATTTGGGTTCAGTCCTTTCTACCTGAATAGACTCCTTACTTTAATAACACATCTGAGTTAATCCTTCATTATTTTTATCCTCCATCACCTTCCCAACATCCAGGCCCGTCTCAGACTGAATGGACACAAACACACAGAAAAGACGTCCCTCTGTGTCCATCGGTGCAGGACAGAGTGAAGGAGAGTGAGAGAGAGGACAGGGAGAGTGGACGGTGGAGTTCAGGGTGTGTGGAGTGTGTGTCCGTGATGGAGAACTAGTAGAGACGGTGATGAAAGTGAAGCGGTGAAGTTCATGTGGATTATTTTCAGTAGATTGTTTTTATTGGAGTTGAAGTTCGAGGCTTTAATAGTCTTTAATTCTATTAATATGGAGTGAGATTCAGTTCACTTTCAGCACAGACAGACGCTCCAGACGACCTTCAGAGGAGACACGCCTCACTTTACACTCTCAGTACATTCCTGTACTTTTACTTTACACTCTCAGTACATTCCTGTACTTTTTACTTTATACTCTCAGTACATTCCTGTACTTTACTTTACACTCTCAGTACATTCCTGTACTTTACTTTACACTCTCTGTACATTCCTGTACTTTTACTTTACACTCTCTGTACATTCCTGTACTTTTTACTTTACACTCTCAGTACATTCCTGAACTTTTACACTTGGACTGAATAAAGTAGTTAAACCTTTCATTTTAAAGGAGTATTTTACGCGAGTGTCTGTACTTTTAAGTAATAAATAATGTGAGGACTTTAACTAACTCTGCTTTTTGATGATAACAGTATGTCAGAACATCAAGTAGGTGATGTTTTAGGGATGAGTTTGGGGCTACATTTTGCTACACTAGCTGAACAGCGTATGTCATGCTAATAAGTGAAGATCTCGCACTTTCTTTAAGATCAAACAGTCTGGCGGGACTTACATTAGTCTGGGTGCTTAAAGCAAAACCTGAAGCCGATGTTTGGCATGCACTTTATTAAATGTTGATTTTATGAACAGCAAAAAACCTGATGTCCACTCAAGCAAGAAACCCAACGGCCTTCTCCAACTCTGGACATGATAACAGAATGGTTTAAAGCAGATAAAGCTTGAGTTATACTTCTGCAAATCTTCAAATGTTCACATGGTTGTCCATGCACTCGGGAGTTTGTATATCATATACCCTAGACGAGTGAAAAAGAAAACAGTCGTGAGAAAGATTTATTTTTCAGTATCATTTTGGAACCGTCCCTACCATGAGATTAGTGGACAAACTTCCATGATCATGCAAGCAGCGCAGGTTTATGCATTGCAGTTCAGCAGGACCAGATGATATTCTGAGTGTAATGATGCACATCTGCTATATTTTTGGTGCAAGATTGAAGCAAAATCTGGTGCTAACCAGCATGGCCAGGCTACAGTAAGTGCTCCTATGGGACACTTTGACAGGAGGTGTTTGACAGGGCGTGGGGTTTGGGTTGTTGGTGTTTCCAGTTGTGTTCATATGTGGTGCTGTTTCGTTGCCGATTGGGAGTGAAGGGTTGGGATGCTACAATTATTAAAAAATGCCCAAGGTCTGGACATTCAGACCTCATAGATAGCTATGGGCATGCTTCCAAATACCAGACATTGCTGACAATTCTTTCCACATCATTTATTCTGGGTGTATTATTGCAATCAAAAAGTTAAAGTTAAATCAGATTTAATGGAACTATATTTCATTGGGAAGAAGAAGCTATTTTTTTACTTCATTGACACAACACACATCTACACATCTAAATGGAGTTCTTGAGAGTCAGCCATGCAAAAATATGTTACATTAATGAACTAACAATAGGCTTGCTCTCAGCTGGACAGTGTTGACAAGTGTACCATCGCCCCCGGTTGCCTTTACGTGGTGTGGGATCAGTCTACGACAGCTCTATGTTTGCAGGCACGCTTACATGTTTCAGGTACAAAAACCACCCTTGCAAGAATAGAAGCACCTAAGAATCGCACTAAGATTGTTCGGTTGTCCAGGGAGGAAGGTTCCTCTATTTCCTGTTCTTGCTTGTTCTTCTGATTGCTGGTTAGTTCTTTTGTTAATACCAGAATGGATTGAATCAATTGTAATTGCATTACTCTACCCTCTTTGTAAATATGTTTACATGCATCGCTGCAAAGTATAACACAGCCTTAATGCGTGTGAGTCAAAGTAAACTGCCACTACTCTACAGTCTTTGCAGTTTCAAGACACGCTCCTCTTTTTAGCCGCTACTGTCCCGTGAGTGCCTGTGAGAAGCGGGATGTGTGTGTCACTTCTGGAGGCACGCAATGTCCCTTCCCATGTGGCAGCTAGCCTTCGCTGTCCGCCCCCTGTTGCCAGCTCCAGGGACTGCAACTCCATGAGCTCCAGCTCATGCCTGGCGGCCGTCTCCAGAACCTTCTGCTTGTTGTAGTAGATGACAAAGTTGTTGATGATGGGGTGGATGGGCAAGGCGATGGCTATGACGCCGCACAGGAAGCTGATGGCTGCGTTGCAGCGGCCCAGCGTGGTCTTGGGGTAGATGTCCCCGTAGCCCACCGTCGTCATGGTGATGATGGCCCACCAGAAGGACTGCGGGATGCTCCGGAAGAGCGTCTCTGGGTGGCTCTGCTCCATGGTGTAGCCGAGCGCCGAAAAGACAAAGATGCCCACACCCATGTACATGAGCAGCAGGCCGAGCTCCTTGAAGCTGCGCTTGAGAGCATAGGTCAGTGTCTGCAGGCCTGACGAGTGACGCGCCAGCTTAAAAATGCGAGCCACCCGCATGATGCGCAGCGCCTGCACCGCCTGCTGCACATTGGCCAGCTCCATGACGGCTGTGCCCAGGTGTGTGAGCGTCAGCACCACGTAGAAAGGCATGATGGCCAGGAAGTCCACGGCGTTCATGAAGGACAGTGCGAAGCGCAACTTGCTGGGAGCCGACGCCAACCGCAGCCCATACTCCACCTGCAACAGCCAAAGTCAGGCACCGCGGTTTAAGGCATGCTGTGTGCAGCACGGTATCATTAACATGCTCGCTACCTGAGTGATTAAACCTTGCCAAAGTATTTGAACCTCAGCTGAGACTTCTGAAAGGACCTCTTGATTGCCTCTCCAACTCATAACTCCCACTCAGCAAATCAGACAATCTTTTTCTGACCAGCTGTCATAAAGATTTCTATGCACTTACAAGGTAATTAGTAGCCAAATGCTTCAGCCTGTACGGTCTGTGTAGGAAGCAAATAAACAAATCGTTTGTGAGCTCCATCAGCATGTTACTTCTGTCTAATGTCTATAAACCCTGAGAAGCTTCTACTGGTAATTTGGTTGTAAGCTCTGAAGAAATTGCACCTGCCTTCCAGGTCATCTATATTCCCAGTGGATATACATGTTTTCCAAGTATTGAAATTACCAGCACAACAATTTTCCAGTTTTGGTTGGGCCACAGCCACTTGTTGAAACAAAAACACTGGATTTGAACTTTCAACAGGTTCTCGAATCCAAACACAATATTTTTCATTAAAGCACAGCATCACAACAGTAAAAAAAATCAGAAAATAATTAGGTCATATGCTTTTTCCATACCTTCAAAATTTCCAAGCTGAGTTCCTCATGGTCTCAACTAACCAGAAGACATGTCTGGGCCCACTCACTCACTTATTCTACTTTTTAAATACAAATTCACATTTTAGAGATTTGGTTTTCATCCAAATATGCTTCTACCATTTAACTGGCAAGAAGAAATAAAATGGTTGCAACTATATTATAAATAATAAGAATATGTTCTGAGCTGGTCTCTATGGTTTCTCCTACAGTAGAGATCAACATGTCAGTGTATACTGTCCTCGCAACACTTACAGTCCTCCAAAATAACTGTAATACAAAGCAGGTAGTGTAGGGGGCGATATTGCTCCTACTAACACATAGCACAATAAAGATGAAAGAGGCATACAGAGGAAACTCCATTCGTTGAATTTTATACTCAGCTTTGAGCTTTTGAGATTCTGCTGGTGTTGGTTTCCTCCCTTTTGCTGATTCACTCAAAAGTGACTGGGTAGCGCCCCCTTGTGGAGAATGTTCACAGCTGATCACTGCTTAAAAATGACCCATGCTCAACATGCAAATTGCGAACTATTCATTAAGCCGATAACAGAGAAGAAAAATTTTGAGAACCCTTAGATTGAAAAGGGTCGTTAATGTTTGTTAACTAACAAGATTGCCATAACATGACCACAGAACATCCAAAAGATCTGTTGAGGTCATGCTCTACCCAGTCCAAGATTTATGAATGCAGTTTTATAATCAAAGCGGTGCTTCAGCAAAGTAATCAGAAAATGCAGATATCATAACAGTAGACTCATTAAATGAGAGGATAAATCGTTTCTTGACTAGCAACATCACACAAGCCATTACGCACCGTGAACCAGCCAATGCAGACCGTCTCGATGGCATCCAACGTCGGGTGTTCCACCCTGTTTCCTTCGCTGTCCTCCACTTGGAGGTCTGGGATAGTACCCAGGCACATGACTACCGACGAAACCAGGATGAAGAGGAAGGAGACCACGGCCACTACTCGGGCGGCCAGGGACGACTCGGGTTTCTCCATGAGGCGCCACAAAAACTTCTGCCAGCGCCTCGGGCCTGCCGGCTCGCTCTCCAGGCCGTCCAGGTCGTCCAGCAGCAGCCGGACCTTGTCTGCGATCTCGGCCAGCTCTTCCTCCTTTTCGCTCAGGTTGCTTTTGCAGCACTCGTCCAGGCAGCCCAGGTCAATCTTCCAGAACTCCATCTCCTTGATGAAGCAGATGGGACAGATGCCCCTCTTCATGTGAACTTCGCCAAAGTAGTAGACCTCCACGATGCACTTGAAGGAGTCCGGGTCACGGTCAAAGTAGAACTCGCGCCTGCACGGGTCATAGTCATCACACAGTGAGGAGATGATGTCGAAGCTGCGTGCCGGACAGTTGGCCAGCTCGGCCAGACGGCTCTCCGGGAAGCGGTTGAGCACGTCTGGCCGCAGAGCGAGCCTCACGCCACCGATGTTGACGGAGATTTCATGCTGCTGCTGGTGCTCGCTGCCACTTTGGCTGCAGAAGCTGCTGCGGCTCTTCGGCAACCTCCACATGTCAACCCCACCTTACCTCAGCCACAGCATACCTGGAGAGGAGTCCGAGGGCAGAGTTGGAGAACTCAAAGGCCAGGAGGGCAGAGCAGAGATGTGGACCTTGGAGCTGAAGTTCAAGACTGAATGAAGTGAATGGAGAAGTGAACGGATAAGGAAGGAGGGGGGAATGTGTGCGCGTGGAACTCCTCGCTCTCGCTGAAGAGACGATGAAGTGACAGCAGCAGCTTTGCCGCCCTCTCCCTCCCTCTCTTTCTCTCTCTCTCCTCTCTCTCTCTCCCTCTCTTTCTCTCTCTCTCTCTCTCTCCCTCCCTCTCTTACTCTCTCTCCTCCCTCACTTCAGATATAACTCTCTCATTCTGACTGTGACACTGTTCTCCCTCACTCCATTCCCTATCCCCTCACTTTATCACACCTTACACACTATAATCTCTTTGTCTCTCTGACTTGAACTCCTCCTCTGCCTTTCTCTCTCTCTCTACCTCCTCTCTCACTTCTCTCATTCTGACTGACACTCTCCTCCCTCACTTTTTCACTCCTTCCACACTTTAACCTGCTGTTTCTCATATTGACTACAACTCCCCCTTTTTTCTTTCTCTCTCTCTCTCTCTCTTTCTTCAACTTCATCTCATGTGGTTTGTGAACATGCTCACTTAAATGCTCACTTAAAAGGGAATTTCACCAGTTAGACCATTTGCATAATTTAGCATTGATTGGTTTGGGTGGAAACTTTAATCTGGTTTGGTTTTGTGAACTGGTTCAGATGTCTTTGCCGTGGTGTTGAATGGAACCAGAACCATTTAGTTTATATGGGATGGTGGTGAGAGAATAACAAATGTGAAATGTTGGTGGATTATTTTGTTCTCTTAATGTACCCCTCCACCCTGAATGACTAAACATGACTAAGGCCTAGACAGAAGGGGAACATAATGCTACATAACTGGGGTTAAAGACTGGATTTAGAAGAATTGTGAGATATCCAGTCGGACTTCACACCAAAGCTGTTCAAAGGAGTTCAAATTTTAACATCTATGAATGTGTAGTTTAAAAAAAAAATGGATTTCCTCTTTAATAACCTTTTTTCAGTTTAAGACAGTACTCTATGTTTGCCCATCCTGTCTGAATGATCTATAAACTGGAAAATTAACAATGAAGAGAAAACAAAACAACGGGTTCAGCCCATCCTCTATTTAAGCATAAAAACTAACAACGCTATCTACCAGGTGTAAATTAACACATCCTAGGTGTCCCATAAAGATCTACATAGAGCAACAAACCTCATGTTTTATGAGGCTCACTCATCCCAGCTAGGACAAAGCTTGCCACACATCAGCATGGCCCGCTCTCAGCGCTGAGTCCTCTGGATGAGGAATGACTTCCTTAACAGGTCTGTGTCTCCATCTACAGGTTCTGCAGTGCTGTTGCTCAAGCAGGAACATTTCATCTGCTGAGGTTTTAGATGTTAATAATCTGACAGCTAATGATTCAGACCACCTACAGCTTTTGAGAAACAGCCTGTGAAAATGTGTTGAGAACATTTCCTGCTTTATCCATCGCAAGAGCCTAGTAATCAGCCCTTGGGGTTCACAGATAGACGTGTTACCATCCAAGCACGTAAAGGGAAGCAGGTAAATGCCAAGCAAATTTGCATAAATTAAAAAAATTAGAGGGATACGCCCTCTTCTGACTCCCGTCGTCTGCACCAGCTGCAGTACATGAGCTCGGGAAGTACTTCTTCTGATGTGATCACATTTATGATCGTAGACCTTTTCATTCTCTGTCCTTCTGAGACAACACACATCATCCCACAGATCAGAGGCACACAGCCGCAGCATAATCGAAAGAAAGCAGCTGAGTTCTATACCCAACATCCAAAAATTGTGCTTTGTTTCTATGGAACATGAGGCAGGAATCAAAAAGAAAACACGTGGCAGCTTGAAAGCCTTTAGCGACCAGAAAACAGACTTCCAGCACTTGTCAAAGCGGCTTCCACTATAGCACTCAGCCCCGTAATTACAGCTCCTGTGCGAATGAATAGAATTTGAATGTGAAAAGGCCAAGCAGTTTATTTCCTCGCAGCTGGAAAGATGGTGAAACAGCAGTGCTGCCGACAGCTTTCCGTTCTAAACAGGCCATGATTATTCGCCAGGCTGAGCCCTGCAGCCTAGTTGCTCCAGTTTTAGAGAAGCACAATTTGGACATGTCTTGGAAGATGGACTACATTGGGGATTAGGGAAAAACTGCGTGCTTTTTTTAAAGTCAGTGGGAAAACCATTCCATACCATCAGTTATTTGCCAGAAATACAGTATCAGGGACTTCAGCTCGCCAACATCACAGAATTAACTGTTCTGTACAATGGCTCCTCCATACTTGCAGGACTGAGCGACAGTTTCTGGAGATGTTTAGTTGTAGTTATGGCACATAATAGGTCGGTACTGAAAGCAAAGGCCAATCAGTGACCAATATCGCTACCCTTCCTTTCAATAACAGTCATAATCCTTCATTCATGGAGTTGGTCCGTTTGGTCCACAGCCTCCCAGACTCTGTTCAGAGAGGTGGACTGTTCTCCTTCCCTGTAAATCACCTGTTTAAGAAGGTCCACAAGTTCTCAACAGGGTTTAGTTCAGGTGAAGAAGAGGCTCATGTCATTATTCTTTCACCTTCAAGGTCACTTTCAAGGCCACGCAGTGGAGAACTTCTATGCATGTGATGGAACCTCATCCTGCAAAAAAAAAAAAAAACATGGTCTTCTTGAAAGACGCAGACTTTTTCCTGAACCACTGCTTGAAGAAAGTGAAAGCCCTTCTCACTGTGAAACGCAGCACAACACAACTAAATTCAATCTCTGCGTTTCACCCATACACACACGTGCAGCAGAGGGCAGCTATTGAAAGCACCCGGGGAGCAGTGACGGGGACGGTACCTTGCTCAAGGGTACCTTAGGGCAACCTACTGGTGAGGGAATTAAACCCACAATCTTCTGATCCGGGGCGACTCCCTCACCACTAGGCCACCGCTGTTGCTGAAAGTGTCGTCTAAAAACTGGCAGCAGGTTTGGGAGTTGATTCTGAGTCCATATTAAACCAGAAAAGGTCCAACTAGTTCATCTTTAATAATACCAGCTCATACCAGTACCACACCTCCACCTTGTGGCGTCTGAGTGGAAGTGGAGCTCCATTACTGAACCAGCCACGGGCCTGTCCATCTGGTCCATCAAGAGTCACTCTCATCTCCATCAAACCTGAAAAATCTGTCTGGAGATGTTTCTTGGACCAGTCTTGACGTTTCACCTGAGGTTCAGTGATGATGGGGTTTCAGTCTTCCTTACCTTGTCCACGTCTCTGACACTGAACACCTTGTTCTTCTGGACACTCCAGGTAGGTTCAGTTCTGGAAAATGACAGCACTGGAAGATCATGCGTTCCTAGTATCTTCTCAAATATTCGGCAGTTCATTTGTCTTTCTATCACAACACGATTGTTGACTGTTCTCATCAAACCGTTTGATGGTTCTGTGATCACGACCCGACATTTCCAGAGAGCTGCATCTGAAAGACTTTTGACACTTTCTGACTTTTCAGAGTCAGTTCTCTCTGTTTTGGCCCATTCTGCCTGAGGAGGAGAAGAAGCTCCTGATAATTCTGCACACCTTGATATCAGGTATTGATCTCCTCAGGCCACACCCTCCCTCATTTCACAAACACACATCACCTGATCTGCTTAAATCCAATCAGCACTCAAGCTTCTACAGTTTGGAGTTGGAAAAATGCATAAAAATTGTCCATCTGGTCAAGAAGGTGTGGATTTCTTGGGGAAAGCATTGCTTGAAATGCTCTGTTGAAGAACACACTACTTAACCACCACGGTGGAGCCGAAGGACGAGATTCAAAAAGGACGCCTTCAAGAAATGCCACCTTAGATTTAAAGAGCTCATTTCCTACATTTTACCCTTCTATTTATTTCCCCTATGTTGCCTAACTAAAGTGTTTGAGAAGGATTATGTATCAGATACTGCATGTATTTAAAAATTTTTACAATGTCCGGACTTTTACACTGAAATGGGCCCTATCATTTACTTCATTTACTGTTTAAAGTGTTTTAAAAGTCATATTCTGCTGTAATGTTTCACTATAAGAAAATGTAAAATAATTGAGAAAGAAATGCCTGATTAAAGTGATTTAATGGAAAAAAATGAAAAATAATAATAAAGGAAATACAAATCGTCCTAGATCTATTATTAATTACATGATGCTAACTACTCATTTATATTCCCTGAACCTGTCCTGTCCGGTTCGTTTCTATACAATATATAGTCTTTCTAATACATTACATCTCATTTACATACAGTGGAGACCAAACGAAGGAATAATGGGTGTGGAGATATCACTGGTCACCTTGCATGTTTTACAAAATAGCCAAGACACTTAGCATTGATTCAAGAAGAGGAGGAAAGTGAGGGCAGAGTCGAGGATCAAAGGGTGGAGGTTGAAGGATGAAGACTGCAAGGTGCAGTTCAGGCAAGAGTTAAGATGGGCACTAAGGAGAACATAGAGTTACCTGATCACTGAGCAACTACTATGGAAGTGGTAAGGGAGACAGCTAGACAGATGCTTGGTGTGACATCTGGACAGAAGAAGGAGGAAGGAAACCTGGTGGTGGAATGAGGAAGTTCAGGAGTATATACAGAAGAAGAGGCCGGCGAAGAAGTGGTACAATCAGAAAGACAAAGAAAGTAGACAGAAATACAAGGAGATGAGGTCTAGGGCAACAAGCTAGGTAGTGAAGGCTGAAGATAAGGTGTACGGTAAGTTGTTTGAGAGGTTGGACAGTAAGGAGGGTGAAAATAACCTATTCCGATGTCCAGATGTCCAACAGGTCAGGGCGATAAAGGATGACGATGGAAACAAAGCATGTTGAGGAGATGGAAGAGATACTCTGAGGGGCAGATGAATGAAGAGATTGAGAGAGAGAAGGTTGGTTAGCATCAGGGTAGTGAGCTTAGCTGTCGGTGGAAGCATGGAGGTGTTAAGGAGAGATGGCAGTGGAGTTTCTGACCAGATTGTTTAACACAGTCTAGGAAAGTGCGAGGAGCCTGAGGAATGGAGACCATGCTGAAAAAAGCACAACAGCTGCATTTCTTTCTCTGAGGGTATTGATGGAGAAGTTAATTGAAGGTCAGATGGAGTTGCACCCTTGTGAACTGAAAGAAGACATGCGGATGGTAAGTGTGAAAGAGGAAGATGTAGAGGACAGGGAGAAATGGAAACAAAGGATCTGCTGTGGTGAGCACTGAAGAGAGCAATTAAAGGAAGCAGAAGAAGAAGAAGAAGAAGAAGTGCAGTGAGTGTCATTATAAAACACATCGCACCACACACAGTGAACCACAATAAAATGCAAGTTTCATTTAACCCTCAAACACAAGTCGGTATTCATAGCAGTTTTGGTGACAGTACCTTGCTTAAGGGTAACAGATCCAGGAAGTCAAATACACAAACTTCAGATCATGGCATCCAGTCCAAAACCACTAAGCTGTCGCTGCGAAGAAACGTGTTAACCAAGATCGGATTCAAACCCAGAGCACAATGGATTAACAGTCTTTCAACGGCTCTGCAACATGGCAGTGGAACAGGATTTAACCAACAGCTATTATACCTTCCAATTCTGAGTAATGAAGCTGAAATGAAAGGGGTGTGGCCTCAGGAGATCAATACCTGATATCAAGGTGTGCAGAATTATCAGGAGCTTCTTCTCCTCAGGCAGAATGGGCCAAAACAGAGAGAGAACTGACTCTGAAGTCAGAAAGTGTAAAAAGTCTTTCAGATGCAGCTCTCTGGAAATCACTAAGATGTCAGAGTTGCAAGTGTTGAGAGAAAAACACGCAAATGAACAGCTGAAGATTTAATAAGAATCGAACGTGAAGCTACCAGGAACCCATGATCTTCCAGTGCTGTCATTTTCCAGGACTGAACCTACCTGGAGTGTCCAGAAGAACAAGGTGTTCAGTGTCAGAGACGTGGACAAGGTAAGACTGAAACTCCACCATCACTGAAGACACCTCAGCTGAAACATCAAGACTGGACCAAGAAACATCTCCAGACAGATTTTTCAGGTTTGATGGAGATGAGAGCGACTCTTGATGGACCAGATGGACGGGCCCGTGGCTGGTTCAGTAATAGAGCTCCACTTCCACTCAGACACCACAAGGTGGAGGTGTGGTACTGGTATGAGCTGGTATTATTAAAGATTAAAGGCTGGACCTTTTCTGGTTTAATATGAAAGTGACAACCCTTGTCATTGCGAGGTCATGGCACAGCACACATGAACCACAACAAAATTGGACCTCTGCATTTAACCCATGCACACTCAAACCCGTGCAGCAGTGGGCAGCTATTGAAAGCGCCTGGGGAGCAGTGATGGGGACGGTACCTTGCTCAAGGGTACCTCAGGGCAACCTATTGGGAAGGGGTTTGAACCCCCGATCCTCCGATCATGCGGCTAACGCCCTAACCGCTAGGCCACCGCTGCCCCGACCTCTGCTTTTAACCCATGCACACAAACACCGTGCAGCAGTGGGCAGCTATTGAAAGCGCCCGGGGAGCAGTGACGGGGACAGTACCTTGCTCAGGAGTACCTCAGGGCAACCTACTTGTGAGGGAATCGAACCCCCAATCTTCCGATGCAGGGCAACTCCCTAACCACTAGGCCACCGCTGCGTCGGTGTGGACTCAGAATCAACTCCCAAACCTGCTGCCAGTTTTTAGACGACACTTTCAGCAGCAGCGGTGGTCTAGTGGTGAGGGAGTCGCCCCGGATCAGAAGATTGTGGGTTTAATTCCCTCACCAGTAGGTTGCCCTAAGGTACCCTTGAGCAAGGTACCGTCCCCGTCACTGCTGCACGTGTGTGTATGGGTGAAACGCAGAGATTGAATTTAGTTGTGTTGTGCTGCGTTTCACAGTGAGAAGGGCTTTCACTTTCTTCAAGCAGTGGTTCAGGAAAAAGTCTGCGTCTTTCAAGAAGACCATGTTTTTGATGAGATGAGAGCGACTCTTGATGGACCAGATGGACGGGCCCGTGGCTGCTTCAGTAATGGAGCTCCACGTCCACTCAGACGCCACAAGGTGGAGGTGTGGTACTGGTTTTAAATGTCAGAAATGTTTTTTCTGTGAAGTCGTTTGTTTATTATTCTCACTTTAACAGACGAAAATAAAGCAGTGAGATGGGAAATGTAGTTGTGTAATAATTCTGCACTAATAGCTCCTAATTATTGTGTGTGCGTGTATATGTGTGTGTGTCTGTGTACATGTGAAAGTGAAAGTGACAACCCTCGTCATTGCGAGGTCACAGCACAGCACACAGTGAACCACAACGAAATTGGACCTCTGCATTTAACCCATGCACTCAAACACCGTGCAGCTATTGAAAGCGCCCGGGGAGCAGTGATGGGGACGGTACCTTGCTCAAGGGTACCTCAGGGCAACCTACTGGTAAGGAGTTTGAATCCACAATCTTCCGATCCTGTGGCTGAGTCCCTAAACACTAGACCACCGCTGTATGTGTGTGTGTATATGTGTGTGTGTCTGTAAATGTGTGTGTATATATGTGTGTGTGTGTGTGTTTGTGTGTGTGTGTTTTCAGTATGTAAGTCCGACTCTGCGTGACTTCTCTGCGGTAACGGAAATTTCCCTGCGTCTGTAGACACGCCCCCTCCCCTCAACGAACCCCCAGCCCGGCGCCTCTGATTGGCCGAAGTGAAGGTGTGTGTCGCGTGCCCCTAGTCCGCCCTATAAAACCTGCTGCCGAATCCCTGCGTCAGGGCGTTCACACTCCTCCTCAGCGGCTCATAAATATACATTAGCTGAAAGATCTAGAGCTTCTTCAGCATCCGAGAGCGAGGAGGACAGCCAGAAGCTTTCCTCGGGGCTATTTCTTTTTGTTTCGTTTTTAGAGTCTGCCTTCGAGACATGGCGATGAGAGGGCCTCTCTCCCGCTTCCTCCGGTCCACCTTGACCCCAAGCCAGCACAGCCGGACTCACTCCGTGGCGATTTTGGGAGCGCCGTTCTCTAAAGGACAGGTAAGCTCCGTTCTGCCTGTTAGCACGATGCTAAGGACGGTCCGGACGTGACGGGTTTCTTTTTGTCGCTTCAGAAAAGGAGAGGTGTGGAGCACGGACCCAAAGCCATTAGAGATGCCGGCCTGGTAGAAAGACTGACTAATTTAGGTGAGTATTTCTCATTTTGGGGGTGATTTTAACTCTTTTTTTTTTTTTTGGAGCCTTTCCATCCTCTGGGTCACGTGGTGCAGAAACCAGGGCTCCCATTGGTCATTCTGGTCCCGAGTTGACGACCGTTAAGCGAAAGTTCGATTTAGAACGTTCGCGCAGCTGAAGGCGCTCGCGCACATTTCACACGGCGTGGAGGGGCGCGAGCGCGCGCGTGAGGGAGACTGGCATCGACTGCGTCGACCATCCCTCGCGCGCCAGCTCGCCTTACGTAACTTCATGGAAATTTAAAGAGCGGAAAAACGTTTCTTGTGGTTTTTATTTGACTGATCGTTTGAGCATCGAGCAAAACTGCAGTCACTCAAGAAACCGACTATAGATGACGTTTATAATCAGATTGTTCACCTTTATTTTGATAGTAATTTCAGGTGCCGTGCTGTTCAGGGTTAATTTCTCACTGCTGTCCAACTTTAATGGGTGAACTGGGATTGAGTCCCAGGAGGGGGAGATTATATACTGTAAAAGTAGCCCAACACCAGACTGAACACTCCCTTAGTGTTCACTTTTATTAAGAAATAATGCTGCAGTGCTGGGCCAGGCCATTGGTCCACAGTCTATTTTTACCTGCTAATTTTACACTGTCCTCCTATAACACTGAAATATATATGGTCTTGAATTAGCTTGAATGGGTGCGTATGTGCAGCAGTGCTGTCAAGTTGTTTAATTTTAGTCCGACTTGCTCTAAATGATTTAACTAACCGTCACACTTTGCTTTGCTTGTAGAGGAACTGGGACCATAATGTACCAAATGTAAGTGGAACATAATGTTTCCAGCATCATGCCTGGAATGTGCAAGTCACTGTCGGCGTCAGCTGTAAAGGGATAAACATTGCATGGCTTTCTGGGGTGTTACGTAATCGTATGTATACCATGTAATGGGATAGGCCCGGCTATCTTCAGACCAAGGTCTTTTTTTTTTCATTGGGTTAGAATCTACCCGCTACCCTGTTTAACTCCTAACTCAGATGGCTGGCAGTGCGGTCCATGATAGTGGGAACCTTTAATGCTCATTTATTTACCGTCATCATTTACATGTGCTCGGAGAGCACAGCTGTTTCTATTGTTTCTAAAGTTTTTGCCCCGTGAAACGCTGTCCAGCAACATCTCCAAATCTTTAATCTGAACAGTGGATTTTTCTTATTATGCTGAATTAGCCTTTTCTTTGCGATTTCCTGAACTTGAATATGTAACCTGAAGGTGTTTTTAAGGGAGCATTAGCGGATGAAGCCCTGTTTCATCCACGGCAGCCATCATTAAAAACTGATGCAACAACAAGTCTTTTTACATCAGTGCTTGGCAGCCCTGAGAGGAGGCTGTAAAATGCTGACATGGACACAAGCCCAGTCCATGGCTCCGATTTTCCTGATTGTATGTCTTTTCAGATTGTAGGGCTGCCGTGCTAAAATGCCGCTGCCATATTTAGACTCCCTGAAGCAGCCCGCTGCTGTGGCAGAAATGAGAACGAGCTAGTTCTCTAAAGTGTTCATACAGTGTGTTTTGGAAATTGTCCAAAATATTCAGAATGGTGTCGCCTTTCAGAAGCCAAAAGCTGTAATTAGCAAAACTCTAGTTCTTATTTGCAGTGGAAGCCTGGCACAGATCGTAGCCCTGTTATGTACAGTCTCTCTCTCGCTCTGTCTCACAGTTATAACATTATAATAAATGTCACTCTTGAGCGTACCATGAATATCAACATATCATGAGTAGTGTTCAACAAAATCATCAAAAGCCCCGCTAGCGATCAGTACATTAAGCCACTCTTTTGTCTTTTTACTGTATTTTTTCAGCCTCTAAACTACAAACATTCCCTTTTAGGGTGGCGGTGGTCTAGTGGTGGGTATTTGCCTATGGACCTGTGGCTCAAGAGGTCCCAGGTTCAAATCCCACCTCTGGTACTACCACCACTGACCCTTAACCCTGAGTGTCTCCGGGGGGGGACTGTCCCTGTAATTGGGACATGTAAGTCGCTCTGGATAAGAGCGTCTGATAAATGTCGTAAATGTAATGTAATGTAGTTATAAAGGCTTTGTCAGAACCGTCACTTCGTGTGTTCTAGTTATGGCATCTTAGCTCCCATCAGGTGAAGGTTGATGGTTACTCCACACAAAGACTCGGGTGTTAATGGCTCATTATCGGCACCTCAGGCTTGCAAAGTGATCCACCCACAGCACATGCTGAGCCCATCTCCTACATTTGCACTTTGCTGGGTTTAATGGCTTAAACAGGGCTGTGATGTTCCAGTCTATTCCTGTCGGATGGGACCATAATTCTAGAGGCCATAACTGGACTAGAATCAGACCAGCAACATAAAACCAGCAGGTTCACCTGCAGATAAAATCCCCCTGACCTACATTCAACTTTGCACAGGATTCAGCAAGACATTCCCTTTAAAGAGCATTTAACTCAACCGTCGGCGACTCACATGCCCTAAACTCACCACACCCCTCACATAGACACAAACACAGATCCATCTTCTTGTTTACCTCACTGCTGTCCCACCCTGTGTGGGCCTTGGCTTACAGTAACCCGATTTCCAGACACAAACGTCCCGCATAAGCAACCAGGCCTCCTGGAGGCCCTGAGAAACCCGAGCAGACAACTACAGAAAATGGGCGGAGGTGGAAACCGCTCTGTCAGGCATCCCCAAGATCTAATGACAGCTGCCTTTGCTTTTCTCCGCCAAGGAGTGGTAGAGGCGTGTGTGCTTGGTCAGAGCGGAGTGGCGGCGGGATGGAAGGGGGAGGGTTTTTGGTTTTAAATAGCTCAAGGACTCTGGTAGAGCTGCTGCTGTAAGTAATTTTTTTTATTTTTAGGTAGCGCCTCAAATGATTTAATTTCTCCAACAGCAACCCTGCACAGTCCGCAGATGTCAATGTATGTTCATCTGCTTTTCCAGAGTATCCAGTTCATGATTTCGGAGACCTGAGCTTCCAGCACCTGGAGAAAGATGAGCACTTCATGCATGTCCCCTACCCACGCACGGTCGGTCGGGCCACTCAGCTGGTGTCTGGGGCTGTGAGCAGGGCCGTGGGAGCGGGACACACCTCGGTCATGCTGGGAGGTGACCACAGGTATATCTTTGGGCATTAAATACCTCCTTTAAGGTTTTTAATTCATTAATGTGGCTGATAAGCAGCACAGAATAGCCTGTGATTGTGCAAGAGTTACAGGACATCTTGTCTCAAACATTGTGATAGCTTGTTTTAAGGACTCTCAGTCATCTTCATGCCAAAGTGACACCATGACGTGCTCTATTGATGGGTTAATCCAGCCTTGCAGGGCAAGGCTTAAAGAAAAATACATAACAATAGTGTTAGAGGAATGAAACTTATGTGCTTTTGCAGCTTGGCTATTGGCTCAGTGGAAGGCCACTCCCAGCAGTGTCCAGACCTTTGTCTGATCTGGATTGACGCCCACGCTGACATCAACACCCCATTAACTTCCCCTTCTGGGAACCTTCACGGCCAGTCTGTGGCATTCATGCTGAAAGAGCTGCAAGACAAGGTGAGCCACTTGCATGTGTGAGCCTTGAATAATGAGGCCTAATGTTATGTAACAACTACACATCACACACAGTATTCAAACTCCCTCCTGGCTCATTTCCCGGAGATCCCTTTGAACATTCACGTCTGGCTAAATGCTAAATAAAGGGCTTCAAAAAGCTGAGATCAGTTGAGCTCTTTTTTGTCAGTCAGCACAAAGTTGTTTTTTTTTAAATCAGGAAAGTTACAAAGGTATCCCAAAGCATTCACTCGAGTGAAAAATCAAACCTGCAGTTTTCTCCCTTGCACCAAGTTTCTTTTTCTTTTAATTTTACACAAGATAACAAGTGAGAAATTAGTAATAGAAGCGTTAATTGCTTACCTGCAACAGCCTCCAGTGCAAACGTGGTCATCGTTTGATTTTTTTATTTCTTTGTATATTTTTGGGCTGCAGATGCCAGATGTTCCTGGTTTCTCCTGGATGAAGCCTTTTCTCAACGCAAGAGATCTGGTCTATATCGGCCTGAGAGATGTAGACCCAGGCGAGCAGTAAGTAGGCTGTGCTTTGTCTGAGTGGATGGAACAATCAAAGCCACACTTCTCAATTCTAACCCAACCCTTCTACTTTCCCCCCTCTCTCTCTCTCTCTCTCTCAGCATTATTCTAAAGAACCTGGGAATACAGTACTTCTCTATGAGGGACATTGACAGAATGGGAATTCAGAGAGTTATGGAAGTTACACTGGATCATCTCCTGGCAAGGTGCACATTTTGACATCCAACAAGATATATTTCCTGTTTCTTAACTCAACTCTCTCTCTACACTTATAGACACCCACATGTAGATGATTCCAAAATGACATGTTCATTATAAATACAAATCCAGAAACTACAAATTGTCGTTTCAATTTCAAAGTGGTGGTCTAGTGTTTAGGGACGAGGGCGCTTTAAATAGCTGCCCTGTGCTGCATGTGTGGGTGAAAAGCAGAGTTGTGCTTCACCTTCTTTCAGTGCACCAGAAGTATTTATTTTATTGTAGAAAATGATTACGCACGTTTAATATTATGGTTTAAAAAACATTAAATGCAGCAAATTGACACTGTGGCTTTAAATGAACAGAAAAATGGCAAAAGAGTGTTCTAGTAGAGGATTTTTGTAATTTGACCATCATCACACACACACACAGCTAAACTTTTCAAGTTGGAAAGGAATGCAAATCTTATCCAATAGTTTCTGGCTCGGATTAACGTTCTGTGACAGAAGTAGTGAAGGTCCTCTTCCCTTTAATTACCTCACACAGGAAACAACGTCCCATCCACCTGAGTTTTGACATCGATGCATTCGACCCGGCTCTGGCCCCAGCGACTGGAACTCCTGTTAATGGAGGACTGACCTACAGAGAAGGCATCTACATCACAGAGGAGATCCATAACACAGGTTAGAATCTGGGTACATCTGTGGTTCTTTATGAAGTTTATATCCCAACACATTACACACTATAAATAAATATCTATGAGTCATTAACTTCTGAAGCAGCATTCAGGAGGAATCATTCTTCTAATTGTGCTAAAGTTGCAGTATTTCTCCCCAGGGTTGCTGTCAGCAATGGACCTGGTTGAGGTGAACCCCATTTTAGGAGGGAGTCCTGAGGCAGTGGAGGCTACAGCTAGCCTAGCGGTGGACGTTATAGCCTCGTCTCTCGGTCAGACACGCGAGGGTGCACACGTCACCCTGCGGGAGAATCCCACACCCAAAGAGGACACAGAGCAGCTGAGACTGTAGAACAGCGGCCTGTCACTCAAAGACTCGCAGGGGACGGGGTTTAGGGGAGGGCTTTTGATGGGGTGGGGTCGGGCGGGCCTGGTAAGAACCACTTGGCATTCCAAGGTCAAATCGGAAAAACATTTTGCACAAAACTATAAATGAGACGGGATCTCTAGCGCACAGGAGCAAGAGTTAAACCGAACAGCGGTCTGTCCGAGCGAGGACAGCCAAACCTCGGGGGAGAAAAGAGTTACAGCGGTCTCGATTCACAAATGTAGCATGAACTTAAATGGACTGCCAAACGGCCACGGCTAGATACGTACCAGTACCGTCACCAAATCCCCGGTGCAGCAATAGTACGGGTTTGTGTGTGTTTCAGTAATTTTATCGTAACTCTGAGAGAAAGCATCTGCATGTGGTGCTCTAGTGGTAGGATACTTGCCTATGGACCAATGGCTCAAGAGGTCCCAGGTTCGAATCATTTGGTACCGAATCTAAATTAGTAACGCGTTTTTGATGATCCTGCAGCACAAAGTGTGAATTCCTCCAGTGTACGTGTATCGAGAGTGACTGCCTAAAAGAGAGACGGGGGATAAAAATCAGTTTTATTTTTGTGTGCTACGCGCTCATCTGGAATCCTTCACTTTACACTGGAAAACAGCAGCAGATGAGCTTTTTGATTTTTCATGTTTGCACTTTTGGACCAGATATGGTTTGAATGTATATTATTATTTAGAGTTGTGTTTGTATTTGTTGTTTTTTTAAGAGTAGATCCTATTTGAGTGATTTTTACCTGAAGTAGCTTTTAGTAGGTTTTCCTTTTCCTAAAAGAACAAAGTTAAAAAGCCTACCCGAATTTTTCTAATTGTGCTTTAAAAGTACAATCGACTTCCTTTTCTTTTTTGCACCGAGCCTCTGTTACGAATCAGAATCTCTTTTTAACTTAACTATAAAACACTGACATAATAAACTTTTCATCTGGTTAAACCTGAATCGAGCTTCATTCAACAACTGAAAAAACAACCCCGTACGGGACGTCCGGGCACTCTTTAAAAAATATTCCCACATAAGCTGCCACTGGAACCATCAGTTACTCTGATAAATCTAATAAAACCTGCCGTCCGGCTGTAACAGTGTAAACAAACACCTTTTATTTTCATGATATGAATCTGAGGATCAGAACTGGTCCGCTGGTTCTTACTTTGAACTCTGCATAAGTCGAGGGTTGCCAGATAATTTTACAAATTCACTGATTCATTCTGGCTGAAATCAGAAATCGTTTCCACCAGTGGGCTCTTGTGCTAAACCTTTACAACACAGACATTTAGTAAACAAACTCAAATATGACAAATGCTGTTGTGATAAAAGTAAAGAATAGTATTCCAAGTTCACATTTTCAAGATTCATTCTTCACAGATTCAAGATCAAACATTCCAAACGTCAAAGTTCATGATGTCTGGTGACGACTGGTACGTCATTATAACCAGTCGGCATCGTTTAAGGTGTCTTGTTTCTTTTTAATATTCCTTTAAATCATCTTCCGGACATCGTGGAAGACCTCAAGGCCTCGTCTCAAATCACAACAGCAATAGGCAAAAGTGTGGACCATTACAACCGGTCTGAGGTCCAACTACAGAACTCTATCCAGTTTGAAAACTGGACTATTTCAGAGTCAGGGTCTTATTAGGGGAGCAGTTCTCCAGATCTTCCTGAAGGACAGTGTTGTTGTCTCTCATGTTCAGTCCAGTCTCTGTACCTGAGCAGTTTGATAGTTCTGTGTTGGTTTATCCACACAGTGATCTACGTCTGAACCTTCAATCAGAATAAAGCGTCTAACTTAAGACATGAAGTAGTGAAGAAACAGGAGCAGATGATTCAGAATGATCAGGTGATTTGTTTACTGCTGAGTGGGTGGAACCCTTTTATCTGGAACCTTGTATCTTAAGCACACTTTGCAGCCCTAAAACATTTTTTTCCAGGTAATGAGGCGGTTTGACATGTATATAAACATGTAAGCACATCATCACAGCTTGTCTACACACGCTGACCTGATCAAGGCCGCTTGTTGCCATGGCAGCTGCGAGTGTGACCGCGAATGACAGCGTATAGGACTTGGTGGGTCAGTGGGTTACATCAGGTCAGGGTCCGCTGATACAGATGGGCACTTAATTCCACAACAACAGGTGTTCCTCACCTTCTGCCTCCTGACCAGTCAAAACACGTGAATACACACCCACACACACGCCCCCACTCCACCCACCAGCGCTGATGTTATGCAAGCCCTGACGCGAGTCAGTGTGTTGATCTTGCTCTTTGGTAACCCTGGGTGACTCAACCATCTTAACAAATACCTTCATCAAACAACAGCCTGACTTAAAGGGCCCTTACCCTGAACATCTCGGGTAAAAGATCAAAAAACAATAAACTTCACTCTGAACTGAAGTGTTTTTAATCAACCAATCAGAACAGAGCTCGTCTACATAACTCGGTCTAAAAGGCAGAGTAACAGAAACAGCATGGTTAATTCTTAATGTTGGAAGATTGTGATGTAAATTAATTTATGATCCTTTTTGGTTCCTAAATCCACACGGATGTCAGACATGGAGCTCGGCGTGGAATAAAACGCAGGAAAAAAGTAGGGCGTGGCCGCTTTAATACCATATTCACAGCAGGGCTGAACGAGGGATCATTTTTATATCGAAATTGCAATTTTCTTATCGTCAGGGGGTGGGGGGGGAGAATTGCAATTTGATATTTCTTTAAAATCGTTCAGCCCTAATTCTTACTGTCCTGAGAAGAAAATACACAGGGATTCTGTTCAATATTTCATCTCTAAACGTCACAAAGGTCAGTTCTACACCAGCGACTAAATTAGTAAAAAGGACGCAGTCCGTTATCCCCACGCCTGTGTCCATCCTTCTGTCCCACAGAACAGCAAAACCAAACAGGAGGGCAAATGTTCATGCGTTGGCACGGCAACTGCATCCTCTTCCTCACGGACGTGAGCAATCAGGTAAACTGGATCGATCACAGTAGACTCACTTCAACTCCTCCAGGGTCGGCAGCAGGGACAGAGAAGTCCCCGCCCTGACACTCCGACCTGTTTAGTGCCGATGGAGGATATAAAAAAGCTTAAAACAGACATTCCTTCACAATTTCACGTGACCCGAAATGATCAGGCTTTTAGCCGTCCTGTCACAGAGCACAAGCCCCGGTCATGGAAGGACAGCTCAACCTGCAATACTGAGTACAGTCCAAAGGCTGGACGATCCATGGCAAAAGAGAGGGAGACATGAGAGAGAGAGAGAGAGAGAGAGAGAGAGAGAGAGAGAGAGAGCGAGCTTAGTGTTGGCCTTTCATTTCTCCAGTGATGTCTACTTTTTAAAGAATTTAAGGTAGACCACAGCTCCCAGTATGACCACCTCCATGACGATGATGACGCCCAGCAGCAGCTTGTTGGTCACCAGTCTGGCAGGAAACACAAAAGAGAAATGGTTTACAGTAACACGGGAGAATGTGCTGCTGTACAGAATAACGTGCTGCAGTCTGTCCATCAGACTGGTAATCTAGTAATTCTGCGACTGATCTGACGAGTGCTTGGTTTGTTTTTTTTTAACCCTTTAGACCCCACGCTCTGTTCTAAAAGACACTTTACATGAGCTGGAGGCTGATTGGCCACGGTTTTGTGCAAAAACATCAGAAAATGAAATCATTCATTCAAATTGATCAATCAAGGGGAAATCCCTTTAATATCACTGATGAAAACTGGATAAAAATAAGAAACAAAAAGAAGGTCAGACACAAAGCTGAAGCCTGCTTGCTCTTTAAAAAAAAGACTTCAGGGAGGAACTATGTTTACATGCTAGAGAAAAACTTGATAAACTTCATAATAGCCAAAATACCAACGAGAGCAAGCCTAAAGAAAGACTTCAGAGTTACGTCAGGATCGTTGTGGAGCTGTAATCAAGCTTCATTCTTTAGTGACAAATCAGGTGTTCTAGAAAAGCTGGTCCCAGACGCTCAGGCCTTATTGATCCTTAAACTGATCACACAGGGTACCAGAGCGGCCGACACCATCGCCTCACACCCAGACACTATGGACGAGGGACAACCGAGCGCCTCACCGTCGGGACATGGCCCTCAGGATCTTCCTGCTGCGGCTCAGGTTCTCTCCTGTGTTCACCAGCTGAGAGGAGAGAAAGCAGATTAACGATGCGCTCTTCCTGTCCCGGGACACGCTAAACAGAAATCTCAGATTAACTCACATCTGATGTTCACTTTAATCCCATCAACTCTCTCTTCACCTGCTCAATGCTCGTTTGTGCATTTGTCATCTGTCCATCTTCGTTTTTCTATCCGTCTATGTATGTCTATCTAGCTGCCCTTCTATCCATATATCCTTCAATCTACCCATCTATCTATTCTTCCCTCAATCGATCCATTCATCAATGCATCCAATAACACTAAAAGTAATAATACAATTGCTTAAAGCCTGGACGTCTTAACGTCTTAAGAAAGTGACCCCAGGATAGGAAGGTTGTGGGATCGAATCCCAGACCAGTAGGTTGCCCTGAGGTACCCTTGAGCAAGGTACCGTCCCCATCACTGCTCCCCAGGTGCTTTAAATAGCTGCCCCCTTCTGCACGGTGTGTGTGGGTGAAAAGTAGGTGTTGCATTTCGTTGCGTCTCACTGTGTGCTGTGTTTCCCAATAACAATTATCAAAATAACAACAACAATCTTAATGATCCTAATGATAACAATGATAATAATAATATTAATAATAAAGAGTCTCTCTCTGACCCGGTCTCTGGTCCGGTCCAGCTGTTCTCTCTGTTCGCCCAGCTCCTCAATGATATCGTTTCCAACCTGGTCAGTTTCGGCGGCGAGGCGCTGACTTCTCTCGATGCTCTGCGAGGCGTTATTCAGTGACTCCGTGCCCTGGATTAGCAAAGCCCGCTGGGCCTGCATCTGGGTCTGAACACACACACACACACGCACACACACGCACGCACACACACGCACGCACACACACGCACGCACACGCACGCACACACACACACGCACGCACGCACGCACACACACAGGTCAGTTTTGTCTCCAGCCCCTGTAAAGCCTCATCACACATGAAAGGACAGACATGAGAGCTCACAGAGAGAACCTCACGCACTTCTGCCCTGCAGGACCGCCTGCCCTGCGTGATGCAGACGATCTGTTTTAAAAAGTGTATAAACGTGTGAATTCACCCATACAGAGTCTGATCTCTTTAAACACCATGCCGAGCTTTTATCCCGCTCGTCAAACATGTCCCTTCATGTCCCTCAAACACAAAAACATTCTGCACGTTATCCAAGTGTCAATCACCCACTCTGTTAATTAACAGCAACACAAAGTTTCCCAGTTTTCAGTCTTAAACTCTTATGAGTGACTGGACGCGTTGCCACATCTAAAAATTTGAACATGCCAGTAAATGATCAAATTCAACATTGCAAACCAGCCGATGACTCCTTTTCACTGGACTGTTCGCTGTTACGCAATCTTACTCAACACTACAGACGTGAAATCACATTTCCAGACTGACCTTTATCAATTTCCAACATTAGAACATCTAATTGTTCCAAAATCACCCTTTTATCTAGTTTTAATTACTCATCAGCACTGAAAAGCCTTAAAAATGACACTTTTGTGGGACATCCATAGGAGAACATGGTATATGGTACATGGAACAGTGTGAGCAATGCTTCAGTAACATCCTGCTCAGGGATGAACCGGCTGCAGCCTGTCTAACCCAGATAACGTCTCTCGCAACACCTCCAAATGTTGACGCTTCAACAAGACCTCTCGGTCTGATGTAAGAGAATAAGCTGTTTGTTCAACAGTCACATTCAAATTTGCACACTCTCACCCGAACTAACCTGCCATGTCTCCTGTGAACTTGCTTTGATGCCTTAAAGGTCAGTACTGTGCAAAGCCAACCTTCATTTCTTCACATTTTGCTTCTGAAGAACCAGACATTCTTCTACTTTTAATGTACAGAACAGTTCTCCAGATCTTCCTGAAGGACAGTGTTGTTGTCTCTCATGTTCAGTCCAGTCTCTGTACCTGAGCAGTTCTCCAGATCTTCCTGAAGGACAGTGTTGTTGTCTCTCATGTTCAGTCCGGTCTCTGTACCTGAGCAGTTTCAGAAGCAGTGTGGGATCATCTTCACAGAGAACGGAGAACAGAAGGCAGCCAAAGAAGTGCTCCTTGCACAAGCCTGGAGAAGTGTTCCTGACTTAAAGAAAGGAGCTGGCCTAAGAGAGTTGAGGCTGTGCTGAAGAATAACGGTCGTGGTGGTGAATACTGACTTTAAAGCTGGTTAGAATGAAACTCTCTTTGTGTTTAGACCGGAGTTACATGTGTTTGTACACAAATCACTGAACCCACTGTCTCACTTTCATACAGAATAGAAAGAAATGGGGGTGAAGACTTCTGCACACTATGTTTAACACCTCCATTAAAAAGAGAGTCATTCAACTTTACTGAGAACAGGTGAACACTGCAACCGCTCCTCTCTTCACCAGTCTCGGACCAGAATCATACAACGTTGTAAAAAGTAGAACACACTTACACCTACACATGACACACTTCACTGCTTATCGCTTGGCTTCGTCCCGTTTCAGCAAAGGTTTGGGATGCAGCCATGTTCTTTCGCCTGGCTAAAAATTAAACTTTGCCATGTCTGCAAAAAACCAACAGCATTGAGAGTGAATATTGACCCAGCTGACTGAGATTGAAGCAGAAGGATGTCAACATCACTGTGTGCACAGATCAAGGTGGCACTGACTCCAGCCAAAGGCTTTAAAGCGAGCTCCTGAACAGACAGAAGATCACGAACTTCACCACAGACTTCCCAGTGGTCGAAGTGGAGATACGTACACTCTCCATTCACACGTCAGGGCCGCACTGTGGTTTGCAGCGCACTCACAGTAAGAAGCTTTCAGGTTTTGGTTTCCTGTGAGGAGTGTGCATGTTTTCCCAGTGTCCCTCAGGAGCTCTGGTCTCCACCCACCATCCAGAGACACGTCAGGTGGGCTGGAGCTGCTAAGCTGCCCTCTAGGTTTGACGCCAGTGTTGACTCAATTCAGGGGCTTCATCCTTCGAAGGCCGCATTTGAAGATCCACGTGCGGGCCGTCCCATTTCAAAGTCTCCTTCAAACGTGGCCAAGTGATGCAGCCGTGGAATTTCCATGGAAACAGATGATCCAACGGGTGCCTCCTTCACAGCCGACCGCATCCCAAGATTCGCTCCGCAGCAGCGAGAGTCGTTTTTATGATAAATATAAAAAATAAAACAAATGACATTTTCTTCCATTTTTTCAGTGTGGTTTATGTTAGCGGCTAGTGTGTTATTAAAGTCGTGGCACTGTCTGCAGATGTTGTGGTTGCTAGGCGACAGGAGCAACCGTAGGCCAGACCGTCTCATTTAACGCCCTGCTTTCTTTGGCTGTCTCTGAAGGCCTCACCCTGAACTGGGACGCACTGTGCGTGTGAGTGTGTTTGTCTGAGTGTGACTGATGACCTGTTTAAGGTGTTTCTCCACCCATCAGAACCAGGACTCCAGCACACCAGCACACAGTTGGGATAACTGGTTAAGATAATGAATGGATGAATGTTTGAATGCATGGATAGATGTTAGTCAGCAAATAAACAGATACCGTGTATTTGTTTTCACTCAGAAGATAAACACATTTATTTTCATTTACTTTTACCTGCACCTTGCAACCCATTTCTGACACTTGTGGCCATTTCAGCAGAACAGACATCAAACAGTTCGTGTGCAACGGCAGGCGAAGCCTCTGAGGCGGAGTACTCACACTGTGCTCGTTCTGTACTCCGTAAACGCCACGTCTGCTGTCTCCTGGACGGCCGGAGACAGTCAGGCCCACGTCAGAGCGCATGTCTCGCTGCAGTTTGGCCAGGTCTCTGCGATAGAGTCGGATTTTAGTGGACATGGGGTTCCTGAAGGAGGCCGGAGCACCAAAAAGTTCCTGCTCCATCCCCTGCAGCTGGGAAGAGAAAAACAACAGAGGACTCTCAGAGGACACAGTTCCTCTACCGACCACCAGAATGCTTAAAGTGACCAAACATGAGCCGAACAATGGCTCTGGACAGTCCAAGTTTGGAAACGTGTCATTTAACGATGTAGGTATTTATTATGAAAAATCCATGTAGAGGGCTGCGGAGCATAAAGCAGGCAAGTGCTTCTCTTTTGAATGCGGAGAAAACTAAATCTGTGTTCAGTGGGAGTTTCAGGAGCTTTTTGGGGAAGCAAATCTAAACAGCTTTCTATTTAACGTGTGAATTGAAGTGAAAGTGACTATTAGTCATTGTGAAACACCACAACCGAATACATCCTCTGTATTTAACCCACACACACAGTCCAGCAGCCATATCCAGCACTCAGGGAGCAGTGATGGGGACAGTGCCTTGCTCAAGGGGACCTGAAGGCAACCTACCGGTTCAGGATTTGAACCCATGATCCTTGGGCCTAGTCTGTAAACACTAGTTTGCAAATGCTGCTGATAAAGCAAACCAGCAAAACACAGCGTCCTCAAACCTTTGACAAGGAGTGCATGCTTAACGTAAACCATTTCGGCTCAAAGTAGTAAAATGATCTTACCCGTGAGCAGGGAATGGCACAATGAAACTAAAAAAAATGATCAAACTCTTCTGTGCTGTTAAATATTATACAAATTTCTTGTTATGTAAAAGCTTATTAATGGCCCAGAACACAGCTTTACACATTCAAGAGCCTTTACTGCCCCCTGCTGCTCAGACAGTCCATTACAAAGTGAAAACAAGATTAGTGACTTCTTGTGAAACACAGCACACAGTGAAACACAGCGAAATACATCTTCTGGATTTACACACACACACACACACACACACACACACGTCCAGCAGGGGGCATCTATTTAAAGCGACCAGGGAGCAGTGATGGGGACAGTGCCTTGATCAAGGGTACTTCAGGGCAACCTAATGGTCTGGGATGCGAACCCACGACCCTCTGAACCTGTGGCCTCGTCCGTAAACATTAAAAATCATTTGAATCCATTTGTCAAAATAAAGGTCAGCTTAAAGGCACAGCCAGCTGAAGTTCTGTTCACGTGTTTTGTGAGGAAGATCTAATGAATCTCACATCGACTCCCAGATCTGACGGATCTGCCTTGTATCTCCAGCTCAGGTATAAATCATAACAGGATGATAACGATGATCTATCGGTGTTTTCAATGTTGTGACCGATCGGTGTTCAGGCGATGCTGGGCCATAAGTTCAGACTTACCATTTCCTCAGCTTCCCCAAGCCGCTCATCAAACACTCTCACCAACTTCTTCTTCTCCTCTATGAAGAAAAAAAAAACCTTCACCACCACAAATAAACCCAAACGTGAATCTGAAGTTGATTAGATCTGACAACACTGAAGCGGAGCATCTAAGCATCAGACTGTTCTCTTTTACATCGGTGTTGAGGGGTCTGGGAAGGTGAAAATAAAAAGGTATTTATATTTTACTTTGTCTAAATGTTCTTTATATTTAGCTCTGACAGAACCACTGAAGAATTCTTTTATACATTTTTTACATTATTCATATACACTTTATATTTATATTAGTATTATTTATTTTATTTTTCAGAAACGTTTCCATTTAAATTTCATCAAACATGTTTATTAGGCTCCCCGCGATGGGCTGGCGACCTGTCCAGGGTGCGTCCCCCGTCCTCGCCCTGTGTGCGCTGGGTTGGACGCCAGCACTCCGCCGCGACCCCGTTTGGGACAAGCGGCAGATAATGGATGGGGATGTTTATTAGGAGGAAATGTATCCGTATTGAAATATTATTTACATGAACGTCTATTATTAGGTTTATTTTTAAAGAAATGTTTTAGATGAAATCCAAAGAGGAAAAAAGAAGAAGTGATTAAATGCTGTTAAATAAGTGCATGATTTCCAAAGCCAGTGAGTAGTCGTTATAAACCCTGTCAGCGTTGCCCTAAATAACCTGGATTATGGTGTTTTATTATGATATGATGTGATTGATATTAAAGTTAATGATGTGACTCTCTGTGGGAGCACAGAATGACACTTAAGCCAAAAACAGAAATGAGGAATCGAAAATAAAGAAGGGAATGAAAGTGAGACCATTGCTTCCTTCACTGATGTACGTAGTGGCCGTGCAGCGATTTAAATGAAACATTAAGAGATAAAAAGGTTTAAAAAAGGAATAAAACAGTGAAAGCAAGGTGAAGAAAAGCCTCTTTACCTCCGTGTAAACGCAGGGCTCGGTCAGGAATCAGTCTCAGCTCCTCGTACAGAGATTTATAAATCTCATGAAGCTTCTCAAACTCCTCCGACGACATTTCCGCAGCTGTCGCTTCAAAATAAAGAAGTCAAACGTGTTATAATTTGAAAAAAATCGAAAAATCAGCAACTATTTGGAGCAACTGCAAACCAAAACACAACAAGCTTCCGGGTCCAATCACGTGACAGGAGGACAGCGATGAATTAATTAATTTTTTTTTTAAAAAAGCGGCAGCCATGCTTATTTTTTTCCCCCTAAAAAGTGCAGAAATGTATAATAATATTTTTTTTTATAACATAGACATGTCCTGAGAGAATCTTAAATCTCACCGGCAAACCTCGAGCGCCCTTCCTGAAGCAATGCATTGTGGGTAACGCAGTTCAAAATCACTGCGAAGTTAAAGTGCTTTACACGTTCGGGAAAAATCAACCAAAAACAAACAAGATAGTTTGTGCTGTGCACTAGTTATTAAAAATAACAATCAGAATAAAGTGATTAATGTTGCTAGCCAAAAACCCTTTAAGAGATTCCGTTAGATAACATTATTTATTTATTGCAATTCACTTATATTCATAAATGCATAATAGATATATACATATATATAATGAGTAAATAAATATGAGTAATCGTGTTAAATAATGACTTAAATGATGGGAATTCTTACAGCCCTGCGCTCCTTTCAAGAAAAACAACAAAAAACTACAATCCCACGATTCACCGCGGCTCGAGAGAAGGAGGTGGGAAGGGGGCGGGGCATTAAAGCACATTCACATCAGCAGCCACAGTGTTTCAGTGGCTCGCCTTGCTTTAAAGCAGGGATTTGAAGCCTCGTCTCTCTTCATTTTGGTGTTTATTCATCTTCTCTGATGATGATGATGATGCTCGCTGTGGTTGTGGCAGGCTTTGGTGTCGTGGCTCTGATCCTGAGGCTGCTCTCCTCCCACATCAGGTAGGAATCACTGGATCATGATCAGGACCGGCGTGTGTGTGTGCTTTAATTCAGCTTGCCTGGCCGTGTGTGTGTTTTATGTTTTTTTTAAGGCATTTAAATACGCTGATGGTGAAAAACGGCTTCTTATTACTGAAGTGTAGCTAACTGGCTGAATTATGAGTACGGGTCTGCGTTAAAGGTGGACATATTGAAGGAAAAAGCATTTATTTCTGCCGAACGTGGTTATTTTGATCAGCCCCTGCAGGTGAATGTAACTATAGTAACCGCCTCCGCTGAGTATGAGCAGTTTGGGAAAGCGACCAATAGGATCGCGCCATGGGCGGGGCTAGTTACGCAAATGGGGCGTACGCGCGTTCTCATTGGCTGCGGGTGGTTGCGTATGGAAATTAGGGGCGGCTCGTACCATCTGGAGGCATCTGTCACAAACTGATTCTAGAGACTGAAGAACAGAATAGAAAATCTAAAAGAATAAAAAAAATTAGAAAATTCTAACAGATACACAGCTGTAGAAATATGGACAGGTTAAAGAAATATGTAAAAAGTGTAATTTATTGTATTTTTTGTGAGGTAAATGCTAATAAATGCAGAAATGCCTTTGCGGCACATTGTGCAGTTATAAAATCCACAGAATATTTAGAATATTTCAGAGTTTAAATAAAAATGACAGTGTAATAAAGTCATAATTCTAAAGTCGTCACAGCAAATCGTCCGTCTCCATTTCTTCCTGTCCTCTGCATCTTCCTCCTTCAAACCGACCACCTGCATGTCCTCTCTCACCACGTCGATAAACCTCCTCTTTGTTCTTCCTCTTCTCCTCTTTCCTGGCAGCTCCATCTTCAACATCCTCCTCCTGATATACTCCTCGTCTCTGCTCTGGAAACGTCCAAACCAATGTAACCTTTCTTCTCTAACTTTGTCTCCAAAACGTCCAACCTGATCTGTCCCTCTAATATACTAATTTCTAATCCTGTCCATGCTCGTCACACCCAACGAACATCTCAGCATCTTCAACTCTGACACCTCCAGCTCCGCCTCCTGTCTTTTCATCACCGTCTCCAACCCGTACAACAGAGCTGGTCTCACTACCATCCTGTAAACCTTTCCTTTCACTTTTGCCAGTCCCCGTCTGTCACAGCTCATTCCTGTCACTCTTCTCCACTTAAAATACAAGAAGTTATAATATTATGAATATTACAAATTAATATGCTGCCTTTAATTTAATTTTTTTTTTCATTTATGAAGGAAGAGGCACCTTGTGTGTCCGAACAGTCCCAATAAGTAACACTTTTTACCATTTCAGTCGTCTCTTGTAAACACTCGGTCCCACATCTCACAGCACACACACACCCTGGGTTTTCCACCAGTAGACCTGATAGTGTTCCCATTTAAATACCCACCCACTCCAAACACTCAGTGCTGGAACTCCAACACATTACCTGTGTGTGTGTGTGTGTGTGTGTGTGTGTGTGTGTGTGTGTGTGTTTAGGAAATATGCAGCAGGTGTAGTGTGTCTCTCCACAGTGCGCCTGGACGGGAAGACGGCTCTGATTACAGGAGCCAACTGCGGGATCGGGAAGGAGACAGCGCTGGACCTCGCCTCTCGGGGTGAGTCAGCGATCCGGCCGGCAGGACAAGGTTTCAGTTTGTGTGCTTGTAGACGGCAAGAATGCAGAGTGTGTGTGTGTGTGTGTGTGTGTGTGTGTGTGTGTATTCACAGGTGCACGGGTGATCCTTGCCTGCCGGGACGTCGAGAAAGGTGAGGAGACGGCAGCGCTGATCAGAAGGCGGGTGGGTGGGGCTCAGGTGGAGGTTCGGGAGCTGGACCTGGCTGATACCTGCTCCATCCGTGCCTTTGCTCAGAGATTTCTCAGAGGTACACACACACACACACACACACAAAGAAAGCAACTGTATAACAGCATCAGTGATGCTGGTCAAGTTTTGGGTCATTCTTTTTTAAAACGTGCCTCATTGTGTTGGTTTGCAGCCACTTACCATCTTTGAAAAACGGAGCCGAAGAGCTGATTCTGCGTTTTGCAGTAAAGCCAGAGGTCACAAGGTCACAACCCTTGTTTGGGCCAAAAGCTATCAAAAGCAGGTCCAGTTAGATAAAGCTTCATTTTTAACAAAGCTTGGTGTGAGGAGCAGGTTTTAAGTGAACAGCTGATGGTGAATGTACCTGCATCATCAGCTTCTTTAAAATAGAGAATAAAGTGTCAGATCTGAGCATCAACCCCAGCAGTGCTTCTCAAAAGGTCCAGAGCGTCTGGGAGGAAAAACCATTGCCCAGCCCTGAGAACCGTCCGAGGACCACTGCTCTACAGAGGCGTCCACACTCGCTGTAGCTCACGCTGCATTTTTAATTTTATCACGGTCGGCAGATACTGCACCAGACTGGCTCCACTCCACTGAGATGATTAATTCTTTGGCACGTTATGATTCCCTCTCTTCTCACCTGTCGTTCCACACAGAGGTCAACCATCTGCACATCCTCATCAATAACGCCGGCGTGATGATGTGCCCTTACATGAAAACAGCAGACGGTTTCGAGATGCAGCTGGGCGTCAATCACCTCGGTAAGCTCGGCTTAAAGATTCACGGCGGGTTTTACCGTACGTGTTTTAAAAAGTGAAAGTGACTGTCCAACAGCAAACCACCACAAAACACATCCTCTGTATTTAACCCACACACACTGTGCAGTAGGGGGGGGCAGACATAGCCAGCCCCCAGGGAGCAGTGATGGGGACGGTACGGTGATGGGATTGATCTTTTGATCATGGGACACAGTCCATAAATACTGGCCCGGTTCATTATTAAAGACATGGTGGCATATGAAGGAACTGTGAACTGTTTTTAAAGGAAGCTTTATAAGCGAACCTCACAGCTGTCCCTTCTCTTAGGTCACTTCCTGCTGTCCTACCTCCTGATTGGCCTGCTGAAGCGCAGCGCGCCGGCCCGGGTGGTGGTGGTTTCCTCTCTGGCGCATTATTTCGGCTGGATCCGCTTCCACGACCTCCACAGCCAGGGCAGCTACAACAGCGGTCTGGCCTACTGCCAGAGCAAACTGGCCAACGTCCTCTTCACCAGGGAACTGTCCCGCAGGCTGACAGGTACAGGCAAAGCGCCCTAAACTTGGGAGGATCCTAAACTCAAAGGGGAACCCATCCTCATCTGGTCAAGATAAAGAAGGAAAAGAAAGAGAAAACAGATTTCGTGATGAGTTCTGGTGAAGTGTGAGTTTCTATAGAAGAGATCGTTAGAGTCTGTAACAGGAAGTTCAATTAGCCAGTAGTGGTGCTTCTGGTAGTCTTCGTGGCAACAGCTCTTGCAGATGATCCAGTCTGATGTAGTTGATCTTTCGAACCAACAGGTTCAAACGTGACGGTGAACTCGGTGCACCCGGGGACAGTCAGGTCCGAGCTGGTTCGTCACTCTACGGTGATGTCCCTGCTGTTCACGTTCTTCTCCATGTTCCTGAAAACGCCTCGGGAGGGAGCGCAGACCTCAATCTACTGCGCCGTAACCGAGGAACTGCACTCCATCTCAGGCAAACACTTCAGGTAGGACCAGCTTTTTAACTCGTCCCTGCGGCATCCGTTACCCTAAACAGAACCCCGTTGGGTGTAGCTGTTCCTGTAAATGCTGCATTCAATCCAGAGGAACGTCCTGCGATTGGAGAGGTGTTAAAAGCCCAGCAACTACTTACCAGCAACTGACCCCTTCCGCTGAACAGCCACTTGCAAAAGAGCTGGTTCTGAAAGAACCAGCCTGAACGACAACCTGTGAAAAGGCTCATGTGTGTTTAACAGGCCACAGAGTGTCCTCTAGGGGGCGCCACATGGGGTCAAACTCCACTGATCTTCTTAAATCTTGTAGTTCTGATGCAAGTTGCTATTAGTAATTATTAATTTGGACCACTGCAAATGGAGCCTTGGCAATTTTGTTGTTTTTTTTGCTTCTTGTCTCTAAAAGCTCCCTATTTTTCTGTCTCTCAGTGACTGTGCTCCAGCCTCAGTCGCTCCTCAGGGCCGCTGTGACGAAACCGCTCGCAAACTGTGGGACGTCAGCTGCGAGCTGCTCGGCATCGAATGGGACTGAAATCACTTCGTCGCCCCCTAATCGTTCCCTCGCTCCGTCTGAGCCACATCGACACACCTGTACCTCGTTTTTTTCCTCACGCACTTGTTTAAAAGTCCTCACAGTCCTACCTAAAGACCTCGGAGAGCTGGATTAGTTTTCCCGCAGGAAGTTTCTTTTCAGTTTTAAAGGGGACGGGATTAAAAAAGCTGACGGCCCGGATTGAGCCCTCACTGCCGGGCCGTTTACACTGGGACACAGCCCCTGCAGGAGGGTGAAGCCAAACTCAGAAGGCCGTTTGCTCCACTGTTAGAGGGTAAAAACCATCCTGCAGGTTCTGGACCGATTGGTCTGGGGCTGCTCCAAAACTCCCCATTCCGCTTTTCTCCCAAGATTATTCCATTTCTTTACTTAAACGGCTCCCGGAGCAACGCGGGCACCTTTAACGAAGAGCAAGAAATGAAATATAGACAACCTTCCACTCGTGCGAAGCATGCTCGACCAGCCAAGACGTGTTCAGGGTCCAGATTTTGCTTCAGAAACAGAAAAAACAGAAAAATCTTTTTAGAAAGCACGACCTCGAAACGAATCCAGCTCTTCAGATTTGGAAAGTGACTGTCATTGTGAACACAGCGAAGCACAACAAAATGCAAGCTCTGTATTTAACCCACACACACCGTTCAGCAGGGGGCAGTTAAATCCAGCACCCGGGGAGCAGTGATAGGGACGGTACCTGGATCAAGATTCACTCAGCCATGTCACGGCTGATCCGGGTTCGTTGGAGAATTTGACAGATTAGATCTTCCTGAATAAGCACTGGAATGGGAGACCATTAAGGTCCACACAGTCCAGTTCGAACAAGGGCTACAGCGCCCCTCCCCCTCCCCCTTCTGTTCTACCGTTCGCCAAATGCCTCCTTGTATCTGTGAACCTGCTGCTGAGCACTGCCTGCCAATCGGAGGCTGAACCGTGTTCAGAAACTACACTCAGGCTCCCGCCTCCGGTCCCGCTCACGGACCACTGTGTGTCATCTTTCACACTTTCGTCCGCTGGACGTTTAACGGTTCCCATTCCGCCTCCTGCACACCGCAGCCGCCTAGAACTGAGGTTTTTATACGAGATGTGAACTTTTTACTACTGTAACATTCATGATTAATCTATTTAGAGTGTGGGTGTGAAGTCAGTCATCATTTCCCTTCTTTTCAAATAAAACTGAAACGGAAAACAGGAAGAGCAGCAGTGTCCTCTGTGCGTTCGTCCACAAGCGAGTCGTTCAGCCGATCCCGAAAGCTCCGCTGCTCGAATTTCCTCTGGACGCTTCACGCTCGGATTTAAGCAGCGGCCATGAAATTTACACATCCTAACAAACCCTGTGTGCCGCAGACGACCCGTGAACAAAACGGGAGCGCTCAGCTTCATGGAAAGTGGAGGAAATCTGAGCAAAAGCTTCATGCCGTATAATACGCTGCAAAAGTCTTCACCCCCTCATTTCTGTCTGTTCTGTATGAAAGTGAGACAATAGGTTCGGCGATTTGTGTACAAACACACGTAACTCCAGTCTAAACACAAAGAGAGTTTCATCCTCACCACCACCGTTATTCTTGAGCACAGCCTCAACTCTCTTAGACTCCTTTCTTTAAGTCAGGAAAACTTCTCCAGGCTTCTTGAAGGACGTCCCGAAGCTCTTCTTTGGCTGCTTTTTGTTGTCTCTGTGGAGATGATCCCACACTGCTTCTGAAACTGCACAGGTACAGAGACTGGACTGAAAGTGAGAGACAAAAACTTCGTCCTTCAGGAAGATCTGGAGAACCGTTCCTCAACAATATGAAGAAATAAAGGGTTGGCTTTGAGGCTTCTGCACAGAACTGCATGCGTCCCATTTTTCCATTCTCATTAAAGTACACACGAACGTACACATTCGATCTACGACCAGATGTGAAAGTGTCAGGGCCCTTGACTTTTCCTAGACTTTCAATTTCCACGAGATGAACGGAAAAGCCGAGCAGACAAAACCCTGACGCAGGATTTTAAATCCATCCGTCTGGGAGCTTGGCTTACACGTCTGAAGCACAAGGTTTTCTCTTTGATCACTTCCAGGAAATTAACTTTGTATGTTTGTGAACCCAAAATATTGTGCGCTTCAAGGTTCGGCAAGACCTTCTTCAGCACAGCCGGACACAGTGTGAAGCACCAGAAGATGTGGTTTCACCCCGGTGTTGTTTTTCCGGTTTTAAAACCCACTTAGTGACAGATCAGACGATCGGCTGCTGAGATAAACCGTCCCGACACTGTTGTTCCGAAACTCCAGCGAGATAAACACTAAAGGAATACTAAATTCTTATAAACTCTTAAGTAAAAACTAAAAACCATCCCGAATATTCCATGAAATGGACCCAAAAAGGTCAAATACCAAAAAACCAAAATGAAATAACATGTCGTCACTGCGAAACCTTTGAACAGTCTTATTTATTTCAGTTTTATTCTAGTGCTTAGATGGTGTAAACAAGTTTAATTCAGTTACAGTTCTCTATTGTCAGACATCACTGTGTCGATACAGCACAAGCAAATTATGTCCCTTTGAGACTCGACTGATTAAGTGATCCAAGGCAAGTGTGTGAATAGAAAACATTACAGATTAAGCTACGAGTGCACTGAACGGGATTACGTTCAACCTCTTCTCTGCTGCATCTGTTACCTTCCCTCACACTCTTCTTCCCTGAACGGAAAATCCAAAACCCAAAGCTCACTCAATAAAGGAAGCCCTGCTTCTGAATCTTCTCACCAAGCTTCTGTATGGAGCGTGTTTGGAGTTTGGGTTTTCTGTTCGTTTGCAAGAACTGAGCGGTAATAGAATGCAGAAGCTCTGGCTGCAGCAGAGGGGAGCATCACTTAATGGAGATTCAGGGCTGAAAACCCAGAAGACAGACTGGCCTTGGAGAAGCGCCTGATCACAGCACAGGTCAGAGGCGGTACACATCAAATCACATCCACAAAAACAGAAAAACGTAAAGAGAAATGAATTAAAGTGACTTTGTAGACACACACATACATAAATACACACAAACATCACTGACAAAACTGGCTTCTGACATCCAAAGGCAGTGCAGAGAATTTGAGAAAGATTTAGGTCACAGTATTGCTGAAAAAGAAGTCAAATTGCATTATTTATGACATCATGCCAGGAGTTAAAGATCTTTTCACGTGTGCTATTTAAATCCCTGCGACATCCCCAGGGTCCCTTAACGTTTTCGTTTTAAGTAATCGTTTCTTTTCTTACTAAAGTCCTCGTCACCAGAGAGTCCAGTTCCCTTTCTTACATTCCATTGCACTTCCCACATAAACGCACATCCTCAGAGCAGCGTTAAGGCTTCTGTCGTTCATCTTTCTTCAACTGCAGAATCAGTGATTAGGATGTAAACGTTCATTTTGAACGGGCTGGTCGTTAAAGGCCCGTTCTAGAGAAAAGAATTCCTTCCCGGTGTTGGCGAACGGAACCGGACATCTGAATCTCCCTCACAGACACGGTTGTGAAATCGAGTCTGGAGAAGATTTTGGACCACTGAACCCACTCGTGATGGTCGAACGGTCCAAAGAAATCTGATCAACCTTCTCCGGTTTAAAGAGGAAATAAAACACTTGTGACAGAGACGTCTGGTTCCTTTCACCAGCACTGTAAAGAAACGAGCCGTTTCACACCGAACCCACTGCGGATGATTTTGGTCTCATCCACTGAAAAAAGGTCCCAAGAAAAGGTTAAGGAGCGTTCCAGTATTTTCCAGGTTCCCACTGTTTGCGCCCAGATTGATTAAATCTACAGATTAGACTAAAAACTAAACCTGTTTTTTCATCAACAGGACAATATTGTGTTTCTTCAACATGGATTAGAAGTAACGACCAAGGACTGGTTATAAAATCTGTTAAATTCTCAGTAATATGTTATATTATAGGCCAGGAAAGCGATTGCAGGTTCAGATCTGATGCACATCACCCACAATGCCCCAGGGCTCAGAGTCCTGCTCCAGGACAAGTTCTCTGGTGGTCAATGGGAATGAAGAAGAACCCCTTCACCTGAGGTAGGATGTTAAGAGAGAGACAAATACTGGAGATAAAAAGGCCCGAATCATCCGCCTGCCTCGTGTGTAGAATGTGGGTGATCTCCATGAACAACCTTTTTAAAAACTCAATGATTATAGAAGCTAATGGACAGCAGTTATTTCAGGAAACGTTTATGTTTGTGTACCTAAACGGGTCAAGCTGTAGAGAATAAACATTTATTCTGAGAGTTGTCGTCCCGGGTGTGAGCGGTGTAACAAGCGCACCAGATTATTCGAAAAAATCAAGAATCACGTTCGCAGTTTAAAAGAAGATTCTTCAGCAAGCCGAGGTCAATCGCGGTTTAAACGTGTTAATTTTTCTTTTTGCCAAAAGATCTAAATGTAATGAGCCAGACTGCCTTTTCAAAAGGTTGGACAATTTTGTTATTTAAAGATCCAATTACTGTTTAATTGCACCCTTTCTAATTTGTGATTCATGATTATGATTCAAATGGGTTTAACGGGTCAGCCCTACACCTAAACCGGTTTATTCCAGGACGGGATGTGACTGGGAACCATATTATCCCTAAAGAAATAAGGTGGCGCCATCAACTCTCACTTGTTATTAGTTAAGAGGCTCTGCTCTTGTAAACGATGCCTCAGTACTGGTTCGTCTCGCACCCGCTGTGCTGAAACAAAACTGTGCTCGTTTGATTCTGCAAGACTGCGATGTGGCGGAAATCCTTCCCGAGTCTGGTTCTTTCGCTCCAGAAGTGATGGAGGGGCTGCGCGACGGCCGTTGAAGACTGGCCCTGACGGAATTGGCACATCGGTGATTCACGCTCAGTGAAATAAAGCAGCAGCATCCACGCAATCCCACAGCGACCAATCAGAGCAAAGCTCCAGACGCCAGTGGGCTGGCGAGGGTTTGTGAGAGTCTGTTGGCAGCCGTTGCTGTCGGCTACCTGTTGTTGGCATGGCGTTGCCGTGACGACTGGTGTTCGGAGAGCCACTGACGACAGATGTCCTGCATGACGGAGTCGCCGGAGTTTTCGGCAGCGCGAAGGACGTCCTGTACCAGCAGCCCCGCTTTGGCAACGTCCAGCTTCACGGCCAAGAGGTAGGCAGCCCTCAGCTTACTGCACTGCAGGTATGCTTTAATCTACACACACACACGGTGTAAAAGTGTAAGCCTGTTTTATGACGTGGACATAAAAGGTGGTGTATTCGCAATATATTTAAATAATGATCATAATTTCCACTAAAGACACACACTTGTATTCAGTGCAGGTTTTAAAACCTCATGCTGTTCATGCCCACCTTTATATGCTAATTAAGCCAAACAGCAGCAAATTTGCATTTTTTGTGCATCTACATGCATCTACCTTTTTAACCCACAGCGGTGGCCCAGTGTTTAGGGACTGGGGTTCGAGCGTGTTCGAGCCCTGGGCCAGTAGGATAACCCGAGATACAGGAGTTCAAGAAGGTGAGTCTTACCTTATTCTCTGTGATTTTACACTCCAAAATCAGACCCTCCAACTCTTTGGCCTGGACGAAAAAGAAGAAAACTAATTACACAAAACAGAGATTACACCCAAATAAACATGATTAGAGACATGTTTGTTTTCGTCTCGCTTCTGAAAAATGGCAGCTTTTCATCTGAAGACTCTTGATCTGTACCGAACTGCTCAAAATCTATACTCACCGGAGTACAAAAAACAGAATATGTTTTGGAGCGTTTCATGTAAACTTCTTTTGCCTGCTCCCGTTTAGGGGTCGCCACGGCGGATCATCCGTTTCCATTTCTTCCGGTCCTCTGCATCGTCCTCCTTCAGACCGACCGCCTGCATGTTGCAACCTTGCTTCTCTAATTTTGTCTCAAAAATGTCCAACCTGATCTGTCCCTCTAATATACTAATTTCTCATCCTGTCCATCGTCGTCACACCCAACAAAAATCTCAGCATCTTTAACTCGGACACCTCCAGCTCCGCCTCCTGCCTTTTCATCAGTGCCACGTAAACAATCCCTAATAATAAAGCTGAAGGTGAAGCACCCGAGTAAAGAATTATGGCTGTGAACACAGAACTAAATCCACTTATATCTGCTTATGAGCCAAAAAGAATCTAATTTACAGCATTTTCTCAGCGTCAAAAGCAGACAAAAACTTGGAGATTGTGTTTAGATACCATAAAGCGTCAGGAACCACATGATCAAGTCTTAATTGGGGACCGACCCCCTTCGTGCAGTGTGTGATGACTCGGGTGACTGGCGCGCTGTGTATATTTGAATTAGCTGGAGGTGCTCTTGTAGACAAACTCACATCAGCAGGGCTTTTGTCTGCGGACGACACACAGCTGAGGACGATGGCGTCGCAGTCCCTTTTAGTGGCCGCGCCCGACTCGCCCACACACTTCAGCAGCTGCCGAATAGGCTGGTACTGCCGCTGCCTCACCAGCCGCTGGCCCACGCGCTCATACACTGCCAGAGCATCCAACTGGAAATCCTGCGGGCAGATGAAGTGAGAAATGAAGACAGGTAATATGAAAAGGAGTCATTTCTGACATATCTGAGACCATTCAGACTAGTTTGGGGGTAGCGGCACTGGCTTAATGTTTGGAATATTTTCCACGAACTGGATAAAGTATTAAAAAAGCTATTTAAGTGCACAGAAGGATATCATCTGCAAGCAAATTTAGTGCCATTTTCTGAAAACAGATGATGCTCAAGTTTCAGTACTGCTCTTCTGAACTGGACGACTACTAATCATATTGTTTCTAATGACTCTAGAGCTGGCACGGAGGAGAAGTGTGTCCAACGTGAACGTGCAGGACGTGGACGCCGGTTGTTATTTGGCATGAAGCGCACTTGCTGGAGATGTTCTTTATGATGTACGCAGTCACGCATTTGCACACCGCCACACTCTCTACCTCAGATCTGACTGTAATCGAGCTGGGACGGCTCTGGTTGGCTCTCACCTGTATGACTCGATAAGCGATGCCGAATCCCTCCTCAATGTTCTTTCCACCCAACATCACCTGCGGAGAAAAGAAACTTTCTGAGCATGTGCAAAAACTGCCGTCTGTCCACTTAGCATTAAAGTTTCAAGTCTATTAAAAACCATTGTGCTGCTCATGCTGCTCCCTGGATGTAATGTTGCTAGGCAACCATGGTGCGAGGACATAGTCTCCTTCCCGTTATCCTGCTGCATGGTTATGATCTTATGGTCTCTGTTTGACTGACGATCATTACTGTTCTCTTCAGTCATTCTTTCATTTTAGGCTTTCATTCTTATATTCTTCTGGTTGTCTTCATTTGTTCCTGACAGGACAGGACAGGACAGGACAGGACAGGACTTAAACCTTAAACTTTTGCCTGGACCCGAAGTTTTGTAAATATTGTGCGGATATTTGTCCGCCTCGGTTGGTCAGTTTCAGTTTGTGTTTATTGTTGTACGCTGTCTCATCTAATAAGCCACCACATCAACCCATCTCTCCTAAAACCACTCGGGACACAATCCTACACGTGGCCTTCAGTTAGAGGGCCGATATCCTACATTTCTCCTTTTCCCTTGTGGACCTTTTTTTTTTTTTACTTCCATGGGAGTTTTGGCATCAAAAAGAGCCACAGAATTCATGCTTAAGCCATTTTCCAGTCTCTCTTTATCCCTTAAAACAGTGGAGCTGGACTGCGGCAGGCTGAGAAGGCAGATGTGTTATGTAATCAAGACAAAACAGGCTCTCTTTGGAACTTCAACATATCTTCTGTATGGACAGTGGAGGGAAAGGTAGCATCTGGTAGAATCTTTTATTTTAAAATCATTTGAGTTATATTCGTTCGCATAACTATTGAAGTTTTTTTTTTTTCCCAGCTTACCTTGCAGGCCACGTCCACCTTCATGCCGCTTGGTCCAAAGAGGGTGGGGGGGACACTTTTCCCTGCAGAGGCGGGGCTCCCAGCGGTGGCGGGGGTCCCAGCTGATCTAGAGGGGGAGGAGCTCTCGCAGCGGTGCAGGAAGCGTGTCACTTCCAGCTGCAACTCAATGGTGTTTATGTGTCTGATCAAAGAAAAGAAAACACATTATGTAACATGCCTTGTTACCATGGTGACTCAGATAAGGCAGGAGAGATGCACTGAAGACGTTTATATAAACCTGCACGCCATCGTAGTGAAGCTTTAGCTCTGAGGGCTGGACAGTGAGCTAAGAGACCCCCACTTAGCTTCTATTTCATTTGCTTTTTTCTCCTTTTTTTTTTAAAAAGTCACCACAGTGTCCCCATGTCCTCTCTCACACCATCCCCCTGCATGTCCTCTCTCACCACATCCATAAACCTCCTCTTTGTTCTTCCTCTTCTCCTCTTTCCTGCAGCTCCATCTTCAACATCCTCCTCCTGATATACTCCTCGTCTCTCCTCTGGACACGTCCAAACTAAGTCTTGCTTCTCTCACTTTGTCTCTAAACCGTCCAACCTGAGCTGTCCCTCTGATATACTTATTCCTAATCCTGTCCATCCTGTCCTGCTGCCTGTCTTTTCATCATCTTCTCCAACCCCTATAGCATAGTTGGTCTCTCTACTGTCCTGTAAACCTTCCAATTCACTCTTGCCGGTCCCCGTCTGTCAGATTACTCCTGTCCCTCTTTTCACCCATTCCAGCCTGCACTCCCTTCTTCACCTCTCTTCCTGTTACTCTGAACTGTTGACCCAAAGTATTTAAACTGTGGACAGTGAGCCAAGAGACCACCAGCTTCAATCAAAATCAAATGTATGCGACATTTCCTTTGACCCAAATTTAGGGATTACAGCCGGCTGACCTGGAGACATCACTGGAGCTCATCTTCTTCCTGAAGGAGGAGGCTTGGTGGGGCTTCCTGCGGTTCTGCTGCTCCTGTAGGTACGTCCTCAGGTGCTCTTTGGCCCGAACCAGCCAGCGCTGCTGATCGCCCAGCTGCAAGTAGGAGTGAGCGCCGTGCGTAAAGAACCGGATGCACGTCATCGCAGCTCGAACGTGGTCCTGTTCAAACAGACACGTTCACGCATTCAGTGGGAGGAGCTTCCTACCACTGAGGGGGAAAGTATGAACCCTCTCTGTATTATATTCCTTAAAAAAAACCTTCCTCTAATTATTTCACAGTTTACTGAGGTACAGAATTCAGATTCTAACCAGTTTCATTATTTTTCAGTCTAATTCAATCCTGTAAAGTCCTGTCTTGGAACCGGGAACACTTTAGAGTAGCATTCAGGAAAGCTGCATGAAATCTTTTCTGATGAATTTGATTAAACTTCATATATATTTTAGCCAATAGAAATATAGCATGGCAGAGAAAAAGTCAGAATGCACAAACAGTTTCAATATGATTCAAATTCTTAACAACCAAAGTAAGACTGAGACTGATCTAACAGTGTTCACAGCCTGTCTGTGTGTGTGTGTGTGTGTGTGTGTGTGTGTGTGTACCATCATAAACTGCTGTAGCTGGTACAGAGTATGGTAATGGGCTTTGCGCTGGAGCAGCTGACAGGCTGACATGAGGTATCGTCCCCAGCGCTCCAACGTGGGGTCCTCAATCTCTAGCTGGGCCTGGAGAACCCCCAGACGCCCCCGCTCCAGACAGGGCAGCAGGATACCCTCCAGAAAAACCTCTTCAGTACAGTCCTACAAGGGGCAGAGACAGTGGAAGACATTCAGGACGGAGTTAAAGCGGTACGGAAAAACCACAAACATCTGAAATTACTTTTGCTTAAATGGAAAAGCTAATCAGGCAACACGTGTGTGGAGGATTTCTAAGTGAACTTCTGCCCCACCAAATGCACGCTGCACCAGCTTCCAGCGGAAGATTGGAGGCTTCTCAGAAATCAAAGCTTATAAAATAACCAAGAATTCCACGGAAGGGTCTTCGCTCAAGGCGCAGTTGTGTGTATGAACCTTTTGGAGGATGTATTTTACAGCCTCCCTCAGGCAGTCGTGCCGAAGGTTGAAGCCGATTACGCTCAGGTGAGTGCCGTAAGCCCCCAGGTAGTGGAGGCACTCCTGGTAGTGACCACAGCGCTGTGCCTTGACCTCTGTCCGATCCACGGGAGGCGCTTCCCGCAGAGCGTCCTCCAGCTCTGCCAGAGATGCCAGGATGTCCTCATTTACCGTCTAAAAACAACAGTACAAACAGAAAATGTCACAATCAAAAGGTTTTGTTGCCACAGAGCAACATTTGTTCTTCACATTAGAAGATACTCTCAACATTTTATATACACTTTCTTCATTTTTAACTCTTAATAACTACACGAGGAAAGTTGAGATGCCTTAACAACTAGACTAGATGGTTTTACTGATCGTTGTAAAATGTAAAGCACTCTGAGCTGCACTTTATTTCCAAACCTCAGGTTCAAAGTGCGATGCTCGGTATTGGTAATAAAAGATCTGAACTAAAAATATTTCAGATTATTGTAAACATGCACTGCCTGGCCTTTAGAAATAACGGTATAGACATTAATGTCTCTTGGAAGGTTAAGTGTCCCCAAACTTTTGACAGCGTTTAATGCATACACAGTCATGCACGTGCAAGAAAAGGTGAGTACAAGTTCTGAAACGACATTCGTTGGCTTTCATTTTTGTCTTTATTGCTCAAATGATGTAACATTAGCTCTTAGGCAAGAAAATTTGTTTGCTGAGAGATATAAAAAAAAAAAAAAAAAAAAAAAAAAACACAAAAGTAAAAATATCTGGTTTAAGATGATGTACAGACTGCAGAAAACATTCTCTATCGATTTCCATCTCAATTTTTTTGACTTACTGCACCGAGTGTGGGTCTCACGGTGGACTCCAGGTGCTGGATAATTTCCTGCAGCAGCCTGGGACCCATGTTCAGCTGATTTTTGTCCAAAGGGGGCTTTAAGCAGCGAGAGAACTTCTCCCGAGCTCCGTTCAGATAGCCGGCCTTTAGACATGCCATCCCCCACGCGTGCCACACCCCGCTCGGGTCCAGGCCACTCTTCGTGGAAACCTTTAGAGGAAGCATCGGTTAAATTGCTTCAACAACCCTACACGAATAATAACACGATAACGAAGCTGCTCGGTGAAACCAACGAAGAACAAACTTCAAACAGGAGCAACTGAAACTACGAGGTCTGATTTTAACGGCCTGCACGGATCTGGAGGTTCCTCACCTCCACAGCCAGCTGATAGTACTCTGCCTCCAGCAGCTGGTTCCTCAGTCGGGTTACTGCTGCCATCTCCAGAATGTCGTCCAGAGATGGAATGTATTTATAGTTAGCACTGACTAGGATCTTCAGCACGTCCACCTTGCTGATGTAACTGTACAGAGGAATGGTGAACAGACCACGGTTAAATCAACTAAAGCAATGGCAAGAGGTGACGTATGTAACGTGAGGGTGCATTTCCATATTTGGTTTGGTAAAACCTTACTAACTAGCTGAAATGACAGACAAATATGACAACTGCTCTCGAAGTTCTCAAAAGGCTTGTATTGTCAGGCATGCTGTCTTTCATTTATTGCTGAACTTGATCAGGTGTTTGGAGAATGTATATTGACACTAGCAGCTCATATTGTGAGGCTAAGAAGCAAAACTGTCAAAATAATCAAGAAAAAACAAAATGTGCACAAACGTTTAGTGCGGATAAGCTGGTAGCGTTTCAGTAAGATGGTGTTTCATATGAGAAATGGAAGTGAAAAGGCGCGTTAAAGTAAAATTCAAACACAGTGGAGACGGAGCGGTCAGAGAGCGGTGATTAACCTGTCGCACAGGGCCAGGTCCTGGCTGCGTCCGGCTCTGACGAACATCAGCTTTGCGCTGAACATCAGCTGTCTCATCACGTCCGTCAGGAGGCGGGCGTCCACCTCGGGATTGGTCAGTTTACGGGAGATGGAGCGACAGTGACTGATCAGCTGGTGGCCGCAGGCAGCGTGGTCACTGTGGAGGGTGAGGATGGACACGCACAAAGAAGCACTCGGCGCCTGATGGGGGGGGGGGGAAACAAACAGGAAAAAAAAACAGTTGAACTTCTGCCGTTGCATAAAAAACACACACACCGTTTAAAAAGGCACGAACACTTCAGAATTCATTAGTAATTGAAATTTGCTGTAATGACATCATGCACGGCAGCGGTGGTCTAGTGATTAAGGACAAGGCCCCAGGATTGGAGGGACATGGGTTTCCCCAAGGTTCCCTAGATCAAGGTACCGTCCCCATCACTGCTCCCCTGGTGCTGGATAGGCTGCTGGACAGTACGTGTTAAATACAGAGGATGTGATTGTCATGGTGAACACTGAACCACAACCAGTCACTTTCACTTAAGCTGGTTTGGATTCTGAGAAATCCATTGATCCATGCTAAGAATCTTGTGACGTTATTGAATGCTTGGTTTATTCTGTCTTCAAACACCCCCACAAACTGTGGAGGAAAGTCCACAGAAGGTTTTGTATGAGGAAGTCAGGAGTGGCAGAGAAGAATGTGAGAGTAGTTCAGGATATGTATGATGGCAGTGTAACAGTGATGAGATCTGCAGTGGGAGTGACGGAGGCATTTAACGTAGAGGTGGGTTTACATCAAGGATCAGCACTGAGCCCATTCTTGTTTGCAATAGTAATGGACAGGTTGACGGACGAGGTTAGACAGGAGTCTCCGTGGACGATGATCTTTGCTGATGATATTGTGATCTGCAGTGAGAGTAGGGAGCAGCTTGAGGAGAACCTGGAGAGATGGAGATCTGCTCCAGAGAGGAGAGGAGTGAAAGTGAGTAGGTCAAAGACAGAATACATGAGTGTGAATGAAGGAGAGGAAAGTGGAGTGGTGAGGATGGAGGGAGTGGAGGAGGTGAAGGAGGAGGAGTTTAAATACTTGGGATCAACAGTTCAGTGCAACGGCGAGTGTGGAAGAGAGGTGAAGAAGAGATTGCAGACAGGCTGGAATGGGTGGAGAAGAGTGGCTGGAGTGATTTGTGACAGACGGGTACCAGCAAGAGTGACCGGGAAGGTAGTGTGACCAGCTATGCTATAGGGGTCTCTGTCCCTGTGTAAATGTCATGACTTTTCTTCTCTCTCTGTCTCCTGATTTTTGATCTGCAGGAAAAGAAAACTAATATTGGATATTAATATTATTATTATTATTATTATTATTATTAATAAAAGAATCTATAAAACTCCAATACATCCTGCTTCACACATGCATGTCGTGAGCCAAATGATAGGTTTTTATTTTTGTGATGCATAATACTGGCCCCTTTCATTCCTGAGCAACAGAAAAAAGGAAAAAAAAAAAAAAAAAAAAGACCTTTTTAATATTAAATGAACCGGTTCATGGAAGATGGAGTTAAACGGGAAGAACTGCTTGTGCAGACCTGCTCATAGTAGAACTCGCTGTGTGTCTGCTGGTTCTCTGCAGAGTTCGGGCTGAGCCTGTACTGCTTCTGGGGAATCTCGGGGAGACTGAGAATGCCGTCAAGAACCACGTCGGCCGAGACAGGACTGCCAGCTACTGGATACAGAAAGGTTACGGTTTTATCACAGGACAGCACAATCTGTACAGGGTTCCCCCTCCCAGTCAAATATCTTCCATGACCTTCACGCACTGAAAAGCTGAACTTCCCTGAGCGTTCATGAGCATTTAAATCCATGAGCTTTATTTAAATCTGAGCACATTACTAGCTCTTCAGGAACAAAACTAATAAACACGTACAAATTTGCATTAATGTAAACGATATCTTTGCATGAACATTAGACACACTGAACTTCCTAAATTTAGACAGTGACACTGGTGATGTACACCCTGTCTGTAAATATGGTGTGATGAGTGAACTGGAAGTAATGAGAGATTTACCTTCTGCTTCCTCCAACTCTTCATCTGAGCTGAATTAAAAAAAACAAAAAAAAAAAACAAACCTCAGCAGCTTTATAAGAATAATGCTTTATGAAGAATGTGTTCATGGGTGTTTGCTTACTCTGAGTGGAAGAAGTTGAAACACTGGTCACACACCCTGACGGCCTCCTCACAGCCCTCTACTGACATCTTCTTGGTGGAGCAGGCATGACACACCAGCCTACCACAACGCCTGCAGTGGTGCCTTCGGTTAAACTGGGGAGAAGGGCAGAAAAGTCGAGATTTATTATGCCGGACGGACCTCTAACCCTAGAGATGTAAAAAACAAAGACCTGGATGAGACGTTTATTTATCGTGTGTTTGTTACAGTTCTTACGGAGTACAGAGCGGTTCCTCACTTTTAGACCGATGAATGATTTAGCCTGATTCTAACTGTATCAACCAATCAAAATTCCCCCAATACTGCTGACGTGAAGAATCGAACCGACCCACCAAGACGTGAAGGCGACGCTGTTGCAGGTCCATAGTTGTAATTTTAACGTAAAAAGCTTTCCTTGCTAACTATAAACAACAAAGACTCCCGAGGAATTCTGCTACACCAAACTGCCGGCCGTGCTGGACCAAATCGGGCTTAAAGTGACCAGAAAGAGCAACTACTGTGAACTACTCTTGAACACAGGGATTGACCCTGTGGTGTCCTGGGGACAGCGTGTGGAAGGTTCCTCAAAGGTCTCACCATCGTGAAGCGCTCTCTCTGGCAGACCATGCAGACATGCTTGTGATGGTCAGGGATCCAGTCTTTGCGCTCAGGTGTTTTTTCTGGGGGCGTGAAGAGGCTCGCTGACGGGCGGCGTTTTTTCCCAGTGGAGCCTCGCTCTAGAGTGGAGCTAGATGGGGTGTGGATGGGAGTACTTCCTGTACAGAGGGGCAAAAATCAACACAAATGATATATTGAGCCAAATTTAGCTAAACTGATCCATTGCTGCTTCTATACAAGCGAGCAAAGATACACTCCTTTGTGTTGATGGCAAGTGCGGTGAGAGAGAACCACAGAAGGCAGGTTCTATAGCGGATGCAGAATTAATCCTTAGCGGCAATCCTAGTATGAATTCAGCAGGGGCTGACCTGCAGAGGGAGGCGGGGTGCGGCTGGGAGAGGATGAAGAGCTGTCCTGAACCGGACACTGCAGAGGAAGGTCCTGCAGACTGATCACAGAATCTGAAACCAAAACAAAAAAAAAAGATTCTATTAACCACACATGCATGTCCTTCCTGAAGACTGGAGATCTGTTCCTCACATTAAAATAGAAGAAAATCTCTTGAAAAATGTGCATATTTTCTAATTTTATGAGAAAAAAACAACAACTTTAAGATGCATGAATAACAGGTTCGTCCTCCAAGGCAGGAAATCGCTGATCCTCACCGCTGCGAGTTCTTTCTCGGGGGGCGTAGGGAAAGTCGAGGGCCTTTTGTCCGTACTCGGCGAGCAGTGCGTCGATGTGCTGGTTGGTGATGCCAGCATCCTCTGCTGGTAGAAGGTTCCGGAGGGTGGAGACAGCGACGGAGGCCCAGTCTACCTTCAGGTTCATCAGCAGCTGCTCCAGCATGAGCAGGGGATCAGCCAGCAGCTGGAAATAGTCCTGCCGAGAGGTTTCCGGAAGTGTGAGCAGCACCTGAGGAGGACAGACGGAAATGAGTGTCAAGGACCTGGGATCTGGGCTGGAAAAACTCAGGAAACGTGCACACACACACACACACACACACACACACCTTAGAACCCAGGTGAAGGGCGTTTATGTGGCGTCTTCGCGCCGGCGTCATCTGACTCTGAAAGTGCAGTGTTAGGTAATCAGAGAGGAAATGACAGGCGGCCAATCCGGGCCTGCGATCCAGAGCGCACTCGCTGACCTCCAGAGCTGAAGAACCAGAGAGGCCCTCAAGGAGCTGCCACAGGAGAATAGAAATCAAGACTAATGTTACAAATGAGTTTAAAAGCCTGAAGTTGGTGATTCAGATCACTCAGTGTGGAGTGGTATTGATTATAATCAATTCTAACACAATTCAGTAATAATAATTATACATTAAAGCACCCTGATGTAAATGCAGTTCTACCTGGAAGGCTTCTTCAGTGTAGCCCCTTTCCAGGAGATACAGCAGATGTTCCGTCTGGAGCTGCAGTTTAGATTGTTCTGAGACAGGATACAGCTGCACCCACTGAGCACAAAGCTCAAACTCCTGAAAATACACACAAAGTGAGAAGAAATGGAATTGCAAAGCTAGAAGAAGAAGAAATGATGGTAAAAGGCATAAAGGGGTTTGATTCACTCATTAATTGCTTAAGCAGAAGAAGTGATTTTTTTTAATAACAGCGACTTGCATCACTTTCACCAGAGGATACTTGTTGAAATGAGCGGTTACAAACATCTATGGGGGTGACGGTCATGTAAGGCTTACGAATGTTAACCTACAATAAAGTGAAATCGAAGAAAATGTAGACATTCAGAGCATTTCAATAATAAAAGGTATGGACAGCACAACTGAAAAAGAAACTGTACACCTGGGCCACCCATCATTGCTACATATTTTGCTCTCAAAGAGCCATAATTCCTTTCATTGTTAATGTTGAGGAACAGTTCTGCAGATCTTCCTGAAGGACAGTGTTGTTGTCTCTCATGTTCAGTCCAGTCTCTGTACCTGAGCAGTTTGATAGTTCTGTGTTGGTTAATCCACACAGTGATCTACGTCTGAACCTTCAAGCAGAACAAAGCGTCTAACTTAAGACATGAAGCAGTGAAGAAACAGGAGCAGATGATTCCAGATGATTTGCTTATTGCTGATGCTGAACGTGGAGTTGTTAGAACCTATAATTAGCAGTTAGAAAATATAACAGCGTGGCCAAAGACTTTAGCACAGCACAGTAGGTGTCAAATCTGTCGTTCCAATAAAGTTTTGTGGAGAAAAAGAAGACAGTGAGGACACTGATGACTCAAATTGCTGTTTGGTGCAGTGGAGACAGACCTGGGTTTTTAAGAGGAGTAACAGCATGGACTCAGGGTTCTTCATGGATTCCTCCTGTAACTCCTGCCACGTCCGCCATTCCAACGGTGGCTGCAAGCTCAGCATCTGCACGTAAGCCCGCAGAAAACGCGTGTTATGATTAGGTAATAGTGAATTACACAAGCATGTTGTGCTGTACTGTAGTCTTCTGTGATTTTGGCTATGGAAATAAAAGTCAACCTGGTGAAATGTTCACTTAAATGCAAAAAAGATCTATGATGCTCTACAAAAACCCTATAAATGTAGCTGTTCTGACAGGAAGTGTATGGGTGATACGGTTCCTCATAAGATGAATAACCAAATAATAGTTGATAAACAGAAATCATTAGTTGTTGATGGCGTGTGATGGTTTTAATGAGCATATGACAGAGAGACTGACCTTGCTGTACATGTCCAGCTCGCATTTTTTCTGCTGGAGCTGCTGTGTCAGGGGCTCATCTGGACTGGAGTCACTGAGGCAGTAGTGCAGCAGGTCAGAGCAGCTCTCCAGAGGCCAGCGCTCCAACCCCTGAAGAGCTACACGCCCGCGAATTTGCCAGTCCTTCACCCGAAACAACTGCTCCGCGCCGTGCTTTCCTGCAGACGAACGCACAACCAAGAAACATTAACAGCGCTTGAAATGCTCAAATATGAGATGAACGACCAAATTGGTGTATCTAACACAGCTCAGCTCCTACCTTCCAGCGTGGTGCAGGCAAGCAGTCGGTCCCTCAGCGCCTCCTGTTGGCCACTCTGAGCATACAGCTCCAGCAGGACCAGAGATCTCTCCAGCTCCCCTTTGTCCAGAGCCTGCTGGAAGGCTTCAGCCACCAAAGCCTGCCCTGTCCCACCTTGTGGCCCACCAAACAAAACCCCCACGGTGGCTTTGCCACACAGAGCTGCTCCGAGCCCTTCTGAGCCCTCAGCCGAGCCCAGCACTGGCTGGGCTGCATCCAATAGGAAGGCATTGAGTACTGGGAATTCCCGCAGCAACACTTCAGCTTCCTTGGAGAGCTGCTCAGCGTCCAGGGGCGCCTCTTTGCGGCCCGCGCTCCGGAAATACGAGGGCAGTCCTGGCCATCCTGATGACTGACTGGGCCGGGTCACCTCGCCGCTCCGGCCAGCACCGAGACAAGCCAGTGCGGCTACAAGCGGTGAGCGAGATTTCAGGAAGGACAGAGCAGACGGCGTGAGGAGAAAAGCCGAGGATGAGGACAAAGACGAGGACGGAGAGGGAGGGGAGATCAAAGCGTTTGTTTCTGTGGAAATGTCAGATTCTGAGCTGGGCTCGGAGGATGGAGCCGGGTCAGAGATTTCAGAGAGGTCGGAGAAGTCGAGGAGTCCTGATGCGCGATCCAGTGTGTGCTGCTGGATCAGAGAGGAGATGCTGGCAGGACAGAATGCCCCTCCGCTGAGTCCTGTCACCTTAGGGGCGTGAGGGTCGCCCAGAGGGAGGGGCTCACAGCAGCGCTGCACCATGACCTGCTGGATGCTTACATGTAGACCCTCCTGACTCAGCAGAGACAAAACTCTGTGGTAAAGATAACACGCAGTTAAACGGGACACTTCCTGCTGTATTAAGCAAGTAACCTGCATGGCTGCACGGTTGGTTGGTCGACCAGGACCAACCATGCAAAACAACCCCAGGCACTAATTATGAGCTTAATTACAGTCTAATGTGCTGCCTTCTTAAGGCATTGTCAAGTTTGGGTCCATTTTTAGGATGTGCAATCAAATACCAATTCATTTCTAACCAGATTCAAAGGGCTTGGCACCCAAATGTTCCCTACATATCTGTGAGCCCTGTTCTGGTCGTGTGCTTCACAGGTAAGAACTGAAATGAAGTTCTTGGTTTTCTAGAGACCTCCTACAGCTGGGGGTCTGTGTGACGTACCTGTCAGGAGCCACCTGTCTCTCGAAGAGCAGATGTGAGAGGAGGTGGGTGGGAGACTGTAGCAGCACTAGTAGAGGATTTCCTAGCTTCACCTCCAAACCCTGATCTGAACACACAGCACAATAATTAATAAGCAGCTTTTGAAGCCTTCAGGCTTTCTGGTTTGAAAGGCTACTCTTTTAGGGAAGAACATCTCATAATAAAGAAACCTGCGTTAGGTTTAACGAGCAACATCAATTATAGGAAGTCCGAAGTGGTGTTAATAATCCAATAGTACCTTTTTTGTCTATAATATGCTAATTAGATGCTAATCCACCTGTTTGCATATATAATGAGGGCCTGAGACGTTGCAGGAGATCAGTGTTTCAGTCCACACTGGCTCTTTGGGCCTCACCTTCGGAGCCCAGACTGCGGACCAGCACCGACGCCAGCATGTTGATGTAGTCCAGGAAGCTGCGCATGTAATCCGGTCTGCAGGTGCCACTATCCACTTCAGATGGGCAGAGCTGGTCCAGCGAGCGCAGTAACTGTTTCATAGCCGAGCGCACGGGGTGAGAGTCCAGCTCCGACGGTCTCAGACCCACCTGCTCCAGCAGAGACGCCAACACAGAGCTGCACGTCTGATTATCACCTGCAGCACAAAACAGCGCTCGGTACAGCAAACAGCTTTCAATGCAGAAATACTTTAGAAAATATATGAAATACTTCATAACTTTACAGAAATACATTACGATATCAAGCCTTTGGCTGCTTTCTTCATGCAAAAGTGTCCAAGAGACTTTTCAAAAGACCTTCAACCTTTCCAAACTTAGTGGTAATATAGTCTCACTGTTTTCAGCTCTTATTTTTTAAATAACTCCTTTTGTGGCCCTTTTTCGCAGAATACAGCCAGATTCAAGAATTTTATTTGCCACATACGAGTACAACCGGCAGTGAAATGCATCCCTGGGTATCTCTTCCTTTAGACTGTGCAGGTAATGAGGCAGAAATAAAAGCAATAGAATTGATTAATAAAATGAGGATAAAGTAAAGATATAATATAAACAGAAGCTGTCTATAGAGAAACAAAGAGTTTGGACAAAAATGAGCAAAACCTTAGATAGTAGCTTTAGCAAATGGTCTTGACTGCGAGAAAATGTATTTTTATGGGTTTAAATATTTAAACACCTCATTTTTAGGCCCTTTTATGTTAGATTTTGGTAAAAAATTAGTAAAAGTTTATATTACAGCTTTCTGAAATGGGTTAAATAGTCTTAGACTGGAGCATTAAGATGGATTTTTTTTCCTTCATGCATCTTACATATTGTTCAAACTTCATTCAGGAGCAAACAGGAAGAAGGTACCGAGCTCTTACCAGCCATTTCTGTGGCAGACATCAGTGTCTGGAGGGTGACCTCCAAGCGCTGGGTGAGCGTGAGGCAGGCAGCGATGCCCTCTTCGGTTAGAGAAGGAAAACAACTCAGGAGCACCTCCTGAGCACTGCACCCAAATGGCATCAAAACACAATCCTCTCCATTACAGTCTAGACGGAGAACGGAAGACGGAGAGAGTCCATTCACACTGGGACGGCATCAAGCTTTCCTAGCTAATTAAATAGTCTTAAATTCTTAAATAAAATACCTGGCTTGGGTGGGCCTTTACCAGCCACTGTTTTATTGAGGATCTTGCTGATCTGCTGAAGAACAGAAGGAAAGCTGCGGATTCCTTCACAGTGGAGGAGCTTGGGATCCACTCTCACGCCTGGTGGTGAAGACAGTAAATAGTAACAGTTTTCTGCGACTTTAGTTATATTATAGCATTACATTATGTCAATGGATCACTAAACACACACACACACACACACACACACACACACACCTCTGCTCTCCAGTGAAGAGTGCAGCCTCCTCTCTGCCGTCTCCAGCAGCTGCCGAGAGCTCTTCCACAGCTGGCACTGGCAGCAGGCCAGGTCGAAAGCAGCCATGGCGGCAGGACTCAGTTGATCCAGCAGGGGACGCAAGTGAGCGGAGGAGTCGGAGAGAGGGCGAGAGAGCCAGTAACTCTCCTCCAGACAAGGCAGCGGGCGAGCAGCTGTGCTGAGGAGTCGGTCAGCAACGTCAGAGATGGAGTAAAAGGCCATGCCTGCGACAAGAGAAGCGCTAGTCTGCTTTACATTTACACAAATACTCACTTCTCCACAGCTGTGATCGAGAATGAGGTTTATGTTTTATAAAAATAAAAGTATGATCGTCCATTTCTGCTTGGTCTCTGCGTTCGTACCTAAAGCAGCCGCGTTGCCGATGCTCTGCAGTGTGGATCTGCTGCTGCTGCCCAGTCGGCTCCGTCCAGGCCCTGTGACCCCCACCGACCCCAAGCCCTCTGAGGAAGACGAGGACGAAGAGAGAGACTGACTCTCGATCTTCTGCTCCACCTGAGCCAGCTCCGCCAGAACCTCACGATATCGTTCCATGAAGAAGAGCTCTCCGGAACAGGGAGAATTCTCCAGCCCGAACATCAGCATCACCTGCACGGAATACACTTTCTATTATCTCGTAAGATATTTCTACTTATGTGTGTTTAATCCATAGCTATATCTATCTACGTGAACAAATGATAGAACTGATGTTCATTTTATTTTGTTTTTCCAAAATATATAAATAAATAAAATCTATATTTAAGTATATGCGAGGACATGAACCTATTTTCAGTTGGATAATAGGTCCAAGCATGCTCAAAGAAAAGACTGAAGATACAAATACAACACATCTGGACAGAATGATGTCCATCACCTGGTGTATACACATCTGAATGAAACAATGTCCCTCACCTGGTGTATACAAATACAACACATCTGGACAGAATGATGTCCATCACCTGGTGTATACACATCTGGATGAAACAATGTCCCTCACCTGGTGTATACAAATACAACACATCTGGACAGAACGGTGCCCCTCACCTGGTGGGCTTCAATGTAGTTGCCCTTGCGGATGCAGGAGATGAGGAGAGACTCAGGAGGGGAGAGCATGGCAGGGACCAGCCAGCTGTGAGGACCTCCACACAAACACCCCTCCTGCTCCAAAGATACCGCCACAGCACTGCCTCCGTCTGCGCACAGGACACTCATCAGAAAACTCCTACGGCCCAACAAACCTCCTTCAACCGCAACAGACCAGGGCTTTCCTCCGGCCTCTTTGGACCAACAGCCATTTTAAATCACTATTTAGCATTTTCAGTTTTTCTGAAGTGCTAACATTTTAATACTTTGTTGTAGCTCTTTTCATTTTTTCCAGCCCAAATTTTCCCCCTTTTTGGCTGAAAATATTCAGCAGAACACCTTTCAGGGCACACGCTCACCTGAAGTGCTGGCGCTGACCTCTCCATTCTGTCGCTCAGAGGTCATGTGTCTTTCAGAGCGATGGCGAAGGCTCCGTTTCTTCCTCCTCGAGCCAGAAACCCCGCTGCTGCTGCTGCTGCTTCTGCGTCTCAGAGACGAAGTCGAATTTACTCCTGGAGCGGGCAAAACCAGCCCACCTAACACACACACACACACACACAGCTAAACAATGCTCACAGTCTCATTAAGGTTGAGGTGTGCATTGCCCCAATAACTCCAGAGTTAAATTGTTTTTTTTACTGTGCCTATGAATGTAAATTATGTTTTTATCTTTGCTGTGATTGGCTGCATAATACACACAAATATATCACAACCACGATTTATGCTACTTCATATATTCCATAAATATCACCAAACGCAGTGTGGCTCACCTGTGCCATTACTGTGGTTACTAGTGATGATCTGCAGCCTCCATTGGGCTTCAGCCGCTCGTTTGGAGAGCCTCTGTAAGCGGGCGCTGAACGTATCCATGGTTACAGAGCAGCCGAGGCTCTCGGCCATCTCCGCCTCGGCGCCCAGGGCCCTGCCGTCCTCCTGTCCGAGTGAACACACCCCCTCCAGACCCTCTCTCACCAGCCGCAGAATGCCTTCCATCCCACAGGCGTCCAGCAGAAAACCCCGACAGCCGGAGGTCAAGTGGCTCAGGTCAGGGAAAGCATGGCTGGAGAAAAACCGACCGCGTTCCCTTTTCTCCGGTTCTTTGGTTCTGCTGCACTGGTCCTTCAGTCCTGCTGGTCTGTACTGCTTTTCTGCTTCTGCACTGCTTGTGTTCTGCTCCCTCTCTGCCAAGCCATTGTTTGGGGTCTCTTTATCACACGGTTCTGTCTGACGGGTAAAGTCACCATCGGATAAAAAGAGAAGAGAAAAGATGTTCTCCAGAAGCTCCAGTCGGAACATTGCAGGAACTGCTTCCAGGTAGAGCTGGCATTCCGAAAGGAAATGCTGGAACAGAGAGGAGTGGCCTGGAAGAAGAGTCATCATTCGTTATTTGGTTTTAAAAACAATGCACTAAATATCACTTGTAAATTTATTAAAACACATTCTTCATAAGGTACTGTGCAAAAGTATTTCTCTCTCAATTCTTCATGTTTTGCATGCAAAAAGCCAGACTTTCTTTAAAGTAATGAATAATAGTTCCTGAAGGACAGTCTCTCATGTTCCGTCCAGTCTCTGTACATGAGCAGTTTGATAGTTTTGTGCTGGTTAATCCACACTGCAGAACAAAGTTTCTAACTTAAGACATGAAGCAGTGAAGAAACAGCTGCAGATGATTCTAGATGATCAGGTGATTCGTTTACTGCTGATGCTCAACGCAGAGTGGGTGGAACCCCTTTATCTAGAACCTTTTATGTTTAGGCACTCCGCAGCCTGGAGCTCTAAAACATTTGTTCCCGTTTCTTTCATTTTATTGATGGCCATCATAGGAAATAAACAACACCCACCATCAGCAGTCTCCTCCGGCGGTTCACTCTGCTGTACGTGCATCAGTCGGCAGTCTGAGCAGCCAACGTGTGTGTGCGCGTTCACACACACGGCGTAGATTGCGTACTTCATGGCGCAGAAACCTCTGAAGAGGGTGATGTTATGATGAACAGAGTTGCTCTGAGCATCCCCTAGAGAGGAATCTCCTTTAAACAAAGACGTAAACACACACACACACACACACACACACACACACACACACACACACATACATTAAGTGAAAAAAAAAAAAAAGTGAAAGTGACAACCCTTGTCATTGCGAGGTCACGGCACAGCACACATGAACCACAACGAAATTAGACCTCTGCATTTAACCCATACACACACGTGCAGCAGTGGGCAGCTATTGAAAGCGCCCGGGGAGCAGTGATGGGGACGGTACCTTGCTCAAGGGTACCTCAGGGCAACCCACTAGGGTGGGAATCGAACCCACAATCTTCCGATGCGGGGCCAACTCCCTAACCACTAGGCCACCGCTGCCCCAGTTACAATAATCAATAATAATTGATTGATTTGATTAATTGATTAATCAATAATACTTAAGTGCCAAGGTTTCACAGAAGATCATAGACAAGAGCCTCCACCAGCTTCTCACAGTGTGTCCTGGTGGCATCTCTAAAGCGAAACTAAAACACCTGACCGTCCACCCTCTTCTATTGCTTTAAGTTCCAGTTCTGATGTCCATTTTAGGAGCTTTCAGAGGTGGACAGGGGTTAGCAAGAGCACTCTGACGGGTCTGCTCATGCACAGGTGTTGTAACACCTTTCTATCAGAACCAGCAGAACCTTTGAAGCAGTTCGTGCTGCAGGAGCTTTTTATTGGGGTAGCCATCGCTCCCCACCTGCATCATGAGCCTTAAGTACCCATGTTCTCCTTTCTTGAAGAATGTTTGGTCTGTACTGACTTTAGTCTTTACAGGTTGGTTCTTGTCAAAGCGGCTGTGTCTTAAATATCCACCTCTTGGCAGGTGAGGTGATCAATGTTCTTCAAGTCAAGTCAACTTTATTGATAAAAGCACTTTTTATAACTACTGTTGACACAAAGCAGCTTTACAGAATCCGGTCCGAGTCCCAGTTGGGTAAGCCAAGGGCAACGGAGGCAGAACTCCCCAAACACAAAGAAGAACCCTTGGGAGAAACCAAGACCCAAAAGGGGAGCCCATCCTCCTCTGGTCATCGTTTCCGGTGAAGAAGGAAAGAAAGAAGAGAAAAACCCAGTATAGTGGTAATTTCCAGTAAGCATGAGTTCCAGTAAAAGTAAAAGTCCACTGGTGACTGTAACTGGAGGTTGATGGTCTAATGGTGAAGCTCTGTTTGAGTGGGGAAGCTTTAATCTTCTTGGAAGCAGCTTCTGCAGAAGAGCCGGTCTGATGGAGCTGATCTGAAGTTCAGGTCGGGAGAGTAATAAGATGATAGTAGCTTCTCTGACTCGGTGTAGCAGCTGGCATGGAACTCAGGAGATCGATGGACTTGCCCTCAGGAAACACCCAAACCGTGTGGTGGACAGCCACCCATCTCAAACCATGAGACCCTTCAGCAGTTTTAAAGTTGTGGCTTACATTTACAAACACAAAAATGCACATGAACTGTGTGGTACCTGTGGCCTGCAGAAGCTCCAGCACTCTCCTCTCTTCATACTTGGCCAGAGGAGTGAGAGAGTGCAGCACATACAGAGCGGAGTGAAGATCCAGAGTGTGCAACTGAGTCAGCAAAGCGTCAGGGGACACACCTCTGTTCACACAGAGACACAATTAAAAGGTTTCCACATACGGTAGCTAATCTATCCAACGTAACACACTTAAACACAAAAAAACATTTGCACATTTAAAGTCTGAAGCACTACATCAAATCAGAACCAGTTAAACGTCTAGAACCGTATCCAAGAACACGCTTTACCCTGACCCGTATGCTACAGTACTGTGCAAAAGTCTTGGGGAATGACATCTGTAGCCGTTTATTAGGTTAGCAAGCAGCGAAATTAGAATAAAACAAGTTTACGATCCATGGAAACCAATACTTCATGCAACCAGTAGCTCCTACATTTACATTTTGTCCCGTGACCACGTAACTCCTGGGCCGAAGCGCCCTTGAAATTTTAACGAAGGTTGTGCAGAAAATTAGCAAACGTTTAAACATCATCCTATGCAAAAAAATGTAAATAAATTTAAAAAATTTAAAGTTGGGGGGGGAAAAAATAATAATAATAAATAAATAAAATAAAGCTGATTTTTTAAAGTGCAAACATTCTTCATCGCCAAAACCCAGCCACTAGGGATGCACAAGCCAGTGTATTTCTTCATCCCAGTACCGGATGAAGGGGAGGATTACATCAGGAAGGGCATCCGGTGTCAAACTTTTGCCAAATCAATCTGAGGACAACCAAACATACCGGATCTGTCGAGGCCTGGGTTACAACGACCGCCACCAGAGCTGATTTCAATGAAAAAAAAATGACTGAACATTTTAACCTTAAGGGTTCAAATGTTTACATCCAGCTCTTCATTCATCTACAAACATGGCTTGTTTCCAACAATAGTGTGTGATGATCTCTGTGGGTTTAACTCACGGGTAGTTTTGGACACACCACTCCAAAACCCCCAGCTGAGAAGAGAGAATGTTCGCAAACTCGCCAAGTATGGTATCGTTCGCCTGGGCCTGAGAGAGAGAGAGAGAGAGAGAGAGAGAGAGAGAGAGAGAGAGAGAGTATCATCATCTCTTCGAGAAAAAAAACACAAAAGTAAAGGTTTCCCTTTTGGCTTCGTGCGAGTTTGTTATATAAGATTACGACGCTCAAACAAATCTCTAGAGATTAATTTCCAAACAATACAGCTTCCCAAGTTCTGCACTATTAAGAATGTTAACATCATCCAGTCCAGTTAAACGAGGCTGAAATTCACTCCCTCCATCCAGCAATGATGCTTTCAGCCCAAACTACCAGAAGAGAGAAGAAGGGGGAGAAAAAAACCCCCACACAATAAGGAAATAAGCATATACAGCTGCCAACAAGGAACGGAATCTGTATACAGGATGCTAAACAGAACAGAATTTATTTTCTAGAAATATAATAATAGCTCTCGTGATTGACCCGCTCTTGGTGGAGAATCCTGAGCAGCATCTGGGCGGAGTGGAGGCTCTGACAGTGCTTCCATCCCAGTAAGAGTAAGAGGCGGGACAGTGGCTGAAACTCCCCTCTCAGTAGCGTCTCTAGTTTGGAAAACTGCTCTCTCTTGACGAGATCAAGCCCGGTCACCTGCAAAAAAAAAACAAAAAAAAAAAAAAAAACAACAAAAATGAAAACACATTATCGTTTTATTAATTAACATTAATTTAACAGCTTAACAGACATAAATGATGACGATTATATAATATTTTTCACCCTGTCATAAATTATTATAATAATAATAATACTAAGAACACAACATCAATTAGAATATATTTTTAAATGCACACATAATTATACATTTTCATGAGTCATTATGCTCATGTGAGCTTCATACGGAGCACTGATCTTATTAGAAATAAAGAAGTTCAGCTTGGACTACAAAGCGTCCCGTGATTGAAGGGCTCCATTAGGTGGGTTCGGGAACGGAGACCCAAAAGAAGAGCACGGAGGCGTTGATTCTGTTCACTTACCAGCACCTGCTCCAGAAAGTGCTTCCCGCTGCTCAGACACTCAAAGTAAAGGGCTTTCCAACCCGACTGCCGGTCGCCATGACAACACAGACCAAGCATGACCCTCTCCACTTCGGGTAAGTCGGCTAAAAGGATTCACACATCAATATGACATCAGATAAAGACAGAAAAGGTTAAAGCGACTATTTGTGAACACAGTGAAGCAACCAAACACATTCTCTGTATTTTACACACACCGTGCAGCAGGGGGCGGTGACGGTGACGGTACCTTGATCAAGAGAACCTCAGGGCGACCTATTGATCTGGGATTTAAACCCATGACCTTCCAGTCACGGGAACATGTCCCTAAACAGCCGCAATATGAGCCACTATACAAGCGCTATAATCCAATAAAATTATATACTCTAGCGTGAAGCAATGAAAGTTTGTTTTTAAAAATTCTTTTAGTCCTAAAGTTTAACGTTTCAGGACATCACATTAAAAAAAAAAATCTTCTGGTTCTTTCCAGGTTCTAAAAGGATTTATATCTAACCTTTGGCATTTTTTTATTTGGCGAAAGACTGATTCATGAAAGACTGATTCATGAAAGACTGATTCATGAAAGACTGATTCATGAAAGACTGATTCATTAAAGACTGATTCATTAAAGACTGATTCATTAAAGACTGATTCATTAAAGACTGATTCATTAAAGACTG
>CM029367.1:1625887-1845887 GCA_017165825.1 Hepsetus odoe
CACACACACACACACACACACACACACACACACACACACACACACACACACACACACACACACACACACACACACACACGGGTCAGATGTTGAGCTGGGATGTTGCTGCACCCTAGAGAAAGTATGTGCGCGAGGTGTGTCTCACTGCAAGTAACCATTAACCCTGTTCAAACAGCCATTACGTAAATGATGATGTCAATTACACCAGCCTCCCGGATGCACTCTCCTCATCACTTCACTCCGGGAGTCCTGCAAGAGGTCTGCTCGGTTCAGAGCAGGCCTATAGACTTATCAACTACTCAAGACTATTAAATGGATCCCGTTAACAAGGCTTCAGGCAAAAAAGCTGCTTCACACATCCCCCCATCCTTGTCCCAAGCCATGAAAACATTTAATGTTTAAAGTTTGCTTCGTTTGCACTGTCACAAGATTAAAAACCAACAAGAAATGCAAATAGCACTATGTTAACTGCATACATTACATCATCAGACTGTGTTGTTTTCGTTTTCATTTTCATCAGATTTCATCGGACCAGCTCATTTCAGTTGAATCCTCCATTATTTTTATTCTCCATCACCTTCCCAACAAAGCTACACGGTAAACTTCCCAGAAAATCCTTTTTTTGTGGTTTCATATCATGCCGTGTAGTGTTCGCAGGCCTTTGGTAAGGAGTCTTTCTGCACGTTCGTTGGAAAATGATGAAAACTTGCGCAAAAAACAAATGCACATACTGTCTTTGTTTAATTTGATTCAATGCTACATGAGAGATGAGAAGAATAATACAATGTTAGTACATATAATACATATTCGTGTTAAAAAATCTACAGCTTTCTCCGAGTCAGTGCTGCACGGCACTGCTTAGCCCTTTACCTGCTCCAGGCCTTAATTGCTGTAATGTCAGGTTGCCAGATTTTGATAAGTCACTCCTTTTGTGTACAGAGAGCCAAAGAAACTACTAAACAGACAGAGCTCAAACACTGGTTAAAATGCCACTTACGTAACAACACAGTAACAGCTTTCTACAGCTCGATGTTCCACAGTGAGCAAACAAACAGGGAAATTTAAAATTAGTATCAGCCACCCCCAGGATCACTGAACAAAATATTGCAGATGTCAAAGGAACAACGATGAAAACAAACAGACCTTTGTCCTATTCTTGTCCTAGGACAAAAAGAGAGAAGACCAAAAGACGGGAATGCGACAAACCTTTTAGCTTCTAAAAAAAAAGCTTTTTGTAAATGTACACTACCGTGCGAAAGTCTTGAGACCCTCATTTCTTCATATTTTGTATCCAAAAAGTCAGACTTTCTTGTATTTTTAATGCTGAGGAGCAGTCCTCCAGGCTTGGACAGTGTTGTTGTCTCTCATTTTCAGTACAGTCTCTGTACCTGAGCAGTTCGATAGCAGAACAAAGCGTCTAACTTAAGACATGAAGCTGAGAAGAAATAGATGCAGATGATGCCAGATGTTCGTTTATTACAGAATGCTGAATGCTGAGAACCCCTTTATCTAGAACCTTATCTTTAGACATTTTGCAACCTGGAGCACTAAAAAATGTGTTCCAGTTTCTTTCAATTAATCCTCAATATGGCAAAATTGATAAAACAGTTAACAGGCTTTAAATAGTATTTTTACAACGACAAGGTGATGCCCTATCAAAATATAAAGAAATGAGAGATGGCTCAAGACTATCGTTCAGTTCTGAATGTCCACCACAAAAAGGTTTTTGATTTTAAGGAGACACTTTCTTGCTATCCAGTGCTACTGAACTTCCACATGAATAAAATGCAGCCAGTAAGTGCTCTGAGAGTAGTGATGTCTATTTCATTCACATGGAAATGATGGACGTTTCTACAGCTGAGCTGTAACTCCTCTTCCCCTTATGTTAGAAAATGATGCACAGGATTTTAAAAGGTCTGTCACAGTGGTTTGTCCAGCATAAACCCAGCAAAGCTTCAGACCGATCAAGGCTTCAGACTACAGACCGATCAAGGCAACGGATACAGGAAAAAACTAGTATTTCATTCGAGCGGTCTTGCTGACAGCACAGCTCTAGGGTTCCTCAAAACACAGTACAGTCAGTTTGTGTGTGAGTGCATGCAGTGTGGTTGTTTTTCGACTTGTGGACTCTACCTGCCTTCCTTCCTACCTATGTTCTCTCTCTCTCTCTCTTTCTGTCTCAGGAATGTCTGACTCTGTGCCATGCGGTCACTATTTTCTCAGGGTGTGTGATGGAGTCTTTCCACTGCTCCACAGCGTCTGGTGACGGACTGTTAAAGCCCAAGGGAACCTAGACACACACACACACACACACACACACACACACACACACACACACACAGGGTCACAATATGTCATGTATCCATATGAAAGTACACATGGTACGTGTTTTTTCTTCCACTTTCTTCTACTAATTTTCTTTCAAAGGCTCAGGGATGTGTCTATGTGTCTATCCCGGCTCTCACAGGACGAAAGGCGGGGACACACCCTGGACAGGTCATCCGCCCCTCACAGGACTTACAAACACCCACACCTAGGGGACAATTTAGCGTCTCCATTCCACCTGACATGCAGGTCTTTGGACGTTAGGTGGAATTCTTTACATAAATGACCATAAATGTCACTGTCACGTCTACCAATGTGTGTGTGTGTGTGTGTTTGAGTGCGTGTGTGTGTGTGTGCATTTAAACCGACCTGCCCGAGGAGGTGTTTCCTGCGTATGGATCCGCAGCTGTACAGTTTGACGGACAGCTGGAGATTGTGGTCCTGGTTGGTAATAGGCAGGAGCACCGACTCCCCCCACTGGACCTGACCTCCTGATGACCTCGCCACCTTCGTCTTCCTCTTCAGAATGAAGCATCCATCGCTAAACATCTCCACTTTCACAAAGAAACCTATAAGGGGTCACAAGAACGGGAGAGCTCAGCTAGTTGCACACACCTCTGAATCAGATATCAGGCCTGTCCCCTTACGGCAGACGGTAACGGATCACAGGAGCGAATATGGTCTGGACCACACAGACAGAAGTGTCTGGCCCCTTCCTGATTTCCTGCTTTTTATTTACAGCAAAAATAGTCTCCAAAAAAGGCAAAAGACAACCTCCAGAAACACAACAAACATTTTTTTAAATGGTCTTTAAATGGTCAACTTTGAACTACCTCTGAAAACAACCATTTTCTGGTGGCCTGCTCCTAACCTGGACCCCACTGACATGTTTCGGTACCTGGAAAAGTAAAAATAAAACTCCAATATGACTGAATTTAACTGATTTTGTTGGAAAAAGTGGCGTGAAATATCTCCACAGCTACGCCAAAGGGAAAACTGGTCTCTTATTTCTAGAAATGTTTGACTGCAGTTGTTGCTGCTCAACGATTTCTCGTGGAGAATATAAATGCCCTTTAATACCCTATCATTTTTCCCTTTAAAAATAAATCACTAGATCATTTGAAGACTACACATTGGATGAACTGAGGCGGTCTTCTGTATTAAACTATGGTTAAATGATTAAGAAGATCACAGGAGATAAAAACAGAGGACAGGAAAGACTTTTTCACACCACTGTTTGCTGTGTCGGATCCTGCAGACATAATGTAATCTAGCTACATTAGTCCAGAGATCAGATCGATCATGGCTTACAACTGTGAGTATCTGCCGAATGATGCTGTGACTCACTCTGTGTGAGAAGTGAGGATGATGATGGTAGGTTCTGAGCGCTGATGATCTGGAGCTGAATCCGACTGCTGACCGGCTGAAAGCACGTAGCCAATTGAAGCTCTGCATGACAACCCTAGAAAAACACAAGTGTTACACTTTATTCAACCAACATACATTAACAGCACTGTCAAACAAAACGATAAAAATCAAAGTCTAACAAAACGTGAAAATTAGACTTTTATAGGGATGCAAGAAAAGAGTTATAACAAACGTTCAGTGAAAGAACCTTTAAACCTTTCTTCAATCATAATCATAATTTTTATTTTATTTAAACCCACTTTTATGTGTTTTTAGTTACCAGTCATAATTCGGCACAACCTTTTTCTCCTCTTTATCTCTTATAATGAAACAGGTTGTTTGTGTTATTGACCCTCTAATATATAAGTCAATAGTGTGTGTATATAATTACGGTATATGTAAATGATCTTTGATGGGCTGCCCTATACTGTGCCTTGTTTAAAGTCCGAAGTGAAAAATGCCGTACGATTTTATTGTGGCTGACCTGTAGTAGGTTAAACAAGTTAAAATGCGTTCATTTTTGTGACAAAAACTGAATTCAAAACGGGCTGTTTTTGCCATTATGGGTACCGCTGGAGAGTGAATATGTTTTTTTTACATTGTTGAAGTAAAACATTCAACTTCAATATGTGAAAAAAAGACCATTTTCCCATGATACGGGCCCTTTAATATTTCCATGCACAGTCCCAGGAAAAATAAATGAACCCAGACCGAATGAAAAGTCACAATAGAAGACGTGCTACTGGCTGCAGGACTGAGTTTGATTGTATTTGACTGTTAGATTGTATAAGATTGGCAGGTTTTGGGGCCTTTTGTTGCTTCTTACACACACACACACACACACACACACATTTCTAAAAGCCAAAGCGCTGACCTACATCTACTTAACGACCAGTTAACAATCTAGATCTCTCTTATTTCCAGCCTGTTATCTGTTCAGCAATTTATTTCCTCCCCGATTTCTTTTTCCCTACACACTCACATAAACACACACACTCAAACCCCCCTTTGAGAGCAGAAATCACTGCCAGGAAAAGGAAGCTCATGCCTTACTTTACAGCTGCTTGGCAGACATGACCGAAAGATAAAATAGGATTAGAAACTCAATTTGAATCCATAAAAAAATAAAACGATAAAACAGTTTGGATTTTATAGAGAGATATTCACGTTAGGGCAATAATCCTCATTAGTGGCTCGCTGCAAAGTTATCTGACACCTGACATCGTTCTAAACAAAGACTAGTGTGTCTAGCAACAGGCATGGATTAAACAAGGCTACAATAACTCAATAAGGATCATAAAAAAACATATTTACAAGTATTGTACACAAAGCTCTTGTGAAAACCAGCACCTTAATACTCAAACCAATAAAACAATAAAAGGTGCCTAAAGCTGACCACCATGCTGCCTCTTCCTGTTTTACAACTGCTCTTAGTGGTATTTATCCTGAGTTACTTTCTCTTTCCTACTATTTATCTCGTAAAAGTGAAACAGCAAACATATATATCACAATACACAATACAAAAGGCTCACATCTAAAAAAAACTACCCAAAGTCATGGCGAACCCTGAGGCTAAACGTTGAAGGTTCATTCTTTTTTAAAGCTGACAGTCAGTCCAACTGTCAAGATTATGAGCTACAGTGAGGCTAATTTGATTTTGAGAAGATGTCTATTTGGGCCAGGACAAGAAATAACGGATTTGATTTGACCCACGCGAGGTTTGGAGGGAGGTCTGATGTCCAGCCAATGTTGGGTCTCTTGCGGTCCCAGGGTTCTGAGAGACAACACGCTCTCTCCCAGAGCTCGCTTGCGCGGCAAGTGCGTCTGCAGCCGGAGAAGCAGGGCTGAACTGCGTAACTGCGCCAGGTTTAGCGAGAATACAAACGTCTCCATAAACACCATGTCCTATAAAGAGAGAGGGGGAGAGGGAGGGAGGGAGAGAGAGAGAGAGAGAGAGAGTAAGAGAGATGCCGCTACGACACCAAAAACTGTGATAAATGTCAACAGTTTCCAAACATTATTAGATACCTGCACGTGCTGTGTGCGACACTACCGAATGCATGTGAATGCAACGGTAATCTTTTAACGCTTAATAACGTGTGAAGCCGGAACACCGTTTGATTATGTAATAAGATAAGTAGGAGTGCACACACTCCCAAACACACACCCGAGAAACGCCCAGGGCCACATCTTTCTCTTTGCAAACTGGCGTACCCGCAGTATCATCTCTTACTGCTCATCTGTAGCATGCGCTGCTGGTCCGCGGACATCTGCTACGTTAGCGTCCATTGTGTAAAAGCAAAGTGATTGTACTTGCATTAAATATTCAACATATTTTGCACCCTTTTCTGCTTCGTCACCTCAGGCTAGGAGCCTCCACGCCTTTTGTCTTTGCGGCCAGATGCCATAGACAGTGACAAAATGATGTTTATGTTTTATTGCAGGGTTGCAAAAATGCATGTCTGGTGCAAAGAAGTTCTGTTTTAGAGTAACTCGTGCAAGAAATCAATATTCCGCTGAATAGATATTCAAATGAAGGTACTTATTATTAATTATTTTACACAATAATTGGATAATGTGCAAGAGCAAAGCAATTATTTCTATTATGATCTCTATTATGCAGCCATACGGTACATTTTTGGAGCCTTTCGATCTAAGCTAAGCATTGCTTTACACAATTGGGTCCGTGAAAGCACTAACACAGCTAATAATTAATGAAAGCAAGTGTGTGCCTAGGCAGCATGATCTAATTCACAACCTCAGACAGGGGGAGGTGTTCCTTAGAATTAGCAGTAATGCCAGGTTTTCAAGGCTTTTCCTTTTAGTTTTAGGAGAATTCTCACGCGGCTGAAGCAAACCCAGCAGGTCTTCTGCTTGACAGCCGGAGGAGGGAGGTGTTTGGTGTGTGTTCTGTGTGTTCTGTGTGCACTCGGTAACTGCAGAGCTACACTCACCGGTGTGGCGTCCTTTACGGACGTTTTAAACTGCACAGGCTTTGCCATGGTGATGACCCCTTTAATTCCCACCCTCTGCTGCTCCGTTCCATCCGAGCACACACTCAGGTCCTTACACTGGAAGAGAGAAAGGTAGAGAGTGCATTAAGCATAGTGGTCTAAAACTGACTGGGAAACGGTGATTCGATGAAAAAGGATGAAAAAAGAAGACTATGGGCCAAACAGTACAAACAATAGACATTGATATTTTGATTTATTCATCTAGCAGATGCTTTTATACAAATGTGACTTACAAGCTCTTCGGCCGGAGTGCAGTTAGAGTTTTACAATAGTCACGTAAAGTGAAATAACATGAGATATAAAAAAATGTAAACAATTCAAGTGTTTAAAAAGTGTATAAGTGTGTAGAAAGTGCAGTACATGAGTTGTAAAAACAGTAAATGGTGTGAGGTGTGTTAGATTGTTAGAGATGTTTGGAAAGGAGGAGTTCTCAGATGAAAGCTTCTTGAAGGCAGAGAGGGACGCTCCTGTTCTGACAGTACTTAGCAGCTCATTCAACCAAACCAAGATTCAGAACATTCTGGACTGAGAATGCTTTGCGTGAAGGGATGGCAAAGCCAGATGACGTTCCTTAGAAGTACGTTGTGATGGAGAAGGAGTATGAGCCTGTATGGTTGAATATCTGGGAGCAGATCTGCAGTTCAGGACAGGTAGCAGCTCTTGTGGATGGAGAAAAGTACATTTTTAATCATTTTTAGGGAACCGATAGGATTAGGTCTGGCAGCAAGTGGGGCGAAAAGGGCAGAATGTGGTCTTCTAACATGGTGGGACTTCAGTCCAGGTCCTGAAGGCCACACCAAAGGGAGATTTCACTTAGCCAGGTACCAAAGGTATATATAGTGGAACCTCTGGTCACGAAAGTTTCCGAACATGTACAAATCAGGTTATGATCAAAAAGTTCGCCAAATGTTCTCCGCTGTTCACGTTTTTGGGTTACGGACAAAACACGGGTGGCCAGTTTCCCCTCCGGTTCCTACTACACGCCAATGACCCCCCGTTCTGCATCCGTATCCCATTTTCTTTTGTTTGCTGAGCAAATACAATTCTCCCAGTACATCGTTCTCCCAGTACATCGTTCTCCCAGTACATCGTTCTCCCTGTACATCGTTCTCTGTCTACATCCTTCCACCTGTACATCATTCTCCCAGTACATCGTTCTCCCTGTACATCGTTCTCCCAGTACATCGTTCTCCCTGTACATCGTTCTCTGTCTACATCCTTCCACCTGTACATCGTTCTCCCAGTACATCGTTCTCTCTGCATATCGTTCTCTCTGTATATCGTTCTCTCTGCATATCGTTCTCTCTGTATATCGTTCTCTCTGTATATCGTTCTCTCTGCATATCGTGCATTAATTTTGCAGCTAATCCTGGTCTCTAAGCAAATAAAAAGTGGTAATGTAAAACAAAATCCAGCTGAAGAAAGAAATCAAAACCGATCTCGCTGCCGAGTAAATCTAGTCTTTGACCCTGAATGAGTTCTGGAAGAACCATTTTTACATTGTTCATTTTTCAAACTTGATTTTTTCCCCTGTGCTTAGAACTCATAAAAAAGTGTTTACACCGAACAGTTCGTAAGGGTTCGGGAACTTGGTCTCACACAAACTCTTGCAATGTTAGTTTTCTCAGTTGTTGAAAGTTTTCTGTTATTCATGGTCTTTACATTTAGTTTCCCATTTCACTCTGTATTCTGTGGTGCAATCAACTGTTTTTGTCCTTAAAATCTTTAAAAATATATATTTACATACAGTTCGTACGGTCTGGAATGGATTCATCATATTTACATACAATCTTACAATCTTACAGTCCTACAGTCCTACAGTCTTACAGTCCTACAATCTTATAGTTCTGCAATCCTACAGTCCTACAGTCTTACAGTCCTGCAGTCTTACAGTCCTACAGTCTTACAGTCCTACAATCCTACAGTCATACAGTCCTACAGTCTTACAGTCCTACAGGCTTACAGTCCTACAATCCTACAGTCTTACAGTTCTACAATCCTACAGTCCTACAGTCCTACAGTCTTACAGTCCTACAGTCTTACAGTCCTACAATCCTACAGTCATACAGTCCTACAGGCTTACAGTCCTACAGGCTTACAGTCCTACAGTCCTACAGTCTTACAATCCTACCGTTCTACAGGCTTAGAGTCCAACAGTCTTACAGTCCTACAGGCTTACAGTCCTACAGTCTTACAGACCTACAGTCTTACAATCCAACAGTCCTACAGGCTTACAGTCCTACAGTCCTACAGTCTTACAATCCTACCGTCATTTACATTTAGTTTCCCATTTCACTCTGTATTCTGTGGTGCAATCAACTGTTTTTGTCCTTAAAATCTTTAAAAATATATATTTACATACAGTTCGTACGGTCTGGAATGGATTCATCATATTTACATACAATCTTACAATCTTACAATCCTACAGTCCTACAGTCCTACAGTCTTACAGTCCTACAGTCATACAGTCCTACAGTCTTACAGTCCTACAATCCTACAGTCATACAGTCTTACAGTCTTACAGTTCTATAATCCTACAGTCTTACAGTCCTACAGTCTTACAGTCCTACAGTCCTACAGTCTTACAGTTCTACAATCCTACAGTCCTACAGTCCTACAGTCCTACAGTCATACAGTCCTACAGTCTTACAGTCCTACAGGCTTACAGTCCTACAGTCTTACAGTCCTACAGTCTTACAATCCTACAGTCCTACAGGCTTAGAGTCCTACAGTCTTACAATCCAACAGTCCTACAGGCTTACAGTCCTACAGTCCTACAGTCTTACAATCCTACAGTCCTACAGGCTTAGAGTCCTACAGTCTTACAGTCCTACAGTCCTACAGTCTTACAGTCTTGTGGGGAAATTACGTTCGGGTCGCGTCCAAATCGGGTCACGTCCAGAGTTTAGGAACGAATTACGGTCGTGACCAGAGGTTCCACTGATAAAAGATAAAATAATAAAGTAATAAAAATCAGTGTTTGATGAGTTTAAATACAAACACGATTCTTCTAAAAGCATGAAAACACCTTTTAAAATTTATAGAAATAGTATTTTTCTCATGATTTAATTCAAATTCCATTCTTAATTTAGCTTAATTTAGAAGGTCTATATACACATATTTACTGTAGAATTAGCTACTTCTCCATCTCTCATTTTGCACAGTGACGCAAAAAGTTCCTCGAATCTTGAAATCAGAAGCGGAAAAAGAGGAATTCACAGAAAAAGGTCAAGAAAAAGACGGAGTAGAGAGAGAAAAGCATGATGTAGGGAGAGATGTGATAGTTTCTCTCAGGGTTTGGGACAGAGGCTCCATTAAGAAGAAACAGAAGCACACAAAGGCCTTGTTGTGCCGGTGAGGCTCCGCTACGCTGAGCTGTAATTTTACCTGCACCAGGGTGATCCACACCTGCTCCACCGCCTCCTGGTAGCTCAACAGCACACACACTTTCCCAAGTTCCCGCTCGTCGCCAGACAGAGTTATGGATTCTACACACACACACACATTAAAACACAAGCTTGCTGAATGTTTTAAATGAGACAGAAGCCCTTTCTGGCAGATAAACATAGTTTTTCTAATTTGTGCCTCATTCTGCAGCACCACAGGCTTCAACCGATTCAGCAGGACTCTAAAAAACTCATTTACCTGTGTCTGGAATGATGAACAGAGCACTCTGTGAGGAAGTTACGTTTCTAATAGTTAAATTAACAACCAAAATGTCAAGGTATTACTATAAACCTAACATAATTTTTATTGAACCCAGTCATACTGGGAATTTCTGCCAGGCAGGTATTGTTCATTGAATTATTGAATTAAAAGCCATATTATGTTCCCAAAAAATACTGACTTAAGCATCTAAACACCACCCAAAATGTGCTTCTTAAGTGAGCGTGCCAGTGTTTCCCCAGGCTTGTTGACAATACACAGTCCACAGTAACCCTCACATAGAAACATTTTTAAGGCCCAAATCAAAGAAAACCTTCGTGGATTCAAAGTAAAATAATGTATTAAAATGTGTACCCTAAACTCTTCAGTCCTTTCAGTCCATTTATAAAAAACTGAGCTGGAAAACCAGCTCTTTAAATTCAGATTTTTTTGATGGTCACAAAAACCAGTTCATTCACATGTGTCAGACTATTCAGCCTATAGCAGGTTAATCTCCCCAAATCACATTCATCTAATCATCCATGGAAACACTGAAACCCCCCCTCTGTGTGTGTGTGTGTGTGTGTGTGTGTGTGTGTGTGTGTGTGTGTGTGTGTGTGAAGTGACGTTAAAGGCAGATCCATTCGAGAGGGTTCGTTTACACAGGAAATTTGTGAGTTCTTTGAGTGAATGGAGCTCAGATGTGTTACCAAGACTACGGCTGCTCCCGAAGGAATCCCGTATGGAGGACGTGCTGCTCGGGACGCTGGACACTGAGTCAAAACGCTAAAGGGGAAGAAGGGAGAACATCACTGACCTGCAGCTTCAAAACACAGAGGAGTCTCTCTTATTAAAACCCCATCTTTTAAAAACACCAGACCTTCAGTCTGCATTAACATTCCATTACAAATGGGCCGATACAACAATTTGGAAAACGTTTTCATGACATTAAACATTTTTTGTGGTTTGTATCATGTTACTTGCAGGGGTATAATCCTCTTTCATTAACTAACTTTACATCACTTTAATATCATGCATAATGCTTCACCAAACAGACAGACAGACAGACAGACATAAAAATATTAGACAGACAGATAACTAGAGACAGAAATTTATCTTTACATATATATACAGCAATGTGCAAAAGTTTTAGGCAGGTGTGAAAAAATGCTGTAAACAGAACGCTTTCAGAAATATAAATAATGTTTGTTTATTTTGATCAATTTACAAAATGCAAAGTGAGCGAACAAATGAGAAATCTAAATCAAATCAATATTTGGTGTGACCACCCTTTGCCTTCAAACCAGCATCAGTTCTTCTGGCCCCCACAGAGCCCTGATCTCAACATCATCCAGTGTGTCTGGATCACATGAAGAGACAGAAGGATGTGAGGAAGCTACATCCACAGAAGATCTGTTTGGAACGACCTACCGGCCGAGTTCCTTCAAAAACCGTGTGCAAGTGTGCGTAGAAGAACTGATGCTGTTTTGAAGGCAAAGGGTGGTCACACCAAATATTGATCTGATTTACATTCTCTTTTGTTCGTTCACTGCATTTTGTTGATTGATGAAAATAAATGATGAACACTTCCATTTCTCAAAGCGTTCTTTTTACAGCATTTTTCCACACCTGACTAAAACTTTTGCACAATACTGTATATACATTTATAGATAGACACGACAGACAGACATACAGATAGAAGACAGACAGACAGATAAATAAATAAATAGATAGACAGACAGATTGACAGATAGATATATAGATAGACAAATAGATAGACAGATAGATAGATAAACAGACAGACAGACAGACAGATAGATACTGAGACATTAATGGATTGAGGAGGTCTGGGTATGGAAGCTGGGCTCTTGTTAATGGGCTGTTTGGTGATGAAGTGATTATCGTTTATTAACTGGATTTATTTCTTCATTCATTGCCTCCACTGCACTGTGCTTTCCATCAGAGAAAAAGTAAATACCTTCTATTTGTAGAAACACACTCTATTCAGCAGGAAAACAAAGCGCAGTCGAATAAAACATGGCACAGGAAGTGGCCAGCCATGTCACGTTCCTGTGAGATGTTTACAAGCAAAACTCAAACCTGAAGTGCTGACAGCTACTCAGACGTCTGAAAAACCTCCATTAGTCACGTTTTCTCTGAACGAACCCTCCTAACAAGCTCTCCCTCAAACACATCTTGTAAGGAACAACAGAGTAAAAACTGAATCCTGTGTAAACGTTGCTCATGAAAGCTCCCTCTAACGAGAGTGCCACATGCTTTAAGGAAGTAGAGCCGCATGTGCGACATGCACGTGCACATTTATTTACTTTTTCGGGATAAAAATGTCCCCACTTTGTGTTCCATCCAGAGATAAACAAGGCTAGGACCAGGAAAAGGTTCCAGACCTCGTTTTTTGTTACGACTAAAAAGGGATTATCGTTTATATCGTTTATATAGAGGCTCTATTAACCTCCTGGGATTTTTGGCTTATAAAATAAAATAAAATAAAATGCTGCTGGGTTCTTTAGCTGCTCTGTAAATGCTAATTCTCACACACACAGGTTAATAAATCTAAGGTTTTCTACTCATACCTAATACTACAAGATGCACACTGGGTTGGGCTCATCTCACACACACTGCTGGGTTTCAAAGTTTCAATACATATGCATGTTACACTCATGCCCATGTGAGATGGCTTGGTGTTTAATTGAAGGTCCTAAAAGTTTAAGAGTCACTGACACATGTCTGTGCGTAAGTGTGGAGTGTAAACTCACCTTCATATGGCTGTGAGGGCTGGACAGGTCTAACATGGAAGCACTGAGTCTTTGTTTTCCACTTTGGTCCCAGGCTGCAAGAAACATTCCCCACATGAACATGTTCACCACAAAGCACCTTCAAAACAAGCTCTTGTTTTAATGAAAAAGGTCAAAACACATTTTCTACATCTGGAAAGCACATCTGCACCACTGTCAACCACATTTTCATGTCGCCAACCCCGTTTCCCACCACAACCTACAAAATGTTGAGGTCAACCCCCTTCGATCATCCATCACCCTCTGTAGAGAAGTCTTAAAAGGTTGAGAATAGCTACCTATTGAAACTTCTTTGTCACGCAGTCACTCGTTCACTCATTTTCTGAGCCACTAATGCTGAAAAAGGTCACAGATGGTGCAGGAGTCTGTCCCAGGACAGGTCACCAGCAGGGCGGACACACAGACAAACACACTCACACACCTAGTGGGCAATTTAGCATCTCCACTGCACCTGATGTGCAGGTCTTTGGACGATGGGAGGAAACCGGAGCTCCCGGATGGACACGAGGAGAACGGAAGACAGAAAGGAACCAGACCGTCCCGTCTGGGAATCAAACCCTCCATCTTTTTTGCGCTGTGAGGTGACGACGATCCCACCAAGCCAGAATACTTCCCCATATTCATCATTTATAACTTTATCAATATCTCAATGTCCAAACAGCCTCCAGGCGCTCTTCCCTACAAAATACATACTGCACAAAGGCAGCAGAACAACAGAGCCACGTTCTCCTCACAATCAGAACTCAGGCACCGTCATGTGAACCTGACAATAAAGGACTTATGTGGAGGAATGGCTCATATAGAGAACATAGGCCAGAGAAAAGAAAGGCAAATATTTGATCAGAGCATAGCGTGCAAAAAGATGTTACGAGGCGATTATAAATGAATTCCCCAGTTGCACAATTTTCCTCAGTGACCATAAAACACCATATGGGACCAAGGAAAGTCAATGTTAGTCCATTTGAAATGTATTCCCTTCATGCAACTGCATCATAAAATAAACCTGGACGCTCAGGGTTAAAACCAGAGCTGCAAAATCATGACAAAATATTTGTGTCGATATATATTTGGATTCACCTTGCAGTAACACACTGCTGAAACGGTTAAAGACATTTTCACTTTCCTCATCATATTTTCATAATCTAACCTTTGCGAGCTCTAAAGCCATTTTTAGATGTACATGCATTTGGATGAAAACTAGGGCTGGGACATCTTTTATCTCTGATAATTATTGGTACATTAATAAGTAGTTTTGAATGTACATCTTGATGAATTGGTAAGGGGATCTTTTCACCTCAAAGCAAGTTAACACACTGTTTATGCCGTTTTTAGTTTGGCACTATATAAAAAAAAAAGCTCAATTTCTCCTAATGATAAAACATGTTTTAACCTCACCGTTTTACTGCTCTAACCATTTAGGAGAAAATTAAATAAAGTCTTCTGCTTCTTTCGGCTGCTCCTGTTTAGGGGTCGCCACAGCGGATCATCCGTCTCCATTTCTTCCTGTCTTCTGCATCGTCCTCCTTCAAACGGACCATCTGCATGTCCTCTCTCACCACGTCCATGAACCTCCTCTTTGTTCTTCCTCTTCTCCTCTTTCCTGGCAGCTCCATCTTCAACATCCTCCTCCCGATATACTCCTCGTCTCTCCTCTGGACACGTCCAAACCAACACAACCTTGCTTCTCTAACTTTGTCTCCAAAACGTCCAACCTGATCCGTCCCTCTAATACACTCATTTCTAATCCTGTCCATCCTCGTCACACCCAACGAACATCTCAGCATCTTTAACTCTGACACCGACTACAAGCCATACAACATAGCTGGTCTCACTACTGTCCTGTAAACCTTCCCTTTTACTCTTGCTGGTCCTCGTCTGCCACAGATCACTCCAGCCACTCTTCTCCTCCGATTCCAACCTGCCAGCGCTCTCTTCTTCACCTGTCTTCCACACTCACCGTTACTCTGAACTGTAGTAAAGTTAAAATACCTCCCAGAAAAAAATGCAAACTTCCCATATATCTCATCCAAACTCCGAAGAAGGAACTATCTATCAGATGGCATAATGAACGATTGGTTAATGACCCATTTGCACGCTGCATGTTCCTCTGATATCAGCCTAGTGAATGTATTTCATAATGAGACAGTGATCAATAAAGTGATCGTTAAAATGAAAGCACAATAAAAGCCATATAAATTAATTAAAATCTGTAGCACCACTGGATTAGATTCACATTAAAACAAGGTTCAGATGGACGTGGCGAAAAGTGACTACCCTCGTCATTGTGAAACACAGCACAACACAATAAAATTCAACCTCTGCGTTTCACCCACACACACACATGAAGCAGGGGGCAGCTATTGAAAGTGCCTGGGGAGCAGTGATGGTGACAGTACCTTGGCTCAAGGGTACTTCAGGGCAACCTACTGGTGAGGGAATCGAACCCACAATCTTCCGATCCGGGGCGACTCCCTCACCACTAGACCACTGCTGCCCCATGATGAGGTGTTCACTACTGGAAAACAGAAACTGGTAGACATACAGACTGCCTACCTGACCCATGACCTCCCGGAGAGCTTTGGAGAGCCTGTCTTCTCTGAGAACCCGGAGACGCAAAGCTCAAGACGTGACCCGGGAACATTGTTGCGCTGGGGTCATACACAATCTGACCAGAGCCAGCGAGTTCGGCTTTCCTCTCTACATATGTGGCCCATGCAGAACCTGGTAATATACATAAAAATCTTGGAAACTATATCTCCAGTATGTCCAAAATGATTGAGCTGTTTTAAGGTCTACTCATTCCTGGTGCAGGTGTCCATAGCTTGTAGATCAGGTGTCTACAAACCTTCGAAGCATCACTCACTCTGGTAGCCTGGGAAAGGTGCTCCTCTGGGTTGTACATAGGACGGTCTGAAGGAGGGCAGCACGAAAGGGACCTCTTTGCCGTCCGGAGGCAGTTTGGAGAGGAGATAGTCCTCTGAGACGCCCACGTTGGTCTTCCACTTGCTTTCCTTCGCTGTTTTTCCAGGGAATGGAGCTGTAATGACTGTCAAGGAGCACATTAGCATCAAAGTTGGAGTCCATCAGATGTTGAAAGTGAATAAAAGAAGACAACAGAGTGTCAAACGCTCTGTCCTAGAGAGACCTACAGAGCTGGTCTGTTGAGAATGGTGGAGAATGGAACCAGACGTCTGAACATCCCTCACAGACACTGACATTGTTAAGATTGGAGAGGATTTTGGACTAAAACATGTAATAAAACCATTTCCCATGCTGGACCACTCAATTATGAGGATATTTTGGAGAGAAAAAAATGGATGCACCTACAGGAGTAGGTACATACTGATGCAGAAGTAGAAAAATCATTACAGCGGAAGATAATTCAACCTTGGTGAGATGTGTCTAAAATTTGGTCCATCCTGGATGGAGTATTTGATGTGTTTCCACTCCATGAATGAATCCGCTCCAGGATTTTGTTCCAACTGTATTGACACCGCTGACAGTCGCTTCAGCGCCGCAGAGAAACCAGGCCGTTGGAGCGAAATCCCGGACTGGATTTCCCCAATTCTGGACCGCCACCGCCTCAGGTGAGGTTAAAAACTATTCTAAAAATGGTTTAGAAATACTAACATTTTGACTTTTACATTAATATGCTCCTATATTTGTGTTGTTTTACTAGTTAAGACCTAATACATCGAAAGGTTAGCTGAGTCAATTGTTAGCTGTAGTTTAAAGAGCGCTCTTACTGAGATTTAAAGGTAAAAAGCCACAAAAATGAGGCAATAAAGAGAAGCTGACTCTCACCCTGAGGGTCTGGCTCTTTCTCCTTGGTCATGAGAAACTTGCAGCAGTGTTTAATACAGTCCATGGCCATGTTTTCTGACGGATAGTCCGTGTTTTGTTTTCTCAGGTGAAGCTGCCGCTCTCTCTCTGACGCTCATACTGAGGGAATCTCCGCTCGCGCGCCGCTCAGCTTCAAGTACTAAAGACGGGCGTCACGTGACGCCTGATTTGCATCTCATTTGTATACGGAGCTTCCATATATATGAAGTTCAATATAGATAGATAGATAGACAGAAAGACAGACAGATCGATAGATAGATAGATAGATAGACAGACAGACAGACAGATAGAGATAGATAGATAGATAGACAGACAGATAGATATAGATAGATAGATACAGACAGATAGATAGATAGCTAGACAGACAGACAGAGAGACAGACAGACAGATAGATAGACAGACAGATAGACAAACAGATAGTGATAGACAGACAGAAAGATAGACAGAGATAGATACAGATAGATAGATAGACAGATAGCTAGAGAGACAGATAGACAGACAGACAGACAAATAGATCTATAGATAGACAGACAGATAGATAGATAGACAGACAGACAGACAGATAGCTAGATCTATAGATAGACAGACAGACAAATAGATTGACAGATAGACAGATAGATATAGACAGACAGATTGATAGATATAGACAGACTGACAGATAGATAGACAGACTGACAGACAGACAGACAGATAGATAGACAGAGACAGATAGCTATACAGACAGACAGATAGACAGACAGACAGAAAGATAGATAGACAGATAGATAGATAGACAGACAGACAGAGAGACAGACAGAAAGAAAGATAGACAGACAGACAGACAGATAGATAGAGATAGACAAACAGACAGACAGATAGATAGACAGACAGACAGGCAAATAGATTGGCAGATAGACAAACAGACAGATAGATTTAGACAGACAGACAGACAGATAGCTAGATCTATAGATAGACAGACAGACAAATAGATTGACAGATAGACAGACAGACAGACAGATTGATAGATAGATAAACAGACAGACTGACACAGACAGACAGACAGACAGATAGATAGACAAATAGCTATACAGACAGACAGACAGAAAGATAGATAAACAGATATAGATAGATAGAAAGAGATAGATAGATAGATAGATAGACAGACAGACAGATAGAAAGATAGAAAGACAGATAGACAGATAGAAAGATAGATAGACAGACAAATAGATAGATTGACAGATAGACAGATAGATAGATAGATAGATAGATAGATAGATAGATAGACAGATAGATGACAGATAGATAGACAGATAGATATAGATAGATAAATAGACAGACAGACAGACAAATAGATAGATAGATAGATGGATAGATGGATGGATGGATAGATCGATCTAAGACAGAATGAAGCAGGACCTTAATTATGAATTAATTCGTCTCTTTTGGTAAAGAAAGACGCAGCTGGTCAGTGATATTTCATTACTGACGACATCAAGTTCAGCTCAGAAAAGAGTATCTTGTGTAATTTAACACGGAAACAATCGTTCCATCACGTTGTCCATCTCTAACGCAGGCACTTTGAATAACTACACACACAAAAAACAGAATTCAAAGTGCAGAAACCTTCTTCCCAGCCTGACTCTGGCCTGCTAAACGGGGGCTTTTTCATTTCATCTGCACTTAAATGTCCATTGTTTTTCTCAATGGTGAATGTACAGTGAAAGTGAAAGTGACCATTTGTCATTGTGATAGGGACGGTAACTTGATCAAAGGGAACCTCAGAGCATCTCACTGGTCTGGGATTAAAACCCCACGACCTTCTGATCCTGGGGCCTCGTCCCCGAACACTAGACCACCGCTGCCTCAAATGCTCATTTTTTCAGTGCTCTTGCGAAACGCTTCTAAAACAAGCACTAAAAATGTGCTCCCGCAGTTGTGAGGTTAATAATGTTGAGGCAGTTTTTTTAAACATAACTGCAATTTCAGAATCCACCTTAACATCCAGCTTTATAGGTGCACTGGTTCCAGATGAACTCTGGGTAAACCCTTGAACAGGGGCAGCGGTGGCCTAGTGTTAATGGAGTCTCCACAGGATCGGAAGATTGTGGGTTCAAACCCCTTACCAGTAGATTGCCCTGAGGGACCCTTGAGCAAGGTACCATCCCCATCACTGCTCCCCGGGCACTTTCATAGCTGCCCCCTGCTGCACAGCGTGTGTTTGTGCATGGGTGAAATGCAGAGATTCAATTTCATTGTATTGTGCTGTGCTGTGTGACAAGAATATTCACTTTCACAGTTTGCTTTTTAACGATTTGATCTGATAATGACATTCGTCAGGCGTTTTCTCAGGTCATCAAGTTCACCTTTATTCCACTGACCAGGCTCTCTTGTTACACTGACAAATATATCAAATATATATATAAAAAAAAGACAGATAGGGATAGATGACTGGATGGAAAGAAAACAAAGGCAGCCAACAAATCAAATGATGATGAGGAGGAGGAGGAGGAGGAGGAGGAGGATGATGATAAGCACTAGGAGCCTTGAACTGAAAAGCCCACGAGCAGAAATTCTGGCCAACAAACGTAGTGTTTAAGCTCAGTTTCACAGTTACTGGGCACAGTTTACACAAAGCTGGTGCGGCCTCTTTAAAAACCAGGAAGCTGCGAGCTTCACTAATGTATGCAATTGATTCACGAAGAGAAAGAAAAACAATACAAATGCAAACATGAACTCCCTAGAACAAAGAAAAAAAACATAAATATCCTTCTGAGTGGAAGTACATATGTGGATGAATGTGGAGGATACAGGGGTGAGAGAAGGCAGCCTTTTTTTATTAAGATTTGGCTTCATTCTAGACAATAATAGGAACCGTTCACAGTGGTGGTGAATGGGACCAGACGTCTCCAGCTCCCTGGAGCTCCCTGGAGACTCTGCTTGATGCCTGATGAGGAGTTTGGAGAAGATTCTGGACTAAAACTAAACACCAGTTGGAGACCAGGTGGAGACGTACGTTGCAAGGCAAACAGCCCCACGAACTGAACCGATTTAGAACCGATTAGAGGTTTGTTGGCTCACTGTCGGGTTTAAAGAGAAAAGAAAATGGTAATACTCATGTTGGAGACGCCTGGTTCCATTCGCCACCACTGTAAAGAAAGAGATCGCCACCATTTCACACCAAACCTACTCTGAATGAGCGTGTTTAACCACTGGATTAGCTGGAAACAGGAGAAAAAAGGGAAATCGTCTTTAAGTTCCATTAAAAAGTGGCACGGTTTGGTAGAAGGCACTATTTGGTGCAACACTTCAGTCCAGGGTTACGGAGAGAAGAAGCAGTCAAAGGGTGTAAAATACATTCCAGAACAGGTATGAACAAACGCAGCTGCCTGATGGGTAATGTAGGAACAGGAATGTCCATGATGAAGTGAAGGAGACAGGTCAAAGGTCATGGGTGTGTGTGTGTGTGTGGGCGGGGGGGGGGGGGGGGTTCAGAAGGGGTGTTCAGAGACGAATATTGTGAGGCGAATGATGGAACTCCCGCGGAAGTTGATGACGTTGTTGACCGTGACCATTTCCAGGTCCAGCACGACCGTCTTTGGTCCCTTGATGGGCCGAGCCAGAACCAGCGTGGCGCTGACTTCGCTGGTTTGCTGCGAGAAAAACAACAGCAAGCGTCAAAATGCAGAGCGCACGCGGTACCGCAGATGACGGTTGTGACCGGCTGCCCTCTGCTGTTCCTCACTCAGAAAAGCAGCTCGGTGTGATGAGTGGGCGGAGCTAAAAAGATAATTGTTCTTGCTTTCATAACATCACAAAAATATCAAATGATTCATGAATTAATATATCGGGCCATTTTTGAAGCTTCCTTTCAGTTTATGGACCTTAGTATCCAAAAATGCTCCACATGTGCCCTTTAAACCATCTGCCCCTTCTCCTGTACAGTTATAATTGGAGAGATATGAGGTTTTGGATGAAGGACAGGGATTAATTATTAATTATTCCCAAGAGCAAAGCTGCTTTTCATATATGATGTCTGGCCTGGACACATGTAGACCAAAGTACACTGATCTGAGAACAGAAAGGTCTGGTTTAAATCAGGAGGAAAGGCTGGACCTTCAAGTATACCGTTCACTCACATGCTTACAGCTTCCTCTACTGGTCTTACTGTGCAAGAGCGCCCAAACTGCTTTATAAGATTTATGTTTTCAGCTGAGCTGGATACAAATCCACAGGCATACTGCCTGGCAAAGACATGGCATCTGGAAAAATGCCTTTTAAAAAATTGCATGGACCTTTTCTCTCCGTATTAATAGGTGCTTTAAAGGTCTGGCTGCTGGAAAACACGCAGTTTAAGGTAGCAAGTTACTTTTTCCACATGTTTCTTCAGTTTTTGCAGCATTTGAGGCATTACAAACGACAAAAAAGTAGAAATGCAAGAAGCATGAAGATCAGAAGCACTGAGCTCCACTCACCCGCATGTAAAACTCCCGTCCGTCGTTGCCAGATTTGATCTGAAAGATGTAAAAGGATCCCGGGTAGCGAGTGGTTGCCTGCATCTGAAAGATATCTGCAGGAACGCTCCGGCCGGAGGACAGGTCCATGTGACGGTACAGAATAGTGAACGGTTTGTCTCTGCAGGCTTGGTTCTCAGCCGAACACACGCACTGACTGAGAGAGAGAGAGAGAGAGAGAGAGAGAGAGAGGGAGAGAGAAAGACACAAGGATAGGTGAACACAATTAAATGGGGTTTAAAAAATATTTTTAAAACGATTTAAAATATCTTTGAATGAAATTCATTAACATGTACTAAAACACCCTTCCCTGTAAATGTACCTTTCCGGAGAAACAAGCTTTTGCAAAAACATCAAAGAAACTAACTGTCTATCCATAATTAAAAAGTGCACTCGTTTTAGTTTTTGGTGTTTTTTGCCGACTCACTTGTCACTGAGCTCTATGTAGGGGAGTTCACATGTCAGGGGGTCCAGGCACGTGTACCCTCCCTGGAAATTGAAACACACTTGTGCTGTTGTACACGTGTTGTTACCAGACTCACATTCATTGAGGTCTTCGAAATCAAACACACAACAGTTAGTCAGGGGTCAGACCGGTCAGCATGTGATCATCATCAGAACAACAGAGTACAGGCAAAAAAACACAGCATTTATTTCACAGCAACAGAAAGACAAGCCATAAGATTTATATATATATATATATACACACACACACACAAAGTGTCTTACTTGTTTCACCGATTATAGAAAACTAATCGCAAATGTGTGTATTACCTTCACAGCTCCTTCCATCCTCGAAAATGTAGTAGCCCGGTGGGCAAGCGCAGGAGAAGGACCCCGGCGTGTTAATACATGTGTGCTGACAGAGGAAGTCGGAGAAACTGCACTCATCCAAATCTAGAGACAGCAGGGAAGTAATGAACAGCAGTAACTAAAACACAGCATTGCCTAAAGATATGATTTACAGCATTTTAGGAGAAAGAAATGGCTGCCAGTCACCTGTGCAGGTGGTCCCGTCGGCGGCGAGCTCAAAGCCTTCGTCACAGTTACACAGGAAGGAGCCGTACGTGTTCAGACAGCCGTGAGTGCAGGGGTCTGTCTCACACTCGTCTATGTCTATGAAGGAGAAAAGGGATGCGGTGACCTCACCAGTGTTGTTACATTTATTTGAAGTCCCAACAGGAGTACCCACTTCAGGGCTGTTAATGCTATTCTGTATGGGTGTGTGTGTGTTTGTGTGTGTGTGTGTGTGTGTGTGTGTTCACCTTGGCATGTCCTGCTGTCAGTGTTCAGATTAAATCCTGGGTTGCAGGAGCAGGAATATGAACCTGGCAGGTTGGCACACAGCTGCTGGCAGTAACCATAGCGACACTCGTCGATATCTGGAGAAATAATAATAATATATAATAATAATACAAATAATGACTATAAAAGTGCAGGGTGATTGCACAGCACAAGCTTTGGTTGCCCCGGTGACGCTACGTGGTTGCCATGGTGTAACGACTTCTAAATGCTGTTAAAAGGCTGTTATGGTATTTCAAAAGGTTGCCAGGGTGTTGCTAAGTGGTTACTATGGTGTTCCAAGCAGTTCCTAGGACTGGGTGGAAGTGTATGGTTGCAGCTCGTGCTGGAATAAACGGGATGCACAAACTTTTGCTCACCGTTCAGTCAACGGGGATTCAGAAAGCTACACAGAACCATATGCCTGATCAAAACGCTGCATATAGCTCGATACGAAGTGGTGTTGATCAGTCGCTCACTTATGACAAATGGACTCTTCTCTAGAAACAGCAGTTTATGAAATCTCGCACATTCCACTCAGACAATAACGCTGTTGTGCTTGTGGAGCAGGTCATAAAGCCTCACGTCTTCCGTCTGTTTGTTTGGTTATTTGTTTAGGCCTGCATGGTGTAAACACCGGCCAGAGGAAACGCAGACTTCTGGGCAAAAACCCAAAAGTAAAAAAATCTCGCCGGTTTTCAGTGACGAACACGCTGTTCTCAACAAGTGCCTTGGAAACAGATGTTTTCCAGACTGTCTGTGATTGGACCGCGATGTTCTTCTGTACTCACCCTGGCACTGACTCGCCACCAGCCAGTATCCCTCCGTACAGGAGCAGGTGTAGCCGCCCGCCGTGTTTATACACACCTGAGTGGGGTTGCACTGATGAGACTGCGCCTCACACTCATCAATATCTGCACGACGAGAAGAGGAGAGGAGAGGAGAGAAGAGAAGAGAAGAGAACAAAACAGAACAGGAGAAAGAAAATGTAAAGAGTAAAAGAAGGAGAAGATAGAGAAGAGAAAAAAAGAGAGCAGAAGAAGAGGGGGCAGATAGGAGAGGAGACGAAAAGAGACAAGAAAAAAAACAAAATAAAAAGAGAAAAAGACAAAGGAGAAGAGAAAAAGAAAGGGGGGAGAGAAGAGAAGAGAAGAGAAGAGAAGAGAAGAGAAGAGAAGAGAAGAGAACAGACCAGAACATAACAGGAGAAAGAAAATGAAAAGAGAAAAAGACAAGGGAGAGCAGAAGAAGAAGGGGAAGAAAAGAAGAGAGAGGAACAGAAAAAGAGGGACAGTAGAGTGGAGAAAAAAAGTGCAGAGAAGGGAACAGGACCGAAAAAATATACGTGGACCAAAAGACAATGAATGATGAGAAAAAAGAGGGAGATAAAAAAGGAAAGAAAAGAATGAGAAAGGAGGAGAACAAAGAGTAGAGAAAAGATGGTGAAAAAAGAGGAGAAAGAAGTGAAAAGACGAGAAAGTCAGAAAGAGAGAAGAGGGAGAGGAGGAAGAGGGGCAAAAAAGGGAATTTAAAAAGTAAAAAACGAGAGATAAACATTAGCTAAAGAAACACACACACACACACACACACACACACATTTATATAATCTCACTTTTCTTTTACATTTCCTTTTTTCACCTTAAAATAATGATTAATATTAGTTTGAACTCCATTTAGACTCCAACTCCAATTTAGTTTTAAAGTCCATAAAGTCACGCAGCATCTGGAAGCACATGAGAAAGTCTGTCATGGTGTTGCTGATGCTAAGCCTCCATCACTTGTTGCCTTGTAGATCCGTCCTCAGAGGCGAAGGAAGAAAGATTTAACGTCCCAACAGCAGTCCCTCGGTCCCACCGCTGCCAGGACGTATTCTTTCTTGGCCGGTTAGCTCAGCTGGTTAGAGCGCGGTGCTAATAATGCCACGGTCACGGGTTCGATTCCCATATGTGTCATTGCTTCTGGGTCAGAGGTGGGCCAGTGGTTAAGGAATGGGTCCCAGGATCGAAAGGTAGTGGGTTTGAATCCTGGACCAACAGGTTGCCCTGAGAGTCCCTTGAGCAAGGTACCGCCCCACCACTGCTCCCCGGGTGCTGGATCCGGCTGCCCCCTGCGCATTGTGCACGGGTTAAATACAGAGGATGTTCACTGTGTGCTGTGTTCACGATGACAACTAGTCACTTTCACTTCATCTTCACTTCATGGGATGCCCATGACAACAGCATGGAACCCAGGGCAAGAATCACCTGTCAGATAAAGTGAGCCCCGTATGAAGAAACGAGAGCCCAAGGAGCCTGCAATCCATCACTGCTCAGTCTCCACCACCAGGTCCCCTCACAGCTTCAAATACCGCACCTTCTAATCACCAGCAGCCATCTAAAACCAACACCCCGCCAAGCGGTTCCCAAAGCGGAGCCTGGAACTTCAGCCGCTCTCTTTCATATCGCTGCATCCCATAACCAGCATATTTCCTTATGTGGAAATCACAGACCCGTTCGGTTCTCAGACAGTGAAGTCAGGGGTTTCAAAAGAAAGCAAAGGGTGCATGAGCGGCTGAGTGTTAACTCCAGATAATTATTCTTGTTTACTCAGGCACCGGCGTTGGCCGATAGCGGAAGGCGCTGAGGGACCCATTGTCTCGTGCAGGGGTTCAGAGTTCTAATCAGACCTCGGGCTCTCACCTGCTAGCACTTACAGGAAAAAAAAACACTATTTCTGCCCCAACAATGGTCCAAGACATGCTTGATGACTGACTCTAAAAGAGAATATGACTTTACACCAGCATGTTTCAGGGTGGTACTAAAAGCAAAATGGTACAGGCGGTGTATTACAGAGTAGCTATGAAGCTCGGTGCTATTTGCAGGCCATGTTCATCCCACAGACAGATTTCTGACCCTGTTGGCCACATTGTTGGCCATATTCTGTTAGAAACCACAAAGGCAAGTCTATTTGGGATCCCTAACGAAACACTGACTTGCAGAAAAGGGAAAAAAAAAGAACTACTGCTTTAAATCGAGCCGTCCCAGTGAAGTGCAGGCCGTTGTGGGCCTGGCATGTGGGTTACACATGCGCCACATCAGGGCAGAGCAAGCAGATGTGAGGCGAGGCAAGAGGAACTGGGCCGCTTCTGGAAAGGTTCACTTCAGGTCCTTATATAGACTGATTTGGTGGAAGGCCTGGACTTACCACACTCATCATTCACAAGAGGCGGGAAAGATAAAGTTTTAAAAAAAGAGAGCGAGAGAGTCTAGAGGGAACAGATTAGGGGAAAAAGGGATAAATTGTGTGTCGAGAGAGATATCAAACACTGTGGGCCAATTTTCCACACACAGCTTAGGCCCAGACCTAAAGGAGGTGCCTGCCGAATATAGAGCCATTGATTTGGCTCCAGAATCACTTGCATGATGAAGCTGGCAAATCCTCAGCAAGAGCAAAGAACAGCAGACTATTCACGCCACTCGCGTCATTCTCCGTGCGCCAATTGCTTACGTTCTGCTTAAAAAAAAAAGAAGTTAAAAGGAAGAATGAATAGAATTCATTACAACACAACCCCTTTTGCTGTATTTCTCCTTCCTGGTGGGCTTGTTCGGTCAAGCAACACCTTTACAGTGTTTAAAAGACTCAGATACTATAGCTCGGTTGTATATTTAAGGCCAGACACAGAGCAGGGTGGCCAGCAAGGCCTGGTTTAAAACAAGGGCATAAGCCCTGCATTGAGGAGCCATCTTGACCCACCGCTCATGTCTTCATAATTTTTATTCCAAAGATCCAGACTTTCTTGTTTTTTAATGTTCTGCTGATGAGCAGTTCTCCAGATCTTCCTGAAGGACAGTGTTGTTGTCTCTCATGTTCAGTCCAGTCTCTGTACCTGAGCAGTTTGATAGTTCTGTGTTGGTTAATCCACACAGTGATCTCCGTCTGAACCTTCAAGCAGAACAAAGCATCTAACTTAAGACATGAAGCAGTGAAGAAACAGGTGCAGACGTTTCCAGATGATCAGGTGATTAATTTACTGCTGAGTGGTTGGAACCCCTTTATCTAGAACCTTGTATCCTTGTGTCCGCCTGGAGCACTAAAACACTACCTGTTTCTTTAATTTCATGTACAATCTCCAATCCTTTCACTTTGGGCTCAGACTGTGCAGTGAAAGAAGGAGAGGCTTTCACAGCTTTACTCAAATGCATATTAATATGCAGTTTAAAATAAAAGGCAAAAAAAGACATGAAAATCTAAAAAGTTTGAAGCCAATTTGTTCGGGATGTAGAAGGGGGTGCAATGCCTAAAACTTTGGAAAATCCTGGCTAGCATGACCAGACGTCCCGGTTTTCTGTGACCGCCGAGCAGAAAAGTGGCTTTTATATCATTTGTCGTCTAACACTAACCACTCACTCGCTTAGCTCTACAGAAAACTGCTGTAAACTCACCCAAAAACTTGTATCCAACAGCCAGAGTTCAGGAATCGTACTACCAAGTGAAAGTGAGCTCTACATGCACGGCGTCATATTCAGTGGTTAGGGAGTTGCCCTGCATCGGAAGATTGTGGGTTCGATTCCCTCACAAGTAGGTTGCCCTGAGGTACCCCTGAGCAAGGTACCGTCCCTGTCACTGCTCCCCGGGCGCTTTCAATAGCTGCCCACTGCTGCACGGTGTTTGTGTGCATGGGTTAAAAGCAGAGGTCCAATTTCGTTGTGGTTCACGCTTGCTGTGCTGTGACCTCGCAATGACAAGGGTTGTCACTTTCACTTTCAGCTGGTTTTACATATCAAGGCCCAGTTTTAACAGTCAGCAGTCACCACTTTACAGTACCAGTGCAGTTACCATGGTTACAGCACATAAAACCCCCTTTTTATTCCACAGATAAAAACACGACGCTCAGGGGCCAACTTGAAATGTTCCTGCACCGCAAATATGTACCAACATGCAATAATTGTGCCATTAAAATCACAGCAATGTTACGTGCAATTAAACGATATATCCATCCAGGCTGCCAGTGATTCCCATGCGAGAGGGAGAGTAGTGTCAGTTAAGCTTACTGTATTTCCAGTACACAATCTTTTACACTCATCCACTCTTAAAAAACTTTCAACCTTAAACTGTTTTTAAACACTGATCTGATATTTTAAAAGATACATTGTCCCTTTGAAATACAGATATAAAGTTAAATGGCAGTGTCTACTCAAAATGAAACAATGACATTAGACATAAACTTTTACAGCTTGTATTTTTGTAACTTTATGACATTTTAAACCATTGTTCTCGGGATCTATAAAGTTTTTAAATGAATTCTGTCAAATAAAATAAAAATATTAACCCCTTATGTTGCGGATTTTTTTCCAGCGTGTCTTGGCTGATCGTTTGTAGCGTCTCTGAGGGGACAAGCACATGCTGAGCTAACTCAGATCCGGACGGATGCTGATGCCAGGCTAATGACCCTTATGTTATGTAAAGCAACAGTTCAGTCTTTCTGAAGCTCAGCTTTTTCAATGACATCATCAGTCTGCAGGCTGACCTCATCAGTCAGGATAAAGTGGGGTTAATGAGCACTCAACACGCTCTACCGCGCTCCGCTCACCCTTCATTACCAACAGACGTAACGGCAAAGAGGGATCATGGACGCTGGGGATGAAACAACAACTTACACTAATTAGAGTTCAAACGAACTGCATGCTCCACTGTTGCCAGGTGATTTAGGCTTTACTCCACCCGCACTTTCCATGTTTGGGCTCATCTGTAGTTTTCGGCTGAAGCTCAGCTGCACACTGTATATAGCTGTGGTTTGCCTACAAAGCTAGTGGGTTGCCCTGAGGTTCCCTTTAGCAAGGTACTGTCCCCATAACTGCTCCCCGGATGCTGGATACCTCTGCCCCATGCTGGACGGTGTGTGGGTTAAATACAGAGCATTGATTGTGTGCTGTGTCCAGCTCTGCATCAAGGTGGGGCACTTGCAGGTGTGGATTGGGACACATGTTGCCTGTCCTGCTGCTTCTGACTCAAGGAGGCTGTAACAGACAAGCCTAGAGGCAGTGATGTGAGTGCCGTGGGCAACGGCAGGGCTTTCCTTGTCCTGCCCTCTACACACTCTCTCACTCTCAAACTGACAAGGGTGTATGTTGGATGAGTGATGGCATGCTTGCGGCTTTGCGTTGGTACGGCTCCATTACAGCATTTTCAGCACACACACACACACGCCATAACCCCTCCCCGAATTCTGGAGCACCCCAGCCACCAATGGGAACTCTCCTTTAATATATGATGACCTCATCGCTGGCATGGGCAACCACAATATGCTCAAATAGCTCTTGGATCTTTCGTGGCTTACCCAAACACGGCTTTAAAAAAAAAGGTCTGAGATTTTCCTAATGCCCCAAAGAGGTGATTATCTGTCTGAAAAACTGAAACGAGCGGTTTGAGATGAATATCTGGCTCCACTTTCCTCCTATTACCCAGTTCCACTTGATTTCAGGGGAATGCGACAGAGTTTCTCTGGAAAAAATGTGTGTGTGTCCTTTTTATAGCTTGTCCCTTGTGGGTCGCAAATCTAAGAAAGTGACCCTAAAAGACACTGGCAGACGCCTGGAGAACACATTTAGGACTGGCATCTCCTCTCCCAGCAATATGCACACTCACCGAAATGCAATTCATCACGTTGCCATCAGTTATTACGGCTAAATGGGTTGCAGCACTTATAGGAGCGGGCGGAATTTCAAATTTACATGGTTTTCCTGCCTAAACCCAAATGTAGTCCATCAGACTTCAGCTTCCACTGGAGCTACACTGGGCAGGCAATCTAACCTGTAACCACCAGTCAGCATTGCGCTAGCAGCTAGACTAAATGATCGTATTAGGTATCTGTACATTACTTTCCTTCCTACAGTTTAACCCATATACTTCCTCGTCCTTACATTTTCAGAACACATTCTAAGGCTCAGATTTTATTTTGATTTGCGTAGAACCTGGAATGCTTCAATAGTCCTTGACTTTCATTAATATGGCCTAAGGTTCATTTATAGATTGTGGGTTCAATTCCCTCCCCAGTGGGTTGCCCTGAGGTACCCATGAGCAAGGTACCATCCCTGTCACTGCTCCCCGGGCCCTTTCAATAGCTGCCCACTGCTGCACGGTATTTGAGTGTGCATGGGTTAAATGCAGAGGTCCAATTTCGTTGTGGTTCACTGTCTGCTGTGCTGTGACCTCGCAATGACAAGGGTTGTCACTTCCACTTCACTTTCACTTTCAATAGAAATGTCCTTCATAGTGCTACTCTGAGTACATTCTACTTTTACAAGTATCTGTACGTCTGCTTAAGTAATGAAACATATGTCATGGCTTGCTTACAAAGATCTAGCCATTGTATTTTTAATGTGTTGTTGAGGAACAGTTCTCCAGATCTTCCTGAAGGACAGTGTTGTTGTCTCTCATGTTCAGTCCAGTCTCTGTACCTGAGCAGTTCTCCAGATCTTCCTGAAGGACAGTGTTGTCGTCTCTCATTTTCAGTCCAGTCTCTGTACCTGAGCAGTTTCAGAAGCAGTGTGGAATCATCTCCACAGAGAGAACAAAAGGCAGCCAAAGAAGAGCTTTAGGACGTCCTTCGAGAAGCCTGAAGAAGTGTTCCTGAAGACGACTTTAAGAAGAGAGCTGGTCTAAGGGAGCTGAGGCTGTGCTGAAGAATAATGGTGGCGGTTACTTTAAAGTTGGTTAGAATGAAACTCCCTTTGTGTTTGGACTGGAGTTACATGTGTGTTTACACAGATTGCAATAAATTATTGTCTCATTTTCCAAAAAATATAAAGAATCGAGGGATGGTGAAGACTTCGCAGTGCTGAAAGGACCAATTCTTTTGCTGAGTTTAGTTGCTACTGTAGCTTGAGGTTACAGTGTAACATACATCCATAGCAACTGCACTGATGATGGATGAGAAGGACAGATGAGAAGGCCCTTCCCAGATCTGCAAGCGACCAATGTTGCAAAGGCTGAAATTACAAAATGAAAAAATACTCTCGTCCTAACAGAGTTACATTTAACATTGCGAATAAGGCTACAGATCAGGTCTGGCCGAGGTTTTCCGTGGCTTAATGGTGAGCGCTGAAAGAACCTCTGCTAAAGTCTTTAAGTTGACGTCCCGTCCTGCTGCAGCCCCACAGACCACCACAGATATGAGCAAATTACAGCCTGGCGCTTTATTGTGTCTGTGCACTGTCTGAGACGCACACGGCCCACTAGAGCACACTCCGAACGGTCTAACCCAAACAGACATCCCACCACCAGCCTGCAACACAGCTCTACTGATGCTCCTTATTTAGAAAGTTCAATCACATGAGAGATTAGATCAGGCAACACCACATCAGTGCTGACAGATACAGCCAAGTTGTGATGAAGCCAAATTTGGCGCAGGATCAAAGACTTCTGGAGCTTGATCTGACTCCAAAGCAGAAAGGTGAGAGAGACTCCCCTGGGCAGAAAAATCTCCAGCAACATCACAAGCGCTCATCAGGAGATGCTGCAGGTGTTCCTTCAAAACTGCAGGTGTTAATACCTGCCTACTCGTGGGTCATTAAAGTTAAGTGAATTCTTCTCATTGTGAACGCCACACCACAGCACATAGTGAACAACATGCCTTCTTTGCATTTAAATCATCACACTTGGGCCCATATACAGGGAGCAGTGTTGGGGACGGTACCTTGTTCAAGGGAACCTCAGGGTAACGTCAGGTTTGGGACTTGAATCAACAACCTTCCGATCATGGGGTTAGTCCTTAACTGCTAGGCCACCGCTTCCCCATCACATAACTTGCTGGTGTACAATTAGACATTGAGGCCTAAGGGTCTTCCATTTCTGTCCTGGGACACTCACTAAACCTGACAATGAACCGGAGAGGTGGAAAGGAGGAAATTACCAAACTGTGCTGGACTGGAACTGGACTGCCCATCTGCTGTTGCAGAATTTATGTTCTCAGACCACAGAGTCGCACTTGGCTTGATATTTTAGGACCAACTGCCTTGCGCTCAGAAACTGACCACAGGTCAGCGAACATACTGCAAAGCAACAGCTGGGCCACAGCCAAATCTCTGGACCTTAGACATCATCCATCCATCGTTTCTTCTTCCTGGGTTCTTATTTATTTCTGGCTAAGCCTTTTAAACCACCCTTATTCATCCTTAGCCTTCAACGTGACGTTACAGAACATCTACTGGATCTAAAGGGTCACACTCACCAACACACGATCCATCTTCTGCAAGGCTATATCCAAGCAGGCATGGTGTGGATGAGCGGCTCACTATGGGGTAACTGGGACGCTGTCCGGGGCCAGGTGCAGGGACGACGGGAGGCTGAGGCGGGAACTGGTCGGAGAACCCGACGGAAGTGTCGGGGTAGGGTTGCTCTGGGTAGGCCGGCTGCTCGACTCTGGGGTAGGGCTGGGAGTAGAGGCTCCGGGGCAAACACAGGTAACCCCCGTTCTGGTTCACGCAGCGCATGTCACCCCGGCAAGCATCCGGCATCGTCCTGCACTCGTCCACATCTGCATTGTCAGGGAGAAAAGTACAAGACATCACACTTCCATTCACCAACGAAGCCCGACTACTGATCTTTGACCTACTAACCGATGCACTGCCTGGCACGGCGGTCGTATGCGAATCCCTCCGTGCATCTCTGTTTGGGGAGGGGGAGGAGAAAGCACCCATTTAACGGACCACTAGCAGGACGTGTTATTACTAGAATGTAAGAGCTGGTATTATTACAATGTAATAACAACATACAAATGCATGCACGCGGGCCCTTAAAGCTGAGGATAAAACCAAAATAAGGCCCAGTCCTTATTAGAATAACTGATGTTGTTATAATATCCATACAATATAATATGCATGCATAAGAGCCCTTACAGCTTAGGATGAAAGCGTAATAAAGCCTAGACCTTGTTAGAAAGTAATAACAGGTGTTATTACAGTGCAATTACAATGCAAGAAATGCATGCACAAGATTCCTTACAGCAGAAGATAAAGCCTATTATAAAACCTTATTATAATGTAATAACTGTGTTATTACAATGTAATAACAATAGAAAGTTAGCAGCATGTTTAGACCGGCCAGTGTACAAGTGAGCTATGGAAATGGGAGCAGGGCTTTCATTCATTTCTCATGCACAGAGGCCATGAAAATGGAGAAAGAGAGCATGTTGCGACACAGGGGTAATGGTGCCAGGGGAGCAACAGCAGATCCACTTACCTGACTTTTCCCTGACTGAGGACAGCACAGTAAAAATAGCAAAGCTGTCAAAATTCTGCAAAAAATGAGACAAGCATTAAAATGGACAGCAGTCTGGACAGGAGTCTGCCATTCATTTATCTCCACTTTCTTTACATGAAATGTGATTTTTGGCAGAGAAGTGAGTGGAGCTCAGCTCATGCCTGCTTTTCCAGAAGAGAAAGGATGGAACGAACCTCTCGTAGGTGGAGGAGTGGAGTCCACGTCCCTCAGGCTGCATGATTTTTATGGGTTTTTGTGGTCTGTCCTCTCCAGAGCGAACACAGCACGGCGGATTTTCCCTTCGTGCTTCCTAAAAACCAGCGTCCAGCACCAGAGAAGTCCACACCTGGCCCTGGTTAGTTCCTCAAACCACGCCCCCTCCCGCGCCGCCATTGGACAGAGTCGTCACGCCTCCTGCGTTGCGATTGGACAAGGGCATCCCGCTCTCGCGCAGAGGGCGGGAGGGTAGGAAAAACAAATACTCCTTACGTTCAAAAGCCACGCCCACACTGCATCTGCGACGTTCGTGATTGGTCAGAAATGAGGGAAACTTCAAATGAGTTATAGAGGTGTCGCGATTGGCGCGCTGGAACTCTTTGACAATGGAACGATCGAATTCATATTTCAAATTCAAATTCCGAATTTCAAAGTAGCTTTTTGTAGCAGGACTATTTATTTCAAAAGACAACAATGCACAGTAAACCGAACATATATGGAGCTAGCAACAGTTATAGTTGAATGGGTGGATGGATGGATGGATACTCTGAATAGAGCTGTGGCTGCATCCAACCTTCTATACTACCACTAAAAATAATGTGTGCACAACCACTGCACATGCACTCAGTAATGTAGTGTGTAAATATTAAAAGCATGTAGTTTGGGACGCAGCCCCTCTGGTCCACTCATCAAGGCCACAAAAATAAAGCAGAATGATTTGATAAAGATGTCTAAAAACGCAATCGCTAACACTAGAGCTCATCTTTGAAGAAATGGTTCTTGCAACAACATGAGATCTACTGGTGTCCAGTCTTCCATTCCCTCCCCAGAGACAGAGACACGTCCAACAGCATAAATCCACCGTCTCCTCTGTACTTTGTCTCTCCGTTGGGATTCTGTAGAAGTTCAGCATCATTGCGTCCAATTGCACAACTACCCAGCGTTTTGGAGAAACAACCCTGGTGAAGATGACTGGAGGGCAGGAGGAAGAAGAGTTGTTTTGCCCTCCAGGTGGGCGGAGCTTAAACGTGTGACAAAAATAAAAACTAGGTATACAGGGGTAGCGATTGCCTAGTGTTTAGTGCTTTATGTATCAGAGGTTTCGAATCCTGGACTAGTAGATTGCCTTGAAATACCCTTGAGCAAGGTATCGCCCCCATCACTGCTCCCTGGGTGCTGGATATGTCCGCCCCCTGCTGCATGGTGTTTGTGGGTTAAAAACAGAAGATGGTTTTGGTTGTGCTTCACTGTGTGCTGTTCACAATGGCAAATAGTCGCTTTCACTTTCACTTCACAAAGCTAAGAAAGGCTCTGCAGCATGTGAGCAATCAATAGGTTTAATTAGGTGTTGGTTATTGACAGACTGCATTTTGCCAACACTTTACTGACCCTTATGTCTGATAGCAAGTGGGAGTGTCCTGCAAAACAAACCGAGTTGTTCTCTTGCCCTCGGCCCACTACACTGCATGGACTGTTTAGTAGTGCAAATAAACAGAGCCCCGGAGTCCTTCAGCCACAGCTGGCCTCCATCAAACACTCATGGCCTCGTTTGGACTGAAAAGCGGTATGAGCTGCCATGGAACCTCACAAGCCAACACAGAGAGAAGAAAAAAAAAAAAAACCCTGCAACCATGGAGCCATGACGTAGCGTAAATTTGTAAGGCTTAGCAGGCTGTTAGAGGAGGCTACTGTTGGGCCTCTCCGGTTACACTCCTCACCTGAAAGCAGATGTGGAGACAGCTGTTCTAATGTATCTCTCTGTCTTAACATAAAACAATTCAAATCAGTTCTTCTTTCTCTCCGAAAAATGTCTATAGAGCTTTAAAAGGACTCCCCATGGGCCTCTATGGGGAACAGAATGAACAAACTGGTTTTAGACACATGGTTATACAATTAATGCCAAGGAAACGAAACCCATATGGTTGCCAGGTGTCAACCCAACAGCAGCATAATACAAATAATAATAATAATTTAAAAAAACGGTCAGTATACTTCCAAACTAACAGAAAAAAATACCACTGCTGAAAATATTCTGTGGTTAAAACTCATTAACAGGGATCCTGTTAAGTTTACTGTACTTTACTGTTCTTTCCTTTTCCTCCCCACAGTTAAACCCAAATACCTGCACTTTCTACACACACTCCTTATTTTAGTCTGAACACAGCCGAGGGAATCTTGGAATCTTCCAAGATTTTCATTTTCCATCACCTTTCCAACATCCAGACCCGTCTCAGACTGAAGGGACACAAACACACAGAAGAGACGTCCCTCTGTGTGTCCATCGGTGCAGGACAGAGTGAAGGAGAGTGAGAGAGAGGACAGGGAGAGTGGACGGTGGAGTTCAGGGTGTGTTGAGTGTGTGTCCGTGATGGAGAACTAGTAGAGACGGTGATGAAAGTGAAGCGGTGAAGTTCATGTGGATTATTTTCAGATTGTTTTTATTGGAGTTGAAGTTCGAGGCTTTAATAGTCTTTAATTCTATTAATATGGAGTGAGATTCAGTTCACTTTCACACAGACAGACACTCCAGACGTCCTTCAGAGGAGACACGTCTCACTTTACACTCTCAGTACACTCCTGTACTTTTACTTTACACTCTCAGTACACTCCTGTACTTTTACTTTACACTCTCAGTACATTCCTGTACTTTTACGTTATACTCTTCCAGTACAAGATTGAGGCAGGTGATCTGAAGTCAACGAAGTGTTTGGAATATTGTGGATTATTCCTTAGATCTCAGCAGATTAGGTCCATTACTGAGAAAAAGAAATGAAACAACCCTCCAGCCTAACAGATCGTCAGATTTACACAGTAACGCTCTTCAGAGTAAATACACAACATGGGCCTTGGGCTACTAACCTTTGAACTGCACACACTGTAAAGCCACCTACTTTCCATTCATCTTCAACACAACACCTCACACATGAAGTATGAACTGCTTCATCATTTGGACCGCTTTTGATTCACCTTCATAGAAAAATGACCATTTTTCTTTTATAATCCTTGGAGGTTAAAAGAAATCATCAATAAATGCTGCTTTAAAAGCCAAAGTACAAAGATTCTCAATTTTCCTCAAAACATTTTTTTTGGAAAAATCCCTGTTTGCCTTTGAGCGATCAGTGATATTTAGTGATATGTAAATCAGCCACCTGCCATCATCTACACCCGACGTGTTTTTGTTCTCTTGCCGGTGCCGCCTCGTTCTTCGCTGAACCTGATTTGGCAGCCCACCAGACCAGATGTGCGGTTAAGTTAAATGAAGCCTGCATATTTCAGAGGCAGCGGCCGGTCGACACGGAGGGTTTTAATTTAATTAAATTAATTTAAAATTAATTTAATTCGGAAAAGGTCCCAGACAATCCATGGTATATTGATCCTCACCAGACACTGTATTAGGTACACCCACCTTGTGTGCCATCATCGTTTGGGCCCCTTGTTCAATGTTCAGTTAAACGGGGTCACTGCAGCATTACTAACATGGCAGTGGCAGGATGGTGTGTGGGCTGGAGTTTACAAGACCTTAGCGTTACTACTGGGACGAAAACAGCAAACCAACCGAGGAGCAAAAATCCAGCCACAAGTGTCCTGTGGGCAGGAAGTGGCCAGTGTTGAAGGAATGGACAGATGACACAAGAACCTGGTTTGGATGTATGGATGGATGGATAATTATTTCTATGCTGGTTAGCAGTAAGGGTGGTGATGGTGGAGGTGCGTAAATACTCAGTGTGGACGGTTCCGAGTAACGGGGAGTGTGGAACAGAGGTGAAGTGAGTTGGAATGGGTGGAGAAGAGTGGCAGGAGTGATCTGTGAGATAAAAGTTCTATAAATTTGTGACCCTTCCCCTTTAATGTGAAACAATGAAGTGGAGCTTTAATAACAAAAAGCACCCCATGACCCATTATACCCCCTCTACCAAACCATTGGGCGCTTATCATTTACTCACTCATTTTCTGAGCTGCTTGTTCTGATTAGTGTCACGGGCGGGGCTGGAGTCTATGGACTGTCCCGGTGAAAGGGACAGTCTCACAGACATACACACTCACAGCTGCCGTCCATTTTAGCATCTCAAGTCCACCTGACGGGTCTTTGGACGGTGGGAGGAAACTGGAGCTCCCGGCAGAAAGACACACAGACATGAGGGGAAACTCCACACAGAAAGGACCTGGACCGGTCCCGCCTGGGAATCGAACCCAAGACCCTCTGTCCATGAGGTGACAGAGCCACCACTGCACCACCCTCATAATAAAAATAATTACGATGACTCTCAGCGTGGCCCAAGATCACACCAAACGTTATACGTATCGTTATAACTGTCTGTTTTCCCCTTAACGCGGAATATATAGGTGGGAAGTTTTTGAAGCTCTGTCTGATCAGCAGGTCCCATGGACTTGGAACATGTAAATCATCTGGACATGAGAATGTTCCACAGGAAACAAACGGAGCAAAGGAATGCAGGGCGTCCGTATCAGGTGCATTTTAGAAGTGCAGCGTTATTATGCCTGGCTGTTGGGAGGCGGCCTGCGTTAGAACTGTACACTCCAGTTCCAATCATTTACACTGACAGGTACAGTCTGCACGATCGTTATTATTACAGGACAAAGAGGAGGGGGGTGGTTTTAATATGTAATAAACAAGTCTCTTAAAGGAAAACGAGTGCAGGTGCCGGGATCTGGCCCGACTGATTTGTTTCATCCTTAATAGCTCATAACGATACAAACAGTTTACATTCCTCTCTCGATACGTCTTTATTTACACCCCGATCTCAGGTACGGTGCAAAAGAGCTACATGCATACTGCGAGCTTAAATATTTGCAATTTGCACTTTTGCTGCAAATGTACGATGACAAGCGAAAGGATCAGTGTGTGGTCTGCAGAAATGACCCCGCCTTATATATGAAGTTAAGACACAACAGATGGAGATTCACTGTGGATGGAAACTGCCCTTTCCATTCCAGGGAAGTCCAAGTTTCAATTATCGGATCAAACAGCTGGTTGGAATTCCACTGTTGTCCCTGAGAATCAAGTGGCCTTGTTCCCATTTGGGACGGCCAGGCCGTGACCACAGCCTTGCCGAGCGCTGCCAAATAACAGCCTCTCTGTTAAACCAGGACAAAGACTATTGTATTTTCCCCTGGAAGACTTAACTCAAATTTTTCATTCCCTTCATTTTCAGCTTCAGAGGTTTATTTATGCAGTCCAAACCGAGCGGCTCTTGAATGATTTGAATTCGAAATTCAGTCCTGAAACACTCAAACTAAAATCAGCAGATCATCCTCCCTAACCAGAACCTACTGACTAATATTACATCCCCAAATCAGCTCAGACCGTCATAGGTTCAACTCCACAAGACCTCTGCAGGTGTGCTGATGGTCTGCACCATCAACAGATCCTGAAGTCGTGTAATTTGGGAGGCGAGAGCAGTTATTCCGACACGGCCCGCTGACGCTGGATCGGGTTGAGTTCTGTGGAAGTTTTAAAGGCACTCCTGGTTCCTCAAAATGTTCCTGAGCAGTGTTTGCAGAGGGGCAGGAAGCATTATTGGGCAGGAAACTGCTCTTAGGGAACACCTCTGGATGGATATTGAGGTTGGTGGGATGTGTCTCATCCCATGGAGGTCAGGACAGATTTCCCAGCAGCTCAATGCCCGGAGCATCACACTAGTCGGCTTTACTTCTTCCCACATTGGAAAGTTTGTCTCTTCCCAGGTTAAGGGACATAAGGACACCTCAGTGTCCACATGATGTAGAAGGAAACTAGACTCACTCATCGAGACCATCTTCTTCTCTCCTGTCCAGTTCTGATGCACATGTAACTGTTTCAGGCATAAGAGTCTCCAAGGGCATGTTGCCATTTGTGACATCACAAAAAAAAAAACCAACCCAATTTCAACCATCTGTTTAAGGGCTACAAACACAACGAGGAAAGCTCATTTGCATATGCAGAGATTTTTCTTTATTTCTGCTGGATGTAACAAACAATGTAAGAGTGACACACTCAAACCACAGGCCATGTCCAAACCCCCAAAAAGATTTTTAAATTTTACTAAATGTCTTCAGGAAACCGCTCAGCCCTTAAATTAATATAATAGTTCTCGGCACGGTAATAAACCAGCATCAACTGCAGTTCCAGAAAGAGGGGCAAACGAAATGGGAATTCCTTCTATCGTTTCATTTTTGAAGGGAATTTCAATCATTTCCAATTTGTTTTATACAGGAGAGAAGAGAAAAAAAAAAAAAAAAAAGGTACAGCCACATTTACACAGAAGCCTTCGTTCTGAAAATGGAACACCTTACACAGCTTGACGGATATGTACACCCTCTAACTTGGTTTTCCCCCCTATTTGTTAAACCCCCATGTCCGATTCTGGAATTTTCCTCCACTTGCTAAGTGATTAAAATACAAACGATTTACATACAGTAACTACATATTTATAACCTATAGATTTACACCGTGGAAGCCTGATATTCAGTCATCAAACCACAGCCGTCCATTATAGCCATTACTGTAACCACGCAGAATGGACAGTCATCCGGGAAAAAAAAAAAGAAGGGGAAAAAAGAGAGGGGGGTGGGGAGTATTTTGCAGAGCTATTTGTATGGTTTTCACAGATGCGGAAAAGGACTAATAAATCCCGGAGGCGTGCAGGAGCCAGATGGCATCCGACCATCTTCAATCTGATAAATTATCCTCCGCAAATAAAGAACAAATGCAGAAAAAACATTTGTCCTGCTGATTACAGACTCAATAAACGCTCCTGATCACAGACGGAAAAGAAACGCACCCAGCGACTGAACTTTCCGTTTTCGCGTTTGCCTCTCTGCGTGATTTTCGTCTCACTCTGATCAAATTATGCCGCGAGCACCATCGCAGCTCCAGCGGACCCAGAAGTATTCCTGAATCTCAGTGGAAGTTAGTCAGCGCTGAACCATGTTTGACTGTGAATGGTCTACACAGTGTTTCTATCAGGAATGACAAATGATGCATAGAATCGAATGGAAACAGTAAATTCATTTAAAAATAGAACTTTTCCCGTTTTTACTGTTTTATGCCATGATACTTCAGGAAGACCAACCCATTAAAAGTGTCTTTGTTTCTTATATGTTCTGTTGCCACACATACATATACAGTCCTTTCACGCTGTGCCGTCACCGATACGCAGTAGGCTGGGACTGTAGTGCATGCTGATTGGTTAAAGTGCTTTGAGTGGCTGCACGTGTGGCCACTCATTGCTTTAGCAAGTCTTTGAGAACGGCCCCTGCGCTGGCCTCAGCTGACACAGGGACAGGCGTGAAGGTGGGCAGAGTGTCTGAGATGGGCTTCATGAGCAGGTGCCCGCTCGCTGGTCCACCAACGCCCGGAGCGCTGGGTGTCAGCAGCGGGACAGCTGCGGAACGAGGGGCGAGGAACGGGTTGGACTCTGCACTGCGCTTCCCAGGGCCTGTGGCACCTACAAGACAACATACAGAAGGTAAGGACACAAAAGAGTGAGAAAAAGAGCATGAAAAGTAATAAAATGCCCTGGGAATCATGGGTGCGATCCCTTTTATTTATGCAAGGAAAGTCAGAGAAGAGGACAAAGACAACACGAGTGTGAATGAAAGAGAGGAAAGTGGAGTGGTGAGGATGGAGGCAGTAGAGGTGGCAAAGGTGGAGGAGTTTAAATACTTTTGATCAACAGTTCAGAGTAACGGCGAGTGTGGAAGAGAGGAGAAGAAGAGAGTGCAGGCAGGTTGGAATGGGTGGAGAAGAGTGGCTGGAGTGATCTGTGACAGACAAGGACCAGTGAGAGTAAAAGGGAAGGTTTACAGGACAGTAGTGAGACCAGCTATGTTGTATGGGTTGGAGACGGTGGCACTGACGAAAAGACAGGAGGCGGAGCTGGAGGTGTCAGAGTTAAAGATGCTGAGATGTTCGTTGGGTGTGACGAGGATGGACAGGATTAGAAATGAGTATATTAGAGGGACAGCTCAGGTTAGACGTTTTGGACACAAAGTTAGAGAAGCAAGGTTGCGTTGGTGTACAGAGGAGAGACGGGGATTATATTGGGAGGAGGATGTTGAGAATGGAGCTGCCAGGAAAGAGGAACACCAAAGAGGAGGTTAATGGACGTGGTGAGAGAGGACATGTAGGTGGTTTTTTGAAGAAGAAGAAGAAGAAGAAGAAGAAGAAGAAGAAGAAGATCAGTTACATCACTGTCCCAGTAGTTATTCAGTCTGTTTAGGAATGCACGAGGACTGAAACAGACATTGTAGGCAGATGCAGGACAAGCAGAGAGTGTAGGTTAATTAAAATTGATGGATTTTAAGAAAAACACTTAAATGTTAAGCAAGTTCATCAATGCTCACCAAGAACTCTTATACTCCGCCTTTAACAAACAGGTCAAGACCTGGGTGATACTAGAACGAGCGTTTTTCATTTAGAAAAAGAGAAAGTCATTCTACAAAATCCTGAAATCCCATTGTTAAAAACACAAGGTGGCGTAAATCCAGCTACTAGCTAATATAGTAAAATATCTCTCTGGAAAAGCCTTCAGAATGTGGTGATGAAAAGAGCTGTAACTGATGAATGGAGCTGTTCAAAGAAGCCAGTTTTGGCTCTGCTTGAAGAAAAGCTTGAAAAGTTTGAGAGAATGCTGGTTTTCAGCAAAAAGCAAATGGACACAGTTGGACATTTTATTTCGATTCCAGAGGAAACAAGCTTTTCAAGTGGCGACCACTGGTGGATGATCTTAAATAAGCTCAAGATGCTCAACATTTAAAATTACAGCACAAGAGAAGACCTGTCGATATAAAAAAAAAAATCATCTGAAAAGTTACTGATGGGACAAAATTTCTGGTACCTGCTGTTGCTGACCCGCTCCGGCCAGGCGGTGGCGCACTCAGGGGCTTAATGTCGTAAACAGGGAGTTTAAGAGCAGGGGCTGCTGGACTGGACTCCACTTCCAGGAACTTCACAAACATCTCAGAGAACGACTGCAGATGACAGACAAACACTCTTATTTGCTGCTGGAAATGAACCTTCTGCAGCCAGTTTGGTTGTGGATGGATGAAGCTTTAAAAAAAATTTTTTTTTTTTGCCATAATTAGAAGGTAAAATCTTTGAGTGCACACTGGTGGTGAATTGAGCCAGACATCCGAAGCTCACTCAGAAAGCTGTTCCATCAAACAGCACCTGAAGCCTGAAGACATTGATTTAGCAGAGCTTGCAGATGATTTCGGCCAAACACCAAAGCCGTATATAATGCAGGTGATGCAGGTGTAATGAACTGATTTAGTTCTGAATCACTATTTTAAAATCATCTCCGTCCCATATTAACACTCAGAAGACACGTGTAGGTTCACTAGTGGGAAAACCCTAATCGAAGACGCCTGGATCCATTCACCACCCGCTGTAAAGACGTCCAAGCTGATAAGTTCCTCGGCAACAAACCCTCTCTGAACCCCTGTTGCCGTCTCAACCCCTGAAATATGAAGAAGAAAATTCCCCTTCACGCTGTGTGTGTGCTTGGTTAGAGTGTGTGCACTGAGGCTCTGAGTACATAGGTCTGAGGTTTGTGTTGTGTACGAGGAACAACTCACCCCGTTGAGGTTTTGGGCGTGTGTGGGTCTTTGGGGTGTGTTGGGGACGCTGTGCGCTGCTTTGCCTCCACCCAACCAGCCAGAAACCCAACCAGTAACCCCTCTCCTCCCTTCATCATCCAGCAACTACACAGAGAGACAGAGGGAAAAAGAGAAAAACAGGAAATGTGTATAAAGGTCATTGGGACAGTAAGGTGTGTGTGTGTCTGTTTTTGTACATAGAGCAAAGCCTAACGTGGCATTTCTATTTGTTTACAGAGGTTGAGGTTAGGAAGAAGTTGGGCTGATCTGATGTGCCTGCTCAGGTGTGTGTGTGCATGGCTTATCTGGGAACAGACTGGCTAGAGGATGCGCTGTGAGAAGAAGGCAAGCCAATGGATTCAGAGTGATGCTCTACGAGATCTTTTCCTGGGAAATCTTGAATCATGGCATTGATGCAGCTCTTACTTCACCCCAATGTCCTTGTTCAGCAGGATAATATCCTGCCACACCGTGAACATTCTTCAGGAACAGTTTAGGGAATGAGCACAAGGTGTTCCTCCTCAGACCTTAGAACCAGACCTCAAGCTCAACAATCAACTTCTATGGGAAGTTCCTGGACGAACTAGATCCATGAAGGCCCCACCTCACAACTTTCAAGACTTAAAGCATCTGCTGCTGGTGCACAGCACCCCTTCTGAGGTCTTTTGGAGTCCATGCTTTGATGCGTCAGAGCTGTTTGGTGGCACCCACACAAAATTAGGCAGATGGTTTTAATGTTATGGCTGACTGGTGTTTATCTTCAGGAAATACAAGCCATTGGCATGATACTGAGAAGGTATGAAACCAAACTCCACATCGTTGTGGGTGTGTGGCCACACAGACCCCCAAAAAAAACAACACTTTGTACAAACAGAGCCCAATATAGACGAAAAAAAAATCCCTTTCCGACGGCTCAAAACCGAACCATAGAGTTTCATCGAAACCCTAAACCAATCCCACTGAACTCGAGCTCAGTCCAAAAACACTCCACAAAGTCAAGCCCCAAAAGCACCAGCTGCTTTCAACCCTCTTCTGAGGACACGGTGCCATAAGAATGACCACCAAAGGCATCTGGATTCAAAACAAAAGCAAAAACAAGGTTAAAATTTATTCGGGTGACTGAGCATCATTATAACAGTAGTTCTCCTCAAGGACCTGTTAGAACGTCCCCATGTTGGACAGGAGCTAAAACCAAGATATTAAGGAGCCATGATCTCCATCACATACCAACAGTAATTGAAATGTAAAAAAAAAAAAAAAAAAAAAAAAGGCATAACTAGCATATTTTGTCTTCAATCTGAGCCACCTGAGCTAACAATTGTAGGTACAATACCATCAACTGCCTAACCCATAGGAGGCGCCCTTTTGTCCAAGCCGAACCTATAACATGAAGAGTGGACCAGTCTAATGCACACTTTAAATGCCCCAGCTGCACAGATCTCGGTCTCTTTGACTTCCGAGTTTGCCTGGAGAAACAAGGAGACAAACTCTTCAGCACTGACCCCCTCCAGAGGTCCCATCTCTCAGCTGTAACCTGAAGAAAGCTGTAGAACAGTCTGTGTTGTTAGATCAGGTCTTTTTCTCTGACACACAACTGTGTCTACTACTCGGAGTAAGGAACCTAGCGTTTTAACGACAAGTATGGGCGACTTCCTCGTATCTTGAAACCAGGGAGAGAAGACTTTGATCAGGTCTAGAAAGAGACTCCAGAGATCCAAAGGAAATCTCAGAGAAGTTCTCCATGCACCAAGGACTGGAGTACAGGCCAAGACGCAGACCAAAGTCCACCGCCAACAGTTCTCTGTTCAGACCAGCGGCAACTAAACAACAGACGAAAGGACCAGAAGTACGACTGCCACGACTCAACTTGTTAGTAATAAATGTTCATTAAGGTTTATTAATGATCTATTAATTTCGGATAACCTCACCGCTGTGATCAAATTTAACCCTTACACAGTCCGTGTATTCCATGTTTTAAGGCACAAGTGATGAGACTGATTTATTAATCAATCATACTTAAAACACAGATGTTTCAGGTTCCACCTCTTTCCTTCCAAAAAACCTTCCACTCTTCTTGCCTTTTGAGTTTTTATTTTAGCTTCTCTTTGAGAGGCAGTTGCGACTGGAATGAGAAAATGCAGCAAAACAAAAATTCAGTTGCACTGGCGTCAATTCTTTTGGTCCCCCTCCAGAGCTCTGGACAGTCTGGACTGGTTTGAGGACACGAAACGTTTGGAGAGGAGTAGCTCAACAATCCAACCATCTATACGTGAAAACTCCATTTTACTATTTCTTGCATACAGCTAGAGAAACAGAAAATAAATAAAAAAATATTGAAGTAATGCTGGGTTCTGGAAGAAACGGGGATTTAGAGCTATTTGAATTCTCTGATCACAGCTGGACACCTCTGGCCCAAAGCCATTCCACCTGGTGAAGGCCCAGGAGGAAAGAACAGCTTTAGTGAAGACCTGGCACAACTTTCTCCCTCTCCTTGGTTCTGTTTGGGCTCTCTCGGCCTCTCCCCCACGTCCGTCTGTTACACAATCTCTCTGACCATCTACGACATTCGGCTTATTTATCTCTTTTCAGCATTTTAATAGAGTTGGACAGCTTTCCTTTCTCCTGGGCCAGCCTCTACTTGTCTGTCTGTCTTGGTTTGTCCCTCAGTCCTTTTAGCTTGATGTACTGCTGCACACAATCACTGCTCCTATACATGCAGGTACCTTCTTCACAACACCAAGAAGATCCATCCCTTGCTCACACTGGCAAGCTCAGATGCTCATCCAGTCAAAAATGGACTTGTTCCCATTTCCCAAAAGGTGGGCTGCCTATAGGGAGCACAAAACTGCAATGCCCTTCCCAACAACCTACTTGTCGGAGGCTGGTTTCCCTGATTTGATGTTTAAGATTGAACACAGTGGACGCTAAAAGATCTGAAAGCTGTGCAGAAATGATTTTACTGGCATTACCGGCTGGTAAAACTGGTTATTTTTCACCTGTAGCCGCAGCAGGCAACGGGAGTCTTCCAAGTTCACCGTGTGTAAACCGTCGGGGTTTTAACTAAACCTCGATTTTTAGTTGCCAGTAGCTCTTTTCTTATTTTAAGTCTGGATTTTAAGCATGAAGGAAAACTTTTGAAATGACATAACATTTGTGTACTTCGCTCTGGATGGAAGGTAATAATGACCCTTCAATTTGTGATCTGGGTCCAAAAACACAGTAGGGATGTGTCATCATTTGGTAAAATGAACATTAAACATGGGTTCTTCGACTTTTAACCACATTAGAGAACTTCTAAAACTAGACTCTCTTTCACAAGATCGCTCTCAAATACAGTTCAGCAGAAAACGAATGTTAAAACGTTCACGCCTTCATCTTTTGGACTCTTCCAAGCCCCGTGTGGTCCAGAGACTTAACTAGGATATCTTTCCAGGCCAAAAGAGAGCATCTGAATTATTCTTAAACCTCATGAGTTATGTTTCTAAGGGCCCTCAGGGGCCATAAAGGCTCAATAAGAACAACACGGTTATTGTGGGGAAACAAAACACATGAGGTGGGAAAACAGTGTCGCACTGACATCAGCCTTAGATCCAGCTCAATTCCACAGATTACTACAATCAAGTCTCACAGTGTCATCTGAGGGGACAGGGGACTGGGGACAGAACCCAGACCAGCGCGAAAGCCCAGCAGAGTGTGTACCTAAATCAGAAAAACTCAATGACAGGGAGTGGGACAGTCAACGAGCTAATGCTGATGGATGATCAGAAGAGACCACATGTCAATTTTGGCTTGTAAACGAGTTCTCTCATTTCTTTTTTCATTTTAGGCCCCATTTTCTCTCATAGAGTTTCCAAACTGTTGTGGTCTTTCAGTCAAATCATGAGACCATGGTCACTGAGGCTGGACAAATCTTGTCCATTTTGTAATCTAATGTTGTATTTTTCCATCAGCCTTTATATTTGCTTCTCCTTTCAGGACCATTTTCCTTCAAACTGCAACTTTAGATCACGATTAACAGCTAAGATTACTTTAATAGCAAAGTTTGCTGTTTGAGGTAAATGCCCAGACATGGAGCGTGCAAGATTCCACCTAGGTGCTAAAGTCTTATTGATAAAGAAAAAACCCTCTAACACAGACAACGGTACTGAAGAATTGATTGATTTCCACCATAGTTTTCATCTTTTATTCCCTAGGTCTAGTTCCTGTCCAATAAGAGCACGGCCAGTTATCCTCTGGGGTCTCTTTTGAATAGGTGGGGACAGCTTTGCAGGGAAATGAACTCAATACCCCGCAATAGGATACAGCGCAGGATTACTATAATAGAAGGGGGCGGACAAATGAAGTCTTAAAAACGGGGGAGAGAAAAAAAAAGACAGAAGCATAAAAAGCCAAGATCGAAATGACTAAAGATGGGCTGAGGACTGAGGTGATGCAGAGGGAATTGATCAGAGAGAAAGGGAGAGAGATGAAAAGAAAGAGGAACCCCACCTTCTCCACTTCGTCTTGTTCCAGTCCAAGTACACTTCCCATAAGCCTCAGCACCTCGGCACGCTTGTTTTTAGGGGTGTGGAAATACCCCAAAAAGAGATTCTTCATCAAGACTCTGAGGGAGACAGAGACAAATGGGACAGCAGCAGAATGAGCCATTTGGGGAGCGGTGCGTCTTCAAACATGGTAATTGTTCGCTCTATACATCAGGGCAGAAATTTCGGGAGACTGACCACACCCACAGCGTGTGCTCGGGCTGAGTGGTTCATCGTTTATAGATCCGAATCGCAATTTTAAAGGCTGCAGTTTTCTTTTGAACTTTTAAGAAAAAACCTGCATTTCAATTGCAACCAGAATACGGGGGAAATGAATCCACGAATCGACACATCCCACCACTCTTTCAGCTCTCTGGCATAATGTCTTCAACATACCATTGCAAAAAATTCAGATATTGAAAGCACCCTCGGAGCAGTGGCGGGAATGGTACCCTGCTCAAGGGCACCTCAGAGCAACCTACTGGCCTGGGATTCAAACCCACAATCTTCTGATCCAGGAGCCAACTCCCTAAACACCAGGCCAGCGCTGCCCCAAAGGCAGAAGGAGTAGGTTGTGAAAACCTTTTATGTACCTTTACAGAATCAGAGCTCTTTCGAGATGTTTTAACCCAGAAATGTGCATCGTGACGCCTCCGAGGATTAATATGGCCGTTCCCAGATGTGAAAAGCTTCAGAGTCTGTGCATTTAATGTGTTTGTGTTTATGATGGTGTGTCATGCTTACTTGTCCACTTTGCCCTCTGTGCTGTTCAGAAGGTTGGTCAGCTTTTTCTGGGTTTCGTCCAGCATCTCTTGCTTTGCCTCCACTGCAACACACACACACACACACACACACACACACACGGGTTGACAGCTGTTGGGCTTGGTACGGAAAATCTCTGTCATCGCCTCCATAAGCAGTGACTGTGTTATTCTACCCAAGGTCCTTTCAAAGGATTATTTGTAAAACAAAGTAATACCTAATGTCTGGAATGCTCCTAACGTGTGTGTGTGTGTGTGTGTGTGTGTGTGTGTGTGTGTGTGTGTGTGATAGAGGGTTTATATCGGACAATATTAAAAGCCAGTGTCTGGGCATTTAGCACGCGTGTGTGTTGTACATATATTTAATTTCGCGTTCCATTTTCCTTAAAACTGGAACCTTTGATCATTTCACCCTTAAGTTTACTCAGTTCTGCTCTAAGAAAATGGCCAGACAAGGAGCACGTAAGAGACGCCAGCCAGAGAAACGATTGCAAAATGTAAGTGCTGATGTTAATACCGGGCTCAATTCATTTTACTGAGAGAAAAAAACCCTCAATCACGGACAACTAACCTTAAAATTTGCATTAACAAAAGAAAATATACACATAAAAGCAGGGGAAGCATGTACGATCCTGCAATGAAAGTTCTCACAGACTCCAAGCACTGACACCGTGACTGGTGTGGGACTGAGTTTGGGCTCCCCCCCCCCCCAGACAGGCTGATTGAATTTAGCTTATTTGCTTAAGCTGATAAGAGCAGGGGAACATGCTCATGTCTGCAGAAACGGAGAGGAATGTCTGCGATCTGACGCTGTACATTATTGTAAACGAGGGTGTCGTGACTTTGGCCTGCAGTTCTGAATTCTTCTGCACATGTATTACTCAGGCCCCGACAGACCAGGCATAGTTTCAGAATGAAAAAAAAAAAAAAAAAATTATTTATTAGCATATTGAAAGCTTTCTGGCTGCTCCTAAACTAGAACAAGCTGCGTGTACAATACGAGGGTCTGGCTGTTAAGCTTCGAGTGCATTTGTTGCTTCTTGCCGAGTATAGGAGATTACAACGTAGGGGTTTAATTTTTTTTTTTAAATAAATAAATAAATAAATAAACAAATAAATAAATAAATAGAAATAAAAACATTTAAAAATTGTTCAACTAACACTCTGAAGGGGATTTGAATATTTTCGAGCCACTTTTCGCCATGACCTTTTATTTAAACTCTTGTTTTCATAAAAGCTGGTGTTAACAGCGCACTGCGAGGTGGTGCTAAATTCAATAAAGAACTAATAGATGCGACTGAACAGGCTGCAATCTGCTGTAACAGTTTTCCTCCGATTCTTATTCACCGAACAGAACACAATGAGAGACGGGGGGGAAAGAACTTCCGAGTCAGAGAGGGCGAGAGAGAGCGCGAGAGCACACAGTCAGACAACAGAGTCTCTCTTTCCCTCTTTTGACCAAAGACTTCTCTTACAAAATCATAAAAAGCCATTTTTCTGTCAGGAAAAGGAGAGCGAGGAATGCAAAGCATCCATACCATCCTCAGCCTCCTGCCAAGAGGACACACACACTCTGACTCCCATTCGCCTCCGCGAGCAGCTAAAACCAGCTTAATGCATGAGTGAGTCCAAGCACTACATCTCAGGAGACTCTGTCTGTCTGTCTCACACTCTGGATTAAGTCTTCCTTAATGCCCTTCACATTCACTGTCTGTTGGAAGACTAGGAGACTACTGTCCTCTTCAGCTGCTCCTCATTTCTTCATATTTTGCTTCTGAAAAGCCAGATTTTCTTGTATGTTTACTGTCCTGTTGAGGAATAGTTCTCCAGATCTTCCTGAAGGACAGTGTTGTTGTCTCTCATTTTCAGTCCAGTCTCTGTACCTGAGCAGTTCTCCAGATCTTCCTGAAGGACAGTGTTGTCGTCTCTCATTTTCAGTCCAGTCTCTGTACCTGAGCAGTTCTCCAGATCTTCCTGAAGGACAGTGTTGTTGTCTCTCATTTTCAGTACAGTCTCTGTACCTGAGCAGTTCTCCAGATCTTCCTGAAGGACAGGTGATTCATTTACTGCTGACTGGAACCCCTTAATCTATCTTTAGGACACTCAGCAGCAATTAAACCTTTGCTGCCATTTCTTTTCAGATCAGATCAGGTGATTACTTCACTACTGATGCTGAGTGGGTGGAACCCCTTTATCTAGAACCTTGTATCTTTAGGCACTGGAGCACTAAAAGAAAAATGTTCCCGTTTCTTTCATTTAATCTCATAAAAGATAATGATCAGTGAGCGCAGAAGCATCCTTCTTCAGTTTCTTATCCTGACCAGGGTATCAAACCCAGAACCTTCTCGCTGTGGGCCGACTAACCACTGCACCACTGTTAATACTAGACGTTGGACAATGAAGGACGATGGGTAGAGCTGTTATACGCACCGTTCCTTCAACCTTTGAGAGAAGGAAGTCCAGCTTTATGTTCAAAAACGATAAACTGCTGCAAATGCTTTTCTCACCCTGTTTATTCAGATCTTCAATCTGCTCCTCCTTCCGATCCAGCTGGTCAGTGAGCCGAGAAGCTGACTCTAAAGCAGCGTTCGCCTCGTCCAGATTAAGCTAAGGCGAGAGAAACACACACACACGAGGTCAGTGACCCGGAAGTGTGACTATAAAAGTGACAAGGGTGAGAAAATATAACATGAATGATGTAAAAATAGCCACGCTACCGCACAGCATGTCGAAAAAACTTAGTGTATCAACATTTTGAACGTGAGTGAAATCCACTGTTTCTCAGAGCTTTGCTAGGACGCTTCATATCCGTCTAGCATTGGGAACAGTGACCCGAGTGCAACCAAGAGATGTCTGGATACTTTAGAACATGAAGTGTTGCTTTTTTGAGGCTACCAATGGACTGGGTGTAAACTGTAGTAAATAGATTTAATCAGCTGCTTTACTCTGTACAAGCTACCAATTAAAAAAATAGAACAAACAGGAAGTGGCGATGGTTTGACAGAAAGAGAGCTTCATGGGAGTATGTGCATTACCTGCAAGGCAGAAGCCTTGTCCTCAAGCAGCTCTGCTTTCCGTCGCCACTCCTCCTTCTCTTTCTTGTGCTTCTCCAGCTCTGTGGAGTACATGGCTTTCTCCTCTGCGTGAGAGAATGTGGTCATAAAGAACAAACTGGTCATAAAGACAAATGGACATCACAATGTGAGTCCATAGATATTTAAACAGACAGACGGACGTGGATGCAAAAACTACATTCGGATTCAGCAGCATTTGGGGTGCGCTTGCCTTGCTGGAACTGCTCTAGCACCATCTGCAGGTTGGAGAGGGACACTGCGTACTGGTTGACCTGCTCCTGAGAAGCTCGTAGCTGAAGATGAGCCTCGTCCCTCTGCCTGACCACCCCGTTCAGCTGTTCCTGAAGAGACTCCACCTGCAGACTGGCCTGCTGACTGTACCAGGAGAGACAGAGAGAAATGCTAGAAAAACAACCCGTATCATTAGTTTTTATATCTACACAGAGCCAGTCAAAAAGTGACTCCTCAGATTCTCCATCAGCTTGATACAACGTTCAGCTTTAGAGCCATAACTCAATAAGTGAGGTTCTTTCAAACCTGGCGCTTTCCACAGCGCTGCACGATGACGCCAGCTTCTCGTCCAGCGTCGCCACCCTGCGTCTCAGCTCCGTCTCGCGGTCCTCGGCTGCCAGCGCCTCTCGCGTGTAGGAGTCCTCGATCTCCAGCAGGTGATTCCGCAAGCGCTCCAGTTCCAGTTTCTGCCTCTGCTCCTTATCTTTAGTGTGCTGCAACTGCAGGGACACACATGGAAGAGATGCACTATTATTATGCTGCATCTCCAAACCCTACCTACCACACCTCAATGGATCATTAAGCTTTCCCTTGATGCTCCTACCTCACTCTGCAGGGCTGAAGTCTCCATCTGCTTCTGTTTCAGAGCCAGCATCACTTGGTCTCGCTCCTGTTGGAACGCTATAGCCTTCTCTTGCATGGACCGCACCTCGTTCAGGAGTTGATTCAGCTCCCCAGACTTTCCCTGATGGACATACTTGGTCATGAGTCCACACATCGACTGAGGGAAAGCGGTGCTTAACAATATTTCATGTGAGTAACCACCGACAGTGTTAAGAGCCAAATCAACAAACTGATTTTTTAGAGGAAGTCAACATTCGTTTACACACAAACCTGCTCTCGATCCTTCAGCAACTTCTCCATGGCTGCAGCCTTCTCGCTCACCGCTTTCCACTCGAACTCTCTTTCCCGTAGCAAGAACGACACCTGCATGTTGGTCTCTTGCAGAGCGCGAAACTCCGTCTCTTTCTCCCGTGATTTCACCGTCACCGCTTCGTTCTCCTCTTTCAGCTTCTTAACGTCCATCTCAAAGATCAGGGCGCGCTCCTTCAGGTTCGTAACCGCCTGCTTCAAAACCTCATTATCGTTTTCCCGGTTTCGTAGATTTTCACTCACCTGTAGAAGAACACGTGAATCATGCAAAGAAGAAAACATGAACTGTGATTGGTGGCACTGACCAAACTTCAGTGGGCTCACCTGGTTCAGCTGGTCTCCCTTGGTCTTGATAAGGAGGTCTTTTTCTCGGAGCGACCGCTGTAGGGTGTCCATCCTCTCCCGTGCCTGCCTCAGCTCCTCCACATGGCCTCGATGTTCACTCTCTGACAAAGTTGCAGAATTTGACAAGCGATGGTTGTTCTCCTGAAGCGTCCTTATCATACTCTCCTTCTCTGCTAGCATTCTACGTAAGGATTCCAATTCTTGCCATAAACTCTCGTCTCGGATCGGTGTTACTGCTCCTTGTTGCAGGCTTGCAGATTCAACAGCGACCTGGAGATGTTCAGCCTGGGCAACCGGTGCAGAAAGATCTGAGCCTGGGGTAAAGCTGTCCAGCTTTCCGAGCAGGAGGTCTTTGGTGCTACTAAGCTGGCTGATGGTCTGCTGGACCTGGGCAAGCTCTTGGCTCAAAAAGCCCAACTTTTTCTCCTTCTGCTCGTAGCTCTGGATGAGTCTGGTGTAGTCGACAGAGAGTTTGGAGCTGCAGTCGGTGTCAGCGGAAACCTGCCCCTGGAGTTTAAGAAGCTCCTCTTGGAGTTGTGCAGATTCGTGCTGCATGTTCTTCACCGTGGTGATCACCTGCTGCTTCCACTCGTCCATCTTCTTCACCTGCTGCTTAAGGGTGTCCCTCTCCTGCAAAAGCTCCTCAAACTGATTGCTGCTCACACCACCCTGCCCACAACTGCCTGAGTCTCCACCGGATGTCTGGAGGACAGTGACCAATGTTTGGCATTTCTGCGTAAGCGCGTCAATTTCAATGTCCTTCTCACGGATGATTCGAGACAAGTTCTGAATGGTCTCTCTAAACATTTCCTGACTGCCTGAAGGGTCACTCATGGTAGACAGGCGCTGGTTTTCTTGCTGAAGTTTAAGTAGAGCAGCTTCTTTGGCCGCAACGATATCCATGATGCGATGGTATTCTGAACGCAGATGACTGTTCTCGCGTGTTTTCTCGTTCAGCACAGCAAGCACCTGCTCTCGTTCCACTGCGTAAGCTTGCATCTGCTGCTGGAGCAACAGGACTTCCTGGCCATATCCTCCTGAAACACGAGCATGAAGAGCTTGGATCTCCAGATCCTTCTGAAGCACCATTTGTGAAAGTTTGCCTAGTTCATCACGAGAGACCACGAGCTGATCCAGCTGTTTAGTCAATGAAAGATTCTTCTCGTTCAACTGGATAATTTCGGTCTCCTTCTCCTTGATACCCTTCACCAGCCTCTCGATCTCCACTTTCGACAGATCATGCTTCTCGTTGCCATTCTCACCACCAAGAGAACCAGTCTTGTCCTCTTGAAGAATGTCCACCGTTTGAGGCTGGTTTTGTCTCTGCATGCTAAGGGTTTCCAACTCTGAATGTAGCCGTGCAATTTCCTCATCTTTGGCACCAATAAGTCTTTCATAATTGAGGGTGCTTTGCTCATGTCTTGATCGAGCTTGCTCCAGTTCACTCTGCTGAGACTGCAAAAGCGATTCCCGTTGTTCTTCAGAAGTCATCCTCAAAGCTTCTGCCTCTTTCTGGAGCTTATCTTTGGCTGATTTTAGCTGTGCAACTTCGGTTTCCAGTTCTGTTATAATATCCAGGGTCCTTGGTTCAGACAACGGCTGTGGTCTGGTCTGCTGGTCCCTCAGGCGGTCGATCTCCTCTTTCAGATGACTGTTCTCCTCTTTCATGGCACCGAGATGCTTGTCCTTCTCTTCCAGTGACTTCCTGAGGGCATCGCTTTCTTGCTTCACCTGCAAGTTGCTGGCCTCTAACTCCTTTAGCATATCAGCAGCTTGAAGTTTGAGTGAAATTGCAAAAGCATCCTTCTCCTGTAGAAGCTCAGTAAGCTGCTTCTGTCCTGCCACAGTAATGTCCAACATCTCGCTGGTGTCTCTGTGGTCAGACACCATCTGATCCATCTCACGCTTTAGTTCTGCAATCATCAGGTCTTTTTCTTGGTTTAGCTTCACGGCACGCTCATGTTCCATCTGCAAAGCAGACGCATCCATAGAACGAGCTCTGGTCAGATCTTCAATGGTCCCTTGATACTGCTTAGCCTCCTCCGACAGCCGCTTCTCCAGCTGATTCAACTCCCCTTCAAGCTCGCTCTTCTCCAGTTTCAAAGCCTCAATGCGGGTGTCCTTCTCCAAGACCATTCTGCTGAAGGAAGCCTGGCTGTCCTGCAACTGCTGGTCAAAATTCTCCACTTTCCTGAGAACCTGAACGCTCTCTTCTTTCAACTTTCTGTTCTCCATCTTCAATTCAAAGTCCTCAGATGACGTTTTCTCATAGGAGACCTTCAATTCTGCCATCTCTCTCCTCAGCTCCTGTATCTCTTTATCCTTCTCCTCCAGAGATTTCTGTTGACATTTAACTTCAGTCCCCTGCTCCCCAACATGACTGAGCTGCTCACTAACAGCAGAAAGCTGGGCTTCCTTTTCCTGCAGAAGCCTCTTTAGGTTGGAGGCCTCAAGACGTAACTCTTTACCAAGCTCCTGAGACTTGCTTAATTTATCCCTCAGTTCCTTCACTGTGGCCTCCAGTTGTTGTTTGCCTATGTGGAGATCATTGAGGGTAAAGGCACTCTGACTGAGCTTCTGCTTCTGGGCCTCCAGCTCTTGACGCAGAACCTCCTTCTGACCGAGGGAGTCAGAAAGCTCTGACTTGAGACAGGTCATTTCAGCTTCTGCCTGAGATTTCTGTACAGCTAGTTGATCTTTCAGAGTGATGAGATGCTAAAGAAGCCAAAATAAACATAGTAAGGTGTACTTATAAAAATTCCTTTAGCAAACATCTAGTGCAGGGATGGACAACTTCAGCCGTGGAGCACCACTGTCCCACACAGTCCAGGACAACGGCCCTCTTGGACTGGAATTGCCCACCTCTTGCCTAAAGTCTAGAGACAAACCTGTGTGGCCTCTTGGTTCTGCCGGTCAAGCTCCTCCAATTCAGCTGTAAGTGTCTCCAAATCAAGGTTTGCCTGCTTTACAGCTTTTTCTCTCTGATCCAGTTGGGTCCTCAAGTCTGAAACTTCAAGCTGGAGGTCTGCAGATTCCTCACTTTGAACAGAATGCTCTCTCTCCTCTGCGAGCCTTAGTTTCTCAACTAATGCCAACTGGGCAAGGTTGACAAAAAAAATGAAAGGAGGACATCTCTCATACACAAAATGATACACAGTGACCTCTTATTCATGAAGCATGTGTAGTCCAATAACCGAACACCTATTGCACATAAACTGGAGATTACTCTGACCTAGACAAGTGGTCAAAAAGCATGGTCTTTCAGATCTACTCTACTAGACTAGCACCATTTAAGCAGAAAAATAATGCCACGCCAGCATTACCAGATGCGAGAGAGATGGGTAAAGTGTTTAGATCCAGGAAGACATCTCCAAAACAGGTTATAATTGCTCAAAAGAACTGTCTCTAGATTGAAAATTAATTAAAGCAATATATTGCAAAAAAAGTACAAATGAAAGTGACTTGCACAGTCCTGAAGACCACTCACATGTTCTTTACTGATGGAAATCTGCTGTGTTTTTGTCATTACCTCCATAACACGATCACCATGAGTTCTAAAGCTTGTTTTAGCAAAAAAGATGTTTTGCCTGAACTTGTTTTGCCCCTTGAATGACAGCATTCTTTGCAATCCAACAGTAAAATTAAGTGTGGAAGGCATCAATGTGAATATGTAAACCTTTAAACTTGTAAAACTTTATGAAAAAATTACCTTCTCTTTCTCCACTTCTTCTTTCTCCTGTTTTAGGGTACCGATCACTGTGTTCAGCTCTAGAACGTCAGCATATTCAGCTTCTGCTTTGGAGTCACTCTGAGGAAAGCAAATCAGACGAGTGAGGAAAATAACACCTGATACATGAGGTATAGCAACATTCATAATATATAAAGACAAGCAGACTTACACCACTGAAGGACTTCAGCCTGGTTATCTCCTCCTCAGCAGCTTCAAAATAAAAGCAGCATTCATTAGGTACTTGGTTATGATTTCCAAAAGTGTTTAAACCCTGTAGAGGTGTTCCCCAGAACGATGAAATAACAGAAAACGCAGCAAAGGTAAATACCCGATGGATCCACCACAAAACATAAAACCTCATCAAATCCATAACTTGAAGTACGTTTTGATATCGTCATGGTTACCTGCCAGGGCTTTCCTCAAAGCCTGTATCTCACTCTCCTGCTGGGCTTTGAACATGGCTTTGCCCTCCTGCTCCTGCACACGAGTTTGAAGTTCACTGACGGAACTCTGCAGACGACTGTAGTTCTGCAGAAGTTCTGCGTTCTCTGCCTTGACCTCCTCCTTCTCACGTTCTAATGCCATCCTCAGATATCTGGCCTCCTCAAGGCTCATTAGAAGCTCTTCATGCTTAGCCTTCTGCTGACCCACCTCCTCTTGCAGGGAACAAATAGTAGCATGTAACCCCTCAAGTCTGGGGGAATCTTGGGATGCTGCTGGAGTGGCACCTGCTGGAGAAACGGAAAATATGAAGAAACTCCAGTAATTTCCTGTAATCTAATTCTAAGACCAGGGTTAGGGAATATTAAGCAGCACTGCAAAATGCAAAAACACTTTTTTTTTTTTTTTTCATCCAACTTCAAAACGGCTTCAAACACAACTGTTAACAAAGCACTTTAATGATCATCAGAACCCCTCACCACTCTGAATTTGCTCCTCCAGCTCCTCAATCCTCTCCTCATATTCTGCAAGCTCATCTCGGTGCCGTTTCATGATGTCGGACAGTTTCTGACGGTGGGCGTCCTGCAACGCTGCCAGTTCGTGCTGGTGTTCATCAACCTCCCGGCCCATCGTCTCCCGCAGCTCCTGAACAGGTTACAGTCACATTGCTCATAATAATAATAATTTTTAAAAAATGGCACCTTATTTTAATAAAACCTGTGCTTTACACTGTCAGTTGGACCTTTGGAGGGGATAGAAACCCATTTGTCAATTAAAAAAAGTCTAGAAGAAAATAAACTCACCTTGATGGTTCTCTGCAGTTTCAGGATTTCTCCCTGGTCCCCATTTTCAGCTCCTGGTGTTTTGGAAGCCTGGTTTAAAGAACAGCAGAAAAAGTCAAAACATTATAAAAACGCATCATAACGATCCAGCACAGCAATAGACTGAGGACGTTACCTGGGCTACTCTCCTCCAGTGGGCCACATCCGCCTCCAGACGATGCACCTCGCTAGAGAGCCGGTTGATTTCCTGCTGTGACCACAGCACGTCACTCAGGTCCACCTCATCTCCATGGAAACCATGATGGCCTGTTGAGGTGCGAGACAGGTAGGTGGAGGAACTCGGAGTGGTGGCACCAGTGGTAACAGCAAGCACTGCGGGACCAGGGTGGGAAGAAGCGAGGTCCTGGGGGGAACTTCTGAGCTTCTGAACTTCTTCCTGCAAAGTGTTCTGCCGGGCTTTCAGATGGCTGATCTCTACCTGGAAGAGAAAAAAAACGAAACAAATGCAGTAGATCACAGAATGAAAGAGCAGAATCTTTATCCCACACTGATTTACCGAACTGTTGCAATTACTGAAAAATTCAAACAACTGATGTACTGATGAAAATGATGAACTAATGAAAATCTAATGAAAAGAGAGTCACCTCCTTCTGCTGCAACAGAGTCCTGTACTCCACAGACTGCTGCTTGACCTGAATCTCTGCTGCCTCCAACTTCTCCTCCAGCTCAGCATTAATTCTCCTCAGACGCTCATACTAGAGTTCAGAGAGAGAGAGAGAGAGAGAGAGAGAGAGAGAGAGAGAGAGACTTACAATTTCACATTGTTACCTTACAAATGGAAGGCTAAAAAGTATCTACGTATACTACTGCGTGATTCTATTATATTCCTTTATATTTTGCTTCTGAAAAGCCAGATTTTCTTGTTTGACAGTATGTTTACTGTCCTGTTGAGGAGCAGTTCTCCAGATCTTCCTGAAGGACAGTGTTGTCTCTCATGTTCAGTCCAGTCTCTGTACCTGAGCAGTTTGATTGGTTTTTGTTGGTTAATCCACACAGTGCTCTATGTCTGAACCTTCCAGCAAAGCGTCTAGCTTAAGACATGAAGCAGTGAAGAAACCGGTGCAGATGATTCCAGATGATCAGGCGATTCATTTACTGCTGACTGGAACCCCTTAATCTAGAACCTTATATCTTTAGGACATTCAGCAGCAATAAAACCCTTGTTGCATTTCTTTTATTTAATCTACTCAACATGCCACAGCGAAGACTTCAGGGCCATCAAATAATTACATATAAAAAGCACAAACCTCTGATTTCTGTGTAGCAAACGTAGCCTCCAGTTCCACCAGCTTGGAGTTGGACACATGCAGCTCAGTTGCAGCATCTGTAGTAAAGTCAAAAAGTGAAAGTGAAAGTGACAACCCTTGTCATTGCGAGGTCACGGCACAGCACACATGAACCACAACGAAATTGGACCTCTGCATTTAACCCATACACACACGTGCAGCAGTGGGCAGCTATTGAAAGTGCCCGGGGAGCAGTGATGGGGACAGTACCTTGCTCAAGGGTACCTCAGGGCAACCCACATGGGTGGGAATCGAACCCACAATCTTCCGATGCAGGGCCAACTCCCTAACCACTAGGCCACCGCTGCCCCATACAATCATACACATACAAGCACATACAATTCACTCTACGCACACAAACACACATTCACATTACCCTAACCCTAGACCCTTACATAACACAGTAACTCTTCGCTCATATGAGAAGAATGACCAAGGCTGTGACCAAATCAAGAGAAAAACTGGTCAATTATTTCCTAACCAACCGCAGCATTCCAGTTGGCTAGAGAAGAATCCCACATCTGTCTGGTGATCTGATGGACAGATACTACAAATCTGGTCTAAAAGCCTTCCATAACGAAGCTGTTGTAGCTGCAAAGGGGGTTACAAATTCCTGTTCCTTTAGGTTTAATAGCCAGGTGTCCAAATACTTTTGTCCACATAGTGTAACAACATACAGCTATCCTGACAGAGGGAGTCAGGGTTCAAGAGCTATTTTTTCCTTTTTCTGCAAACGGCAACCATTTCCTGCACAACTGAACTGATGTAATCGACCCTCAACGTTTTGAAAAATGGAGAGGAAATTTTCATGTGAAGAATCAAGTGAAGCAAGTGAGCCATACTTTCTTTATTAAAAGGACCCATATTCTACTGGTCTGGGACTCTAACCACAAGGTCAGCACAGGCCAACTTTTAAGAGGAGGTTCTTTTCAAACCAGATGAGATCATCGCTGCACCAGGGACACATAAGCTGAAAACACATTTTTCACAACGCAGGTCAAGAAGCATCTCCGATTTGAAAGTGCGTGGAGCTCAGATCGATACACCCAGCGAGACATGAGTCATAGTCTGCCGCTCTGCATCACTGCTGGTCAAAGTTCTCCCTCTACGTGCACCTACAGTGACGTCCACCTACGTTTCAGCCAGTGCTGAAAAAAAACTCACTCGAAACCAGCCAGAACGTTTGTGCCGGTCCCCCTTGCGCCGTGCACTACCCTGCTGAGAGAGGACACTCCTGTCAGGGAACATACACGGGTTCACTTAGTCTGCAGAACTTTTAGGTGTCAAAGTAACGTCCACATTAATGCAGGACCCAAGGTTTCGCAGCAGATCATGGTCCAGAGCATCACACTACTGCTGCTGGCTGCCCAGAGTCCATCCTGTGTAGTCTCTTCCCCAGGTAAGAACACACATCTGGCCCTGCATTTGATGGAAAAGAGAACCTGATCCCTTAGAACCAGCCCATCTTTTCCATCACGCCATCGCTCCAAAGGACCACAGCTGCACTACCTTTCTGTCAGAACCAGCAGAACTATTTCTGTGCAGCAGCAGAACTTCCATGGGACTGTGAGCTTTGGGCCCCACGACCTCTTCTTTGATCCATTGGTTCTGCATCCTTGGAGCACTTCTGCTCGGTACTGACCAGAGCACACCAGGAAGACCGGCCGTTTTTGGAGACGCTTGATCAGAACCAACTGCTGTCCGATATCTCCATGACTTTTTGTGTTATTATAATAGCAATAAAAATACTGAACATGACTTATAAATACTACCACTGCATATACACACTTTACAAACAAACAACATGGATATCATTACTATTTGTTAATTAATGAATTGTTAATTATATCATCAAATGAACTGATGCATCAAACGGCTATAAAATCAGACCACTTAATTAGATCACAATCTTCTGGATTTAAATTTAGACAATAAATGATTCATAACAGAGCAGTATGTTATATTCATTACATGTAATCATTATTTTTATTCTATAGATGTCATTAGTACTTTTGGGAATGGCAATAATGGAATGAAAACTGATCATTCTCAGGGTTTTTGGGAGGAATTTTCCAGAAACCTCACCTCCCACCTCCTCGGTCCCCTCCAGCAGGATGTCTTTGGTGAAGTTGGAGATCTGTCCAGTGAAGGAGGACAGACTCCCCCCAACCTGCCCGAGGGACTGTCCTAGCCCGGAACCCAGACCCCCCAACCAGGACATGGCTCACACACACACACACACCCCACCGGGCCCTGTTGTTTGTAAAGTCCTGCTCCCCCGAGCAGAGCCGGGATTAGTGCTGTTCCAGCAACTCAGGGTGACAAAAACGGCCCCAAACTCCAAAACTAACGTCTTCACAGGCAAAAACAACGCATTAAAGAGTCTCTCAAGAGTCACAGATTCCGCCTAACATCCAACGGAGGGAGGACAGTGTCCAAAAGCGTCCGAAAACCACAGAACTCGGCTTTGTTTTGGTCCAGCTGCTCAGTTCCTGCCAGCTCCACCGCCGCCGCCGCCATCACCGCCGCCGAGGAGACGTGGACCGCCGCAAAGGATTGTGGGAACGCGGCGGAACCAAAGATAGTAAACAAAGACCGAGATCACCCACTCACACAGCGCTTGTCGAATATTTCTCCATAATTTTGCAGTGATTTGCAAGTCTTACACGTTTAACGCAAACCACGCTCCCCTCACATTTTCCACCACTGTTCACGAGCTGATAAATCGCCGTGGGAAGTCGTAAATGTGCAGAACTGAGTGGAGGAAGGAGAACAAAGATAGTTCACAGAGACCAAGATCTCCCACTCTCACTCGCTTAATAATAAAAAGTAGAGCTGGGATTGATACACGGTTAGGTATAAATATGCACGAATTATAAGAATTAGATACCAAATAATTGGTATCTAATTATTTGGTAAATAGTTATTTTTATTTTTATTTTTTATTTTAGTTTTGGAGTTATTTTTATTTTTATTTGGTAAATAGTTATTTTTACAAATAGAACAATTCTAATTACCAGCTATTTAACAACAGTTCATTATTACATTAGTGTAGTATCTGGATCACTGTTTCTAATAAAGTTATGTTTAAAACAGTCCCAATATATTATTATTTTTTGTTTTAAATTTAGGTGCACCTGCCTGTGTTTCTATGGCTGCCAGTAATTTATAAAAAAAATTAAACTCCAATTTTTAATATCAGTATTTAAATTGTCCTTTTCTACCAATTTAGTATTTTTATTTTAAAAAACCCTTTCCTCAATTCAATATTTAAAATAAAACCATTTTATGTAAAAAAGATTTATATAAATATATATTTAAAAAGAGCTTTTATTATAAAAATTAATTATTTGACATTTGTTTTATATTTTGGTTCACCTACCTGTATTTATAGATGTCTTTTTCTAATGGCAATTTATAAATAAAATAATAAATGTGTAAATTAAAAAAAGCCATTTTATGTAACATTCAAAAATATTATATAATGTCATGTTTGATAGTCACCTGCCTGTTTCTGCATTTGTCCTTTTCTAAAAAATAAATAAAAACATCCATTTATCACCTAAATTATCTGTAAATAAAAAGCCATTTATGTAACAAAAAAAAAATTGATGTTTAATTAAAAAAAAGTAAACAATTTCTGGGAGAAAAGGGCATCCATTTAGAAACATGTGAGTGTTTATGGTGGTTTGCAGAAACAGTGCATGGCAAAACTCAAACCTAAAAAAAGTATTTTTGTTTAAATATATACGGTTAATGAGTTTGTTGACATAAATTTCTTTTGCAGTGTTAGTGCTCAGTGACTAAAGTCTTACCGAGCATCGGACCAAGCGCACAGGATTTGCATTCGGACAAAAATGTTCAGATGTCAATGCTAATTCAAATACAATGAGGCCTTTCTTCAACAAACTACTTCTTCTGCAGCATTTGAGAATAATCGGACTTTAGCAGAGCTGCGGATCATCTGTCCCTCTCTGGCTCCCGCTTGCCAGAAAGTACTGCTTGAATGTTTTGCAGAGGTGACCCCTTCAATTTAGCTCATCTAAATCTAAGAAAAAACTATGTAACAGATACAGACAAATCTGCGTTTTATGTGTTAATGTTTTAATAAAAGAAATCAGAATGAAGAAAATGAAAAATGGAAAAAAAAAATTGCAACGTGCGGAAATGTACCATTCCATAATAACCATTCATGATTAAAACCAAGTGAATCATTGGCCACAATCCTCATTAAATAAAACCAAAGCAAAGGCAGTAAGATTCATGAAACCTAAACGGAGAATTAAACTGTCCCACCGAACGGCCGTGCGGTACCGGTTCAGACAGATTGCACACAGGAACCACCTTCCAGCCTGAATAGTTTTATAGATTTTTTTCCTTCTGTACAAGTAGAGCATCTGATACATATTTAATATACATTTCTAATCTTCTATCTGCCCCCAGGATGTGAAGACTGCGGGTGCATCTCTGGTGTGTACGTCAACAGAACGATCATAACCCAGAGGTGCAGAAGTGCCTGAAAAAACACACACACAGAAAAAGGCAGTCATATTCACAGCTTAAATCGTTCTTTTATGAAAACAATATTTCGGAATCGAACCCACAATCTTCCGATCCGGTGCAACTCCCTGACCACTAGGCCACCCTTTTGGATCCACATGTTAAACAAAATATCAAACAATTCACAGATCGCTGTGAGGTTTACTCACCATATAAAGGATTACAAACACTCGGGCTGCGGGGTAACGCCTGAGGAAGATCCCTAATCGGATGCTGCAGCGATTAAAAAAAAAACAATTAAAAGAGTTTCACTAAATTACGTAATAAGGAAGAGTGATATTCACATGAAAAAAACTCCAAAACTGGTCTCATTCAATAAACAGACTATATGTTCAATAAGTAAAACCCATCCATCCATCCATCCATCCATCCATCCTCACCAGAGCATGCAATGCTTTGCTCCATGTCCCCAACTGGCTAAAAGTCTCACCTGAAGCGATCTATAGTGCTGGCTGCTTTGCGCACTTTCCCGTACACTCCCGTCGCCGAGCTGTCATGGTCACTGAACAGTACCGGCGTGTTTCTCTGCCTCGCACCTTTTGAGGATTAAAGTCAGTCATTAACACGATCAGCAGAATTTAGAAAGAGCAGTTGAAAGGACAGTAGTCCTGGCACAGGCTGATGCTTTAGTCTTGAGCCCCTCATTCCTTCACATTTTGCTTCCAGAGATTCCGACTTTCTTGTATTTTAATGCGTAGTTGAGGGACAGTTCTCCAGTTCTTCCTGCAGGACAAAGTTTTTGTCTCTCATTTTCATTACTTAAAGGACTGTCCCTCTTCAAGTCCTATAAAGGACTTATGCTGTGAAAAAGACTAACATCCTATGCGATAACTGTACGGACCTGGACCCTCCACGGCAGCCATGTTGATGTGCGGCCCGCCGGTCTGGCCTCCTTGGACGCCCTTGAGCTGCTGCTCTAGCCGCTCCAGCTGGAAGATGAGGGAGCTCTTCTCGGTGCCCAGAGCCTCCAGCATCGTCTGCTTCTGGATCAGCGTCTCTGTCAGCTGGTGCAGGCGACCCTCCAGCTCCGCCTGGCTAGTGCTGCTCAGAGCCTTATTGGTCAGCTGGAGAGAGTTTAGTGAAAAGGTCTGGATCAGGTAGGAGTGCCGTGCACATCAACTGCACAGAAGGTCTCTAAAATATTCTCCTCATCTATTAGTTAGAAGGTGCAGGAAACTGATAGAAATGCTTCACAAATGACCTTTCTCTTGTGCTTTTCTTGACCTGCCGTGGAATTTTTTAGTTTCACACTGTGATTCCCGCCCTGCCAGATATACTTCTCCACCAGTGTTCCCCGTGCTGCAGATCTGCACCATGTGTAAATAAGTAGTGCTTCTTATGATTACCTATAAACCCCTGCACTGTGTCCTCACACAATTTGTAGAAAATATCTCCACACAAGTACAAATCAGCTCGAAGATGATGACGTGCCGGTGTAGTTTAAGTATCATCTACTACCTGGTTCCTGAGTTTCTGTATCTCGTCTTCTCTGTCCTTAATGCGACTCTGCAGTGAGCTTTTAGTCCGGTGCTGCTCGTCCTCCACATATTGAAGCTCCTGTGACACACACACACACACAATCAGCAACTTACAATCAGTTCCACAAACAACATCAGCTTGAACAATCTCTAGATCATCCATTGTCCAAAACCTGTCCAAACCTGTTTGCAGCGCTCCAGTTCAGCCTCTATCTCTTGTTTGGCCCTGGTCTGCTGTGCGTTTTGCTGTTGTAGCTCCTGCTGATGCTCCCTCCAGTTCTCAGCCTCAACAACAGCCTGGCTCTCCAGCTCCTGCAGAGTCAACGCAACAGGCCCGAAGGCACCTTAGCTATAAACCCCCAAAATCTGGACCGAAGAAACACTCATGAAGTCATTTTCCACCAACAGGGAACCATTTCTTGATTTCTGTTCAGGATCCCTTGAACTTTGGTGCCTTTTAAAGGAACATCCTGCACTTTCACCAGCTGGACCAGTAATCAAGAATGTATCAGTAAATGACGAGGGGCTTCACATGGAAGTAAGTAAGTAAGGAGAAGGACACGCCCCTAAAATATCATGATGGCTCCTGCTCACTCATGCACTCGTTTCCAATGCTGCTTCTCCTAATTAGGGCCGTGGGGGGTGATGGATCTCAGCTTTCACAGGGCGAAAGGTGGGGAGACATTCTGGAGAGGTCGCCTGTCCACCGCAGGGCAGACACAAAGACAAACACACTCACCAATTTATCATCTCCAATCCGCCTGACGTGCAGGTCTTGTGCAGGGAAGGTGGGAGGAAACAGGAGCTCCTGGACTTCTGTCCACCGCATACAGAATGGACCGGGCCATCCCACCAGGGAATCAAACCCAGGACCTTCTCGTTGTGAGGAGACAGTGCTACCCACTGTGCCACGATGGATCCTGTTGGTTCTCAGACATGAAGCCCTCAGAAGGGCTCAAAATCTGGTGTCTGAACCAGAATGGAGATGGTTCCCAGTTAGCGCAAAGTGCTAAACTTGGCAATTAACAGATAAGTTGAATCCTGTATTGGAAATCACCCAAACTGTGATGGACATTGGCCTTTAGGAGCTGATTTAGATGCTCCTGATTTATACAGTGATGGTTTAGACATTAAAAATAAAATACTATGCTTTATAAACAAATTGACCCAATGATAAAAGGCCTACAAACGAATGCCAAGTTGAGAATAACATTTCAAAACTGATGCAGTTAAAGAACATTCACGCTGTTGCACCACGACCAACAACGTGACTTACATCACTATTCAAATATGTTTTGCATTTGCGGCGAGAAGAACATGCTTATGTGGTGGACATTGCACCTCTGTGCAAGTCTACCCACCTGTATCTCTGAGCGAAGGCTCTGTATCTGGGCCTGCAGTTTCTGTATCTCCTCTCTCTGAAGCTCCTTCTCGTGCCGCAACTCTTCCAGCTCCACTCCTGCCGCCCCGCCTCCTCCGTCCAGAACCTCCAATCCTGAGCTTTCCTTTAAACTGCTGATCAGCTTCTCTTTAGACTGGAATAATAAAAAAAAAAAAAAAAAAAAAACAGAAAGCAAACTTAAGCAACTCAACACTTCATGCTACTCGAGTGGTGTTACGCTAAAGTTTAGATGAGCTCCAGACTTGAGACCTGGAGGATGCGAGAAGCTTTGTTCTTGTAGTCCTGAAGCTCCTGTTTGGCGTAGTCTGCAGCAGTCCGGGAACTTTTGGCCTGCTGCTGGAGCTCCTCCGCCCTCTGTTTTTCCTCTGTCACTCGGCGCTCTGCAGCCGTCAAGGACTCTGCTAACGTCTGCCGCTCCGCCTCAATCTTGGCAAGTCTTACTGCAAACTCGCTCTGGAGGAAAACAGAGCAAACTGGGGTTGAGCTTTTTGAGAAGCTGCTGTTCATTATTCACACACTCAAAAACATCATTCCGAGACAGTTCGCATATGGGCTAAAACCCCAAAGCAATAAATAAATCAAATAAATAATACAGTTGTTTCCTATACTCACAATCAGCTAACCATTTCTGCACATACACTATTATTTTAATCTCACTTGTTACACAAGCTGTACTCAACCTCCAGCACAGATTTGGAACTAAAGGACGCCAAATATGTTGTGGTTAAGGCGCGTGAGGGTAGAAGAACATCCACAGATGTTGCCTCTTGGACAAGATGCCACATGCAGTAAATGTGTGAGATGGTATTCACCTGTATCTGCCTGTAGCCATCTTGTTCTCTCTTGAGTGCCACCTCAGCCTCTCTAAGCCGGTCCTGCAGCGTCTGCAGAGCCTGAGAGTGGAGGCTGTTCCCCTCGCTGTGATCCTGCAGAATCCTAACAGCAACAAACAGCACCGGTCTCATTCAAACGTCACACAATAAGGGACGGCTGCTCATGGGTACTTCAGGACAGACACAATAAATTAACAGCAGAATGTTGTGACGCAAATTAAGCTTTCATATCAACGTTTACATGGAAAGCACAACAAATATGCTGCAGACAAACTGCAATAAGAAGCATCTTCCCATTTTTCCCCCCATTTTATTAATGAGAGCGACTAACAGCCAGCTGCCTTTTAAAACAACCAAAGACGCGAAATGAGCACTTGCATTGAAAACCAATTGAGACATTATATCTAAAAAGTTCCGGTTCTAAATGATTTGAAACCCTTTATCTAAAGTGGCCAGATCCCACATTCTATCTGACTGTAGTGACCAGTGATGGTCGCTTTAGCTTAAATACAGGGCTTCAGCAAATTACAACCATGCCTGGGTCATTTTTACATTAAATTTCATTCCTCACGATAAGCAATGTCTGGGACCCACCTGGTCCTCTCGTTCTGAGCCTCCTCCAGAGCAGAGCTTCGGGCCTTCAGTAACTGATCTGCTTCGTCCAGTCGCACCTTCAGGACGGCCAGCTGCGCGTCTTTAGCCGACAGGGCCTCGCTGAGGTCGTCGACCTGAGAGCGAAGCTCCCGGACCGTGCGGTCAGTGCGAGCCTGCTCTGTGTTCCACTTTTCAGCACGAGCTCGGGCCTGGTTCAAATCTAGACAGACAACACCTGGTGTCTCCTTCACTGATTTACCTCAAACGGGTGCAATGTATTTTCCCGAAAGCCTCTTCTACCTTTTGGAATATATTCCTTTCAAATTTCCAAAAATGCGCCTAAATAGGGTGAGCTATCAGGGCAATACTAGTTTTGGCATCGTAAACAGTATTGATGGATAAATGGGAAATCTTATATTCCTAATATTTGTCAAATTCAATAAAAACGTGGAGGAATTTGTATAATTATGTGAAAAGCATGTCCGGAGCCCATTTAAGAGCACAGTACCACTTTCAGAATTTGCTTCTGGATGAATTCTGCCGTTTAGTACGAGTCGAGTTTGTGCGTGCTTTGGGGTACATTTAGGACCTCACCCTCCTGTGTGTCCTTTGCCCTCTGGACCAGACAGGCCATCTCCTGGTTGAGTGAGGACACTTCACTGCGCAGAAGCTGGTTCTCCAAGCGTAAGCTGGACATCACCTGGCCAACCTGCTCCTCCGGGGCTGCTGTGTCCGCAGTGGCCGGGGGGTCCAGAGGGGCAGCAAGTCCAGAATCAGAACTCTCTGGAGTGTCGCCTACAGGGGTGGAAATAGGGGGGCGTGCATTAGAAGTACAAACCACTTACACATCTCTTAAGAGCTTAAAATGAATAAACATGACGGTACGTAAAGGTCAAACGTTAGAATTGATCAAAAGCCCACCCGACATGACTTCTCCCTTACCCATCTCCATCTTTAAAAATGGAAAGAATGCTTCAAAATAGATGCTTTTGTTTTAGCCATTTCATGCCTGTATTTGTGAGTTCTCCTGAGGAAGGAGAGCGATGGTTTCAAGATTAACATTAACAGTTTCTGCAACGTGTTGCGATTTCAAGACGTTTCTGGAAATTAAAAAGGCTCAAAGTGTATAATAGTTTCACCACCATGGTGGAAGAATCTTGAAAAATGATTTCAAATTGGGCTCCATTTCCAGCATAATTTCCATTTTATGATCTTATTAAAACAACAGATTTAAATTTAGTCCTCTTCAGCCTGGAGTAATTTAGGTACCGTGACTGAAGTCCCGAGCAAAGCCATCCTCAGTCTTGACACTGTGTGTGCTGGCGCTGAGCGAGCTGAGGCTGGAGTTTCGAGACAAACCCCGTGTGGAGGGAGGGGTGCCCGGGGCCGAGGGGACCAGGGAGGATGTGGCCACTGATCCGGCTGTTGCCTGGCCCTGACCCTGACCCTGACCCTCGGTAAGACCCATCGCCCTTGACGGCGTGTCTCTCATCACCTCCCTCCTCTCGCTCTGTGGTGGATCTGAGCTGTTCAAGAAGTCAAACAGAAGATCATCGTCCACCTCTGGCTTCTTGGGCCTGACGAAGTTGGATGAAGCTCTAAGGCCGCCGCTGCTGCCCAGCTGAGTCGTGCTGGACACGTTAGATGTGCCGGCCAGGACGGTGGCTTTGGACTTCTTAATGTTCCCAGCAGCTGCAGAGATGAAGCCTGCTGTCTCCTGGCTGGAGGACGACCCGGTGTATTCATGCTGGGATTCATAAGGAGCTCTGTACTCTGACGAACCCTGCGGAGATGAGGCATCTGGTTCTGCAGGGCTGTAGGACGACAGGGAGGATTTTCGACTCGAATGCTTAGTCAGAGCCGTGGCCGCTCCCTGGTCCACTTTGTTCAAGAAGTCCTCTGCCCGGCCGGCCAAATCAGTGAGCCAAGACATCCTGGTGAATGATAAGCGTGGGTGTCAATTTAGCTTTGACAATAAAAGACAAAACATCACTACTGCGACGACACTACGGCATATTACGAATGTCTTCAGACCTATTAAAGGTCCTTTTCTGAAATGAAAACAGCTTGCAGTATTTGAAAATGCTTCAAAACGTATGTCCATCACACAAAAGTGACACCTACAAATGCCTCTGCAGTAATTATATATTTTCCAAAGACGGCAATATGCAAATGAGCCTCTAACCAATTACATCTCATCATTAAAAGGGGCCATATTTACATTTTCCTTCCATTACATTTTTGTGTAATAAGTTTACCAGTAAAATCATCCAATCAAAAATGGTGTTCCTTCTTATTGTCCCAATAAGACTGATGATACCTTCTCCGATTGGCTGCCCTCAGCTATCTATTTGATTGCTATCACTGCTATAACCAATCATTGATTACCTCATTATAATGTTAATGAGCCTTTAAGGGTTTTAAAAGTTGACAAAATTGACTTTTGAACGGTGTATACAGCCACATGATCAGGTTAACCAGATAACTTAAGCCCCAAGTCAAGTCTCTCCAGTGGATGGGCATTCCTATTGGACAGCGCTTTAGGCTTAACTGACCTGGTTAACGGAGAAATCCTGCTTTGTGGATCAACCTGCAAAATCAGCGTCACAGAGACCTTCATAATAATGCAATAATGGTGAACGGACGATGTATCGTTCAGCCCTGACAATTATAAACTCGTTGATTTCTCTCTTCTATTCACGTATCTGCTGTTCATCCATTACTTCTGTTCCTTTGGCAGTGAGAACGGACACCTTACGCTCCATATCAAGCGAAAGTTAAAAAGTGAAAGTGTCTATTCTCATCATTGTGAACCACACACACACAGCAGGGGGCAGCTATTGAAAGCGCCCGGGGAGCAGTGATGGGGACAGTAACTTGCTCAAGGGTACCTCAGGGCAACCTACTGGTGAAGGATTCGAACCCACAATCTTCATCCCTAAGCACAAGGCCCCCGCTGCCCCAAACCCTTACACATCTGCAGCAGGGGGCAGCTGTGGAAAGAGCCCGGGAAGCAGTGATGGGGATGGTACCCTGCTCAAGGATGTATGTTATCCTGTGTATGTTTACAACTGTGTATAAAAATGTTGCTTTATAGTTGACTTTCCTACACATTTTAACTCCATGCATACTTTAAACATGAACAGATGATCACTGTAATTACACAATGTGTCTCTTATCTTATTAGAAAAGATATTTTAATTCACATCAGCAAATCTCCATAAAGTGCCACTGAAGGGTTTGGGGTGGGATTCACTGACGGGGATTAAACATCCTGGACTTCCTCCCCCAGGCTGGGGTTAATCCCTCTCTGGGACATCCTGTCAGAGGATTTTACAGTTTATTCACCATCACTTCCCCACTACACTGCCATGTAAACACAAGCTAAACTCCTCCGATTTGATCCCAGCATCGCTTTTCTGGCTCATCTTCTCATGACAGCGACTTTAAAGCAATATGACACCCTTTCAGCAGAAGTTTAAGGGGTTTTTCGGGAAAACTAAGCAGACAAACTGTAGTAAACATTGCAGGGACGCAGTTGGTTAGCCTAGCTTTAGCATTAGCTTCACAGCTGTGGTTGTAAACAGTTTATTTACCTGCGCTGATTTCACTGAAGAGCGGGTTAGAGATGTTTTAAGAGCATCGCTCTTTCACAAAAAAAAGAGCACCAGCTGGTTTTAACGATAGTTTCGGAGGTCTGTTAGCATCCAATGCTAATGCTTTCCTTCCCTCCGCCTCAAATCCTGCTCTACGTGGCCGAGTTTAGAGCGTCACTGTCGGACAGAGGGAGCTGCTGCTGCCCCCTGCCGGACAGAAACCTACTCACACCGCTTTTCTTTAACATTAGGATTGAAATGTTGATTTTTTAAAATCATTTTCGAGTAGTGTTGACCGCGATCTGTTCCAGGTTCCGTTTCTAAAACGTTGGATTAATCAGATGTAGCAGAGGAGGAAGACTCGGATCCAGAAAATGAAAACTCCACTCCAGGATTTTACTCAGACCGCCGGGTTCCTCTCATGAACTCGGGCCACCGCTAGGGGGAGTCGATGAAGTAGAAACTAAATCCCGGACTGGATTCCTGGTTTCTGGACCTGAATTTATCACAATTGCAAAATAGGGCTTCAAAAAATATTTTTAATGTCACAATGGCTACATTTCAAATAATAAAGTAGGTCAGAAAAACGTTCAATAAAAAAAAATACTGTTGCCGCATCTCAATGAAAGCTGCCATTAGAAATGCAATGCAAGTGGTCTATAAAGTGAAAGTGACTATTCCCATCGTCGTGAAACATTACAGACATTACACCTCTATTTTACCCACACACACACAGTGCAGCAGGGAGCAGCTATTAAAAGCACCTGGGGAGCAGTGATGGCAACAGTACCTTGCTCAAGTGCATCTCAGGGCGATCTACTTGTCTGAGATTTGAACCCTTGACCTTCTTGGGGCCGACTCCCTAAACACAAGACCGCCGCTGCCTAGTGTTTTGCACTTAAGTGTGGGGTTTGGAATATTTTCCGGCGTTACTTCTCTTTAGGGTGATCGCAGACGGCTGCAGATTTAAAGGGGGACGGGGGGGGGGGGGGACGGGACACAAGAACACTTTCCAGGAATAAGCCTTTTGTTTGACAGCCTTATTTTTCTCATATATAGTCCTGGTATATTCAGCCCACACACCTCACACTTTGGAGCTTCTGTGATTCATTTTAGACCAAAGAGAGAATCATTTTTAAGATGGAGGAGAACGTGGACCAGAATCGTATTTTTAGGAGCTGAATCTGTGTGTATGTTGGAAAGTGCTTTTCCAAGTGAGAATGAAGAAGCACTGATGTTGGGAGAACATCATTCAGCACTAGTGGCTCCAGGTTCTTCCCGCACTCCAAACACATGCAGATCAGGTGAATCAGAAATGCTAAATCGCTCCCTCAGTGTGTGCACGTGTCTTGTGATGGACGGACGACCTGTCCCGGGGCGTTTCTCCACCTTCTGTCCTTCGAGCACAACAGTCCCCACAACACCGGTTAGGATCAGCGGACCGAAGGCTTTCCTTTGAGGCCATCTTTCAATGTGCTTCTGAAATGAAATACACACACAAACACACACACAGTACAGACACTCACAGCTACGCCGGAGGTACGAAACAGTACTTCCTTTATTTCGCCGCACTCATCTCAAATGGCCAAATCTTATTTACAAGGCATGCCACATCAATACGAGAACTGACTAAAGGACATCATTAATAACCAATGATCAATAGTCAATAACACATGAGCTCTGAGGGGGATACTGAAGAGAAAAAAAAAAAATTGCCACTAAAAAGAGGTATATGATTCACTTGTTTCATATTTGTTCCGAAATGAGGAGGTTTTCTGCATCAGAGGAGTGTAGGGTCATTTTTCTAGTCGCTCTTCAGATCGAGGAGAAACCTCTGATAGTTAAAAAAGAAATAAAAAAAACAAACAAACAAAGGGCTCATTAGGTGTGGATCTGATACCGTTTCACATAGACGGATTTAATTAAAAAAAAAAAAAAGCCACTGGGGAGGGGGGAGAACCGCGCGCACATCCAAAGTTTAATAGTGTCCTTCGTTAAGATAGTCATTCATAGTTCAGTTACCCTCAAAGGTGGGTGGGATATAAAAATCGTACACCTATGAAGATCAGGATGAAAACAGACATTCCATTAAACTGAAAAGAAAAAGAAAACTAAAGAAACGAAAAGGCGGGCACAACTCTCTGTAGATAAACCAGTGGACAGATTCCTTCCTAAAAAAACAGCCTCGGAAGAAAGAAAGAGGGGTCCCCACATGGAACAGGTATATTTCAGAACCCCGGTGCACACAACTGCACAAGTCTCGCACACACTCCCTGTCACAAAAAGGTATACATGTATACAAGCTCACTCACACACACATTCTTTCTCTCTCTCTCTCTCTCTCACACACACACACACACACACACACACACACACACACAGGCAAGGAAAGGGTGGGGGGGGCGTATAGCTTCAGCCTCAGTCTCAGCTCCCTGGTGCAGTTTGCGAACACATGCAGGAAGAGATGGAGCAGGGGCAGCGAGGGGGACGGGATGAAGTCGTGTCAGATGAGACCTCGTCTCTTTTTGTAGTCCTCCAAGTTGAGTGACCTGCGAGGAGCGCCGTCCTTTACGGGCAGGGCGTTGGAGCTCACGGACAGGGACTTGGCCTCTGCAGGACACAGAAAGAGCAGCTGGTACATCATCTACTGCAACCAGGAAAACAAGACCTCTGCTTCGTAGGGTGGAGCCAACAGTGGTCTTACTTTTCCAAATAACCTGGAAATATACAGTCCTGCGTAAAACCCCCTCAATTCTTTATATTTTGTTGGGAATCAGCTTGTTGGTGCAAACCTACTTTTTGATGTCCGTCTAACCGTCTAATAACCAAATGTTTAGTTCTCCAGGCTACAAAGTGGTTCCAGATAAATCAGTTCCAACCAGCAGTAAACTAATCATCTGCTCCTGTTTCTTCACTGCTTCAGGTCTCAAGTTAGACGCTTTGTTCTGCTTGAAGGTTCAGACGTAGATCACTGTGTGGATTAACCAACACAGAACTATCAAACTGCTCAGGTACAGAGACTGGACTGAACATGAGAGACAACAACACTGTCCTTCAGGAAGATCTGGAGAACTGCTCAGGTACAGAGACTGGACTGAAAGTGAGAGACAACAACACTGTCCTTCAGAAATATCTGCAGAGCTGTTCCTCAACATTTAAAAGAACGTCTGGATCTTTCGTAGCGAAACATGAAGACATGAGCGCATGAGTCGCAGGTTCGATTCCTACCTCCAGCACCACCACCATTCCTGAGCAAAACTCTTAACCCTGAGTTGCTCCAGGGGGACTACTTCTCTAATCAGGAACTGGAAGTCGCTCTGGATAAGAGCGTCTGCTAAATGCCGTAAAACGTAAACGATCATGTCATCACAACTAAGAAAATGTCACTCAGTCAAATTCAGCCATAAATTGTCTGCATGCTAATTTTTTTGTTCCCAATTGCAGAATTACTGAGCCGGTGTTTTCAGAAAGCTGACAGCGAGAGAGAACCGCAACGCACTGACACTCACCAGCATTGGGAACCTGCAGGTCGATTTTGACGTCAAAGTCGTGGACTTTAAACAGGTCCTCGCAGAGGTCGCTGGTTGGCTTTGATACGTCTTTCTCTTTCGGGTTGCTCTGGCCCTGCAGAACACACAGCCGTCACACTCGGGAGGAAGCCTCACACTAGGCTGAGGTTTTTTTTTTATTATTATTTTATTAAGGGCAAAGGCATCCGAATTATCCACAAATGCCTCGAAACAAATAAAATAATAAAGTGGGTTTTTCATCAGAAATAAACATGTAATTACACAATCTATAAACACGCTGCAGTCTGCTTTGGTGATGAATGCAAACCAGCTGTTATAAATAACGAGGAAGTCCCAGCAGCTCACCTGTTTGTTGCCCTGCTGTGTGTTGTCCTGACCAGAGCCTGAACCATATTTCTGATTAAGATGGGCGAGAATAGCAGCATGGACAGAAGGATCTCTTGCCTGGGGAGGGAAAAAGGAAAAAAAAAAAAAGAGGATAATTAACCCATTTATCCACCTCCGAGAGGGAGCTTAACATCCCAGCAGTGACTCCAGACAAACTCTGATCTTAGAATTTAATTGTATGTTTATTTACACACACACACAGACACAGTGAGGCTCATTTTCAAATGACAGCCTTTCGTCCTGTGAGAGCTTGGACAAACTAAAGCACCACCCGTGACCCAGGACGAGGGGCTCAGAAAATGAGTGAGTCAGCATTCTGCCCTAAAACTTTTGCAAAATCCTGTATTATTATATATTGTGAGGATATTTACTCTTAAATAAACAAGATCTTGTGAAGCCCTAACACAAATGGTCCTCATGTTGTCGGCACAGGACGAGAAAGGCAAAAAAGAGGGGGATTCTTACATTGGACACCATGGTTGGTTTGCACTGTCGCCTGGTGAAAGGGTCCATCTGCTGGTTCTTAGAGTTCTGACCCTCAGCCTAAAAAGAGGAAAGGCCGTGTTAACCGTCTTAACAGAGAGAAAGTGCAACAACCAGACCAGACATCACGCACACGTACCACCAGAGCTTTCTCAGACTCCACGATGTTCCAGCTGCGATTCCTCTGGTTAATGTAACTGAGCCGAGAAGCAGCAGAGAGAGAGAAAGAACAGAGGGATGAGCAAAACGTTTCCCTGTTTCCGAGTCAATCGACAAGCTGCATATGTATGTTCTCACCTGATAGCAGAAATATTTTTGGTTCTCTGTCTATCCAGTGCTTCAGCTCTCTCTTCCAGTTCATTCAACTGATCCTGCAGCATTTTTACTTTCTCACCATCCCCACTTTCTTCAGCCATCGCCTGCACACACACACAAACGCAATGTTAAGATAGAAAAATTAATTTTAAAGGCTTTATTTGGGCAGCAAGCATCAAAAAACCCCACTGAAGGGGCAGCGGTGGTGAGGGAGTTGCCCCGGAAGATTGTGGGTTCGATTCCCTCGCTAATAGGTTGCCCTGAGGTACCCTTGAGCAAGGTACTGTCCCTTTAACTGCTCCCTGGGCAATTTCAATAGCTGCCCCCTGCTGCACGTGTGTGGGTGAAACGCAGAGGTTGAATTTTGATGTGTTGTGCTGCATTTCACAATGACGAGGGTTATCACTTTCACTTAAAGTCAAACAAATATATAAAATATGTAGTGATTTAATATTTTTCAGACTCTCGCTGAAGCTCTCCTTGATGCTTCATGAAGTTCAATCAGGAGCTGCTGATGGAAGTGTAAAGTTTACTGTGTGACGGTGCATCAAGGAGAAATCAAGAACTAAACCCGATCTTAAAACAAACTCATAAGGTTTTAACTTCTTTTATCCTCATTTGACTTGATTCTGTTTAAAATCTATTTTAGGTTAATCGGTCTTAAATGGCAAAAGAGTTTTAAGACGGAAATTTTTTTTATGTTTTAAGATGGAAAGTAAAGAGCAGACTAACCCAGCTTAATGTGACGCTTCATAGTAGCGGAACGTGGACGGTCTCACCTTTTCTTTGAGAAGTTGTGTTTTCTTCATAGCATAGTTTGGTGGTGCCTTTCGGAATCTGTCCTTCTCTTTCACAATCTGTTAGAGACGCAACGAAAACACACATTTCAAAAATATTCCTAACACAGTTAAACACAGTCCTACATGCAGTGGATAGTGATCCCCCCCCAAACATATGTGTTCACAGAAACCACGACTCACATCTTCAATATCTTTGTCGTTGAATTTGTAGTTGAGGGCCTCTTTGATGGTCTGCTCTTTTTTGGTGATCTCATCGAGAGTCGGAATCTGCATTCCAGCGACAATCATCTGCAGGTGAAGATCACAGAAATGCTTCTTTTCTGCACCGAAGGCACATTTCTACACGGCGTTGTAAAATTCATTTCGAGACATTTCGAAACACTGAAGATTCGAGGTTTTTGCTAAAACGATTAAACTTACAGCGTCTTTCCATTTCATGAATTCATTATCCGTGAATTCTTGATTGGATACAAACTCCAGCCGGAACACTCGAGTGTCGTTGCCATGCCTTCAGGAAAAACACACTTTTTTTTTTAGAAAGCACGATCAATTTTTACAAATTTTATTAATGAATATATTAATTAATGTATTTTTTAAACACACCTAGGCATCTTGAAATACAGCACTGTGCAAAAGTTTTAGGCAGGTGTGGAAAAAATGCTGTAAACAAAGAACGCTTTCAGAAATATAAATAATGATTGTTTATTTTGATCAATTTACAAAATGCAAAGTGAGCGAACAAAAGAAAAATCTAAATCAGATCAATATCTGGTGTGACCACCCTTTGCTTTCAGAGCAGCATCAGTTCTTCTGGCCCCACAGAGCCCTGATCTCAACATCATCCAGTGTGTCTGGATCACATGAAGAGACAGAAGGATGTGAGGAAGCTACATCCACAGAAGATCTGTGGTCTGTTCTCCAAGATGTTTGGAACGACCTACCGGCCGAGTTCCTTCAAAAACCGTGTGCGAGTGTGTCTAGAAGAACTGATGCTGTTTTGAAGGCAAAGGGTGGTCACACCAAATATTGATTTGATTTAGATTCTTTTGTTCATTCACTGCATTTTGTTGATTGATGAAAATAAATAAATAAAAAGCCTTCTTCGTTTACAGCATTTTTTCCAGACCTGCCTAAAACCTTTGCACAGTACTTTAAGTGGCAGCTTACCGTAACTGTAGTCCCTTATTTGTTCTTGTGGATCCCAACTGGTAAACTTTTGCCGTTTCAACCACATCCACAATCTCAGCCACCTGGGGACAAACACACAAATGAAATAAAAAAATAAAATAATTGCCATTATTACAGGTTTTCAGAAAGACCACACACTGCAAAATTGAAAAACACTGAGAAAAAATATCTTCACTAAATCAGAAATCCTCGCGCACCCGGTAAACAGGTTTGCTGCTGCTGTTCCCGATTCCGATCCGTACAAAACAGCCGGTAACGGTTTTGGCGAAAAAGGGCATGTGGCACCAGCGCTCCAGCTTGTGCCGCGACAGCCGGATTCGGTTCAGCTCCTGCGGCAACGACACGGGCTGAGACTTTGGGGGCGCCACCTTTTTACTGTGAAATTAACAAGAGTGCCAGAAAGGAATACAGCTAAATTACTTCCATGCTGCGTTAATAACATCAGAACGCATCATTTACAATCAAAAAGCTTTACTAAGGGTTTGGACACTCACTCCTCTTCTTCGTCGAAAGACGACGATCTTGAGCTGCGATCACTCTTTACTGATGACTTATCATCGTCTTCCTCTTCCTCCTCCTCGTCGTCAGAGTACACCTCGCTGGCCTTCAGCGGCTGCCGCTTGGCCAGAAGCTCAGCTATAGCGGTACGTTAATAAAAAAAAAAAGTTACAAGCCAGGAGTTTCAACTCTGTCCATTTAAAAAGTTTGCTGCTCATCTTGAACACAATCAGGTCTCCTTTCTCATATTTCTCACCTGTTCTATTCTTCTTTTTCTCACGCTCTGCTTTCAGCTCCTCCATGGCCTGGGATTTTTTGTCCAGCTTCTCATCCCTCTTAGACCTCCTCTCTTTGTTATGGGACATCACCTGTACAGATGGAAAGAAGGAATTCAATACCAGTGGAAACAAGAACGCGGTCATCAAGGAACGTATCGCAAGCCACACTTCAGCCCAGAATCAAAGGGTTCAGTGAACTTTATTCATACCAAGATCTGACTACTGGGTCAGAAAAGGGCAGGTTCAACAAGGCACATCTTCTGAATGTAGATTTAAAGGTCTCTTTTGTGACCAGCCAATGAAGACCTAGATTGTTGACCGACGCGTGTTAGAGAACCAGGGAGCAGCTCCAGCTGAAGCAATAACCTCCCGAACTTCAGGAGAAGCTGCTTGCCAGAATGCATACTCACCACCTGAGTGTCTGTGGCCTGAGACTGCTTTTTCTTTTCCTGCTCCTCCTCTTGTTTCTTCTTCTTCTCTTCCTTTTCTTTTTTCTTTGCAGTCTTTAGCTTCTGCTTGATTTCAAACCTGAGCAATGGAGAGGGGAGAGAAGCATTATGAGCAAGTGTTCTCCCATTAGAACCTTTTCCTGGCTTCTCGGGGTGGATTCAAGAATCAAGAAGTTGGTCAGATATTTGGTCACACAAGTACACCTTGTAGTGTGAAGTGTAAAAAAGAAAAAATATAAATAATTGTAAAATAAAAAAAATTGTAAGGAGGTACAGAGAAGAGATTGATTTGCCTTTAAAGAAAACTTAACATCCAGAAAAATCAAGGAAAAAAATAACGTGGCGACATGCAAATAATGAAAAATGGAGTAGAAAATGGAAAGGAAAAGTGCATCTATGCATCCTAACTCACCATCACTCACCAACATCTTGGCCAAAATCAACTTTCCAAAGTGGAATAAAAATGCTTTTTGTATTTTTATTACTCCGTTTCACACGCAAATTGTTAATCCAGTTACAGCCACAGTTCTGTTAAAAAAAATAATAAATCAAGCCTAATAAAATTCTGTTAAAACTTGAGATCATGATGGAAGAATTAAGACTTCCTTTTTAATAAAAATTAAGACTTCCTTTTTAAGAGCTCTTATTCTTCCACATTGCCAAAAACCCTCTAATACACTTTAAAAAACACTTTCAGGCAAAATTTACACGCAAACTTAAAAAAAAAAAAAAAAAAAAAGAGGAAAGAAAGAGTACCCTTCCTCACCTCCGTTTGAGCACCTCTCTTTTCTCGATACGGTTAAAGAGCTCCTGCTCCCTCTCCTTCTCCGTCATCTGTTCCAAACGTGCCCGGTCCTCCTCGTCTCCCATGAGATCGTCCCCATACCCGTCCCGGAACACCTCGTCCTCGGAGGAAGACTCCGAGTCAGAGCTGGAGGAGGAGCTGTTGCTCTCCGAGTCTGATACCTCACCTGTGTGAGCGAATGAGGTAACTTGTGATGTCACAGCCATGACATTTCCAAACGAGGCAGGTAAGCGACGGTGAAACGATTTCTGACCGCTTTGGGTTGAGATATCAATCAAAATGTTAAACGTGAACGTCAAGTTCCAAACAGAAAGTCCAAGAAAGAAAAAAAAAAAAAGATTTGAACCTTGGTGGGATTTTCTCTCTTACCCTCTTCGGGTGCTGAGCTGTCCGCTGAGCTGTCTCCATCTGAGCTGCCTGACGAAGCGGCCTTGTTCACCCTCTTCTTCGTCGCATTCTTCTTTTCTGCTCCTTTGCTGGGCTTTGTCTTCTTCTTGGCTTTGGTGCCCCCAACCGTCCACTAGTACATTTAAACACATGTTCACCATTTTTAACAAACGAGTGGAAAAAAAAAAAAACACTGCAACTTTCAGCTAGTTACGGTGCGAGCTTGTTTTTGATGAATTAGAGTGCACAAATAACTTTTCTGACAAAAAATATCAGCAAAGAAAAAGCTTTTCTAGTAAGGACGCATGGCCTTGTGGGAAACATGAATAAAAAAAAAGACAGGAGATGCTGCTTCCCAGGTACTGTACCTCATCATCGCTGTCAGACGTCTCAGAGTCTGTAGAAGCTGCAGGCTTACTGACGGGCTCCTCCTGTCCATCTGAGTCCACCCTCTTCCTCTTGGCTAAGGTCAGCAGCTCCTAGAAAGACACAGGAGCTCTATTTTAGACTGTCCCAATAAATACAAGGTTGGCAGGCACTTCTGAAAGAAAAGCAACATAAAGCCCACGGGGCAGTAACTTGCTCCTAAAAACGATGCTGTTCTATCGACACGTTCTGGGACATTGTATTTTTGGGCATCTTGTTTCAAACACTCTATTCAGTTTCTTTCCCTTTGAAAACTCAGCACCTCACATTTGGAAAGGTCATTATTTTATCATGTTGGAGAACCTTTCTAACGGGTGAACAGGAGGAGATACGTGATGAATATATCCACGTTCAAGTTCAAGTCCCGGGTAACATGGCTGGCATCGGGTAGTACTGCTTTTCACAGCAAGAAGGTCCTGGGTTCGATTCCCATGCAGGATATCCTGAGTCCTTTCCGTGTGGAGTGGACATGTCCTCCTTGTGTCTGTGAGTGTTTCCACAGCTAGCTCTGGTTTCCTCCCACCGTCCAAAGACCTGACCACAGATGCTAAATTGTCCCCCTAGGTGCGAGTGTGAGCAATGGCCTGACGACCTGTCCAGGATCAGAAGGTCATGGGTTCAAGTCCCAGACCACTAGGTTGCCCTGAGGTGTCCTTGAGCAAGGAACCGTCCCCATCACTGCTCTCCAGGCGCTTTGAATGCTGCACGTGTTTGGGTAAAATGCAGAGGTGCAATTTCGTTGTGTTTCACTGTGTGCTGTGCCGTCTTTCACAAGGACCAGAACAGTCACTTTCACTTTCACCATGAGGAGTACGAGGATGCAGAGCCCCTCCAGACCTTTAGGGAATGTGATCCAAATACCATGCAATTTTGATTCGGACATTCAGCGACTGCAGAAATGTAATTCTCGGCATTAAGCTATAAGACCCTTAAGTTTTTGCTTGCTTGTGGGCTTAATTTCTGACGTTTCGTATCACGTGACCAAGATAAACATTTTGTCCAAATAAATAAATAAATAAATAAATAAATAAAGATTACAAAAATAAGAAGACTTTTAGATAATCAATAAAATATTTTTTTTAATCAGCATAACTGTGCGACCCGGTACCAAATGACCCACAGACCGGTACCGGTTCGCTGACCGGTGGTTGAGGACCACTGCTCTAAACTGTTGGAGACAATCCCAAAAACCTGAAATGAAATATCGGAGGATCCCAGTCTCAGAGGCTCTTCGGTGCAGGCGTTAAGAACGTCACCTGCAGCCGCTCGTCTCCGAAAACCTTGGAGAGACTTTTTAATCGTGAGGACAATTTTATTTATTCTAAGGACTCTTATTTTTATATAATTGCTAATATTACTACTTCTATAAATGTTTTTTTTTTTTTTTTTTACATTTCACTTAAATTGTTCTGAAGCGTTACTCAATAATCGAGATCTCTGGAATGTCATTGGAATGAAAATGAAGTGAAACTGAAAGACAACAAAATTACACCTCTGCATTTCACACCGTCCAGCAGGGGGCAGCCACTGAAAGCACCTGGGGAGCGTTGCTGGGGACAGTGCCTTGCTCGAGGGCACCTCAGGGCGACCCACTGGTCTGGGATTCGAACCCACGACCTTCAGATTTAGGGGCCTAACCAGTCCCGGTCCTCTTCCCCGTAGTTTTTTGTAAGCGTGTTTATACTGGCACAGAATTTTTTTTATGTCATTTAATCATCTTTGTTCTCATAACCGTGAACCAACAATGCAAATATTCCGCAAGTCTGAAACAAATATAAATGGATAATAATTATGATCACGGACTGGATGCAAATGATCGAGCAGGTCCGGTGTCGGACCCATGGGTGCATCAGCCTGTCCCGAAAGGGCTGGTCTTGCAGAAATGGGAGAAAACTCTTGTTGTCAGAAAGTCTACAGTGGGATCCTAGTCTGGAGGTCACTCCACTGCTGCTTTACCAGACAGACTCTGGTTAATCCAGGGCTGTTGGGTGCTTATGGTAGTGAGCGTGTGCTCCAGGTTCAAATTAGTTCACAAACTCAGACAACACAGGGTGCTCAGAGCCCAGAGTGCCCATGAAAAGACCCCTGGTTTGGCGGAAAACTTGAAAAATGACCAACTGAGGGTTTCCAAAATGGACCATTTAACCCAGTTAGAGCCTCAGCGGTTCAGTGAGACCTGGATGCTCGTTTTCACATCTTTGGGAGCCAAACCAAAGCCAGAAAGCGCTTTAAAACAGCCTGAAGCTGATGTAAAAAAGGGAAAATGTAAATATGAGCCCATCCAGCAGCCCACGCTGCTGTTTACAAACAGCACGCAAACCGCTTAGCTTAGCTTAGCTTAGCTTAGCTTCACACCCAGACAAGGCTTTAAATCGGCGTGTGTCGTTTCGCCGAAGACGAAAACGACGTGAAAAACGCCGTCGGGTCAATTTGAAGGGGGTTGTTTTGAACGGTACCGCTGCTGGATTTTGGCAGGCCCCGGTTTTTCCTCGCCGCTAGCTTAGCTGCAGTTAGCCGCTAGCATGGAGCGGCAACAAAACGCAAGCGGAAGACGCGGTCAAAAAGTGTACATTTATTTGTTTTACCTGATCTAAATTGTCGTCGCTGGCGCTGTCCTCCGAGTCGGAGTCGATGACTACCCGGCCTTTCCGTTTCTTCACGTTCACCATGGTTTAGCCTGTTTAGCCCGAAGCTGCGTCTGTTTATCGGACAGCAAAGCGCGGCGACTCCTCCGGAACAGCAGGGGGCGCATTTTAGACCGCGCTCAGCGCCTCTCGGCTATTATTATTATTGTTATTATTATTGTTATTCTTGTATTAACCTCTCTATGTACATATCTTTTTTATTATAGTTATTTAACTATATTGTATGCTGCCATGAATTAAGCTGTGAAACTGGCCATATGCGCATTAAACAAACCAGCATTAATAATATTAACCCCAAACAAAAACTTTACCAATTATAGCAATGAACAATTTTAATAAACAAATAAATGTAAACGTTTGACACGGTATAAGTGGCAACAAATCTGTTTGCCTTAATGAGGAAATAATAGTAATGAGGAGGACATTAATAAGATAACAATAATCATTTTCAATCATTTTTATCTCAACGGACTTGCGACGGCGGAACCTTCGATGTTTCTGTTTGTTTCCGTACGTGCCGTTTATGACGCGGGACGCAATGGAGGCCGTGCAGCGGCGAAGGGCTGCTGTTTGAGGACTATTTGAATGAAATTCTTTCTTTAGTATTAGTTTTGCTGGTCTTTTTTGGTGTTCTAATGTATTATGTACTTTTAACGATCTCCCTTTATCCATGGTCATTCCCGAGTGTCTAAACGTTTGTTTTCTTCAGTGTAAGTCCCTCTGTTTTCAGAAACTTGTTGATTTATCCTCATAAGAATAAAGATGTGGACAGTTTGGCCCGCAGGTTGTAGTCACTGCATTGTGTTATTATCAAAGTGATGCTGACTGGATCTGCCTGTCCTGCACTCCTCTCTCAGCAGCTCTGAATGCTTCTTCTAGAGGTCATGTCCAGAATGTCCAGGGTGGTCCTCCAGACACCAGGAGTGTGTGGCATCTTTCAGCGACAGCTGCTCCTGCCCAGTCTTTCACCTTCAGTCATCCTGAGCACCAGGACGGTTTATGAAAGGGATTACAGGAGGCCAGGTCAAGCTCCGGACACTCGGTGGCCCTGGCAGAAGATCCGCTTTGACTTCTCCAAGGGCCTGGAAGGGATACAGAAGCACTTTGGGCTGCTGAAGGATGAGTTCATGGGCCGGTGGACGGGGCCCGAGGGCCGCCCTCTGTTGGAGCACATGCTGGAGCAGACACGAGTGCAGTGGGAGTTCCGCGGGCCGGAGTCTCTGGGTCAGTGGGTGGTGTCTTCAGACAGAGAGATAGGAGGCCGAAGTGAAGCTTACCTGAAGCTGGGCAGGAATAATAGAACCTGTATGCTGTATGGGACGCTGTCCTCAGTCCCACCTCGGGACGGAGAGACACAATACAGCGGATACTGCACGCTGCGCTCAAAGCAGGCTTTGGTAAGTAATTGCGCTGCTGCATACCAGGGTGACCGATATGATGAGATTAAATATTTTCATTAATTAAACTAATCTGATTGATGTTTTAACATTTGATATGATGGAGCAGATGCTATGTATCAGCAAAGCTGAATTTAAACCTTACATTTAAAGACCTCAGACTAATCGTTACCCTTGACTCTATGGAATTTTGAGTTGTTATTTTGTTGCTCAGTATTCGTTCGACAGGAAGAAGCACTTTGATTGGTCCAGTTTCAACACGTTGTACCTGCGCGTGCGTGGAGATGGGAGACCATGGATGATAAACATTTCAGCAGAGACTTTCTTCTCCCATCAGAGAGATGACATCTACAGCTACTTCCTCTACACTCGAGGGGGTCCATACTGGCAGGACATTAAGGTTTGCGTTGCACAAATGTCAAGATTAAATTAAGGAAGGTGCTTGTGTCCCGTATATAAACCCAGGCTACCGGGAATCAGAAGCCATTGTATATCTTCACGCCGGTCCCAAGTCTGGGTAAGAGGGGAGGGTCACGGCTGGAGCGTTGGTGTAAAACATTTGTCAAATAATCATGCAGACAACGAAACCGGGTTCCATGCTGGATTGGTCGAGGCTCGGGTTAACAATGACCGCCTCCAGTGCGCAATTGAAATCTGGGCCACTGTTACCCCTCCGGTAGTAGGAGGGCAGAAGGAAGTGTAGGTGGAAGTGAGGGTAGGAATTGGAATAAATGGCAGCATCATTATTTACAAGAGAGTGAAGATGGAGCTGCCAGGAAAGAGGAGAAGAGGAAGGACACAGGTTTATGGACAAAGTGAGAGAGGACATGGAGGTGGTGGACAAGAGGAAGATGCAGAGGACAGGAAGAAATAGAGACGGGCGATGTGCTGTGGTGGCCCCTAAAGGAGAGCAGTTGAAAGTTTTGTAACTTGATATTTTAGTCTAATTTAGCCACAAAAATGACATTTGTACTGTAGTTTTTATATATAAAGACTGAAAAAAATAGGTGCTAAAAGTTTAAGTCCTTTTTCTAGATACTGCAGAATCCAATACCAGAATAAAATAACAAATAAAGATGCATTTTAATTGTTGATCCCATTACTTTTTAGCCCCACAGCTTCTGTGTAAAACTGTTGAAATCAGTATTATTTAAAAAGTGATTACGGTCAAGACTTTTATTTTGAAATGTCAAATCATCAAGCCAAAATTGACTTTGCTGCCAGAAACAAAACACTTCTTTCTTTTATAGATTCCCTTTTCAAAGTTCTTTCTCTCGAGTCGAGGAAGGATACAAGATGATCAGCATGTGATCTGGCTGGACAAGGTTTGGGGGATTTGTAATTTGGTCATGTTTGGAGAAAGTCCACTTCTTCATGCTGCCGGTTAAGTTTGTGTTTAATGTTTTGGGCCTGTTTTCAGGTGAACACTATTGGCTTCACGCTTGGAGACAAAGCAGACGGTCCGTTTCAGTTGGAGATAGACTTCATTGCTGTGTGTAACGACCACGCTCACACCGAGGAGTTTGCATATGAAGCATATAAAAGGAACCCAGAAGTTTAAGGCTGGCTTGACTCTATAAAGGAAAGACTTTGATGGAAGTTCTGATAATTTCTTAGGAAAAGTTGATACATTTAATGCAACATGTCTAATACTCCCAACACAAAGAGGCTGGGACAAATTACAAAACATTTACATTTAATAGCAAATAAAAAAAAAAGGTTTTTAAATCTGTCAATGCTTTTTCAGACATAGGTCTTGTATTTACAAAAAAAAAAAAGTGAAAAAGCATTTTTGGAAGCTTTATAAAAATCCCAAAACTGTAAGGAACACTGATAAAAAGACAAACAAAGACTATTATTAAAATGTACATGTAGCTACCCTAAGCGATGTGCAGGAAAACCTGAAGTATTAAGCCATGACCAGACCACGTCTGGCACCAAGTATCTCGTTTTTCTTCTGCTTTCTGTCCTGTGTGTGCTTCATGCGCCGGTCCTCTCTGCAACAGAAGAGCAGGACACTCTTTAGATCTGTCTGTTCAACGGCTTCTAATGCAGATTATAGCAAAGTACTAGATCAACCAATTAAATACTTCAATTTTGGCCAATCCATGTTGAGCTTTTATGTGGAATAAGGAGATGGATAAAAGCCCTTTTGTTTTAAATGCTTAAAAGCAAAATCCTTCCCACCTTCATTAAATAATATAAAATGACAGTTTGATCCATTTAATAGCAAGCGATGTTGACATTGAATAACAACACTGGAAGTGTGTTAAACATGTTTTCAAATAAAAAAAACAAACAAAAAATAGCTCATTTAGATTTAATTCTTTAATTAGTGAATTAACTCCAAGGTCTTAAAATTTGCTGTTTAAAAATAAAGCAACTACTCTTCCCATCACTGCTCGGAAGCAAGCTTCCTTCAAGTTTGTTTTATTTTTTTAATATTATATTTACTGACCTGGTCTGTACTTTGTGCTGTTTGTAGTTTTTCTGGTGAGATGGAATTGTCTGGGACATATTCAGGGAAGTGTTTTCTTGTGTTTCAGCAAAAGGCTTCAGCTTTCCTAATGACAGAAAGTAATGTATTAACGAGTCTGATACAGAATATTACACATGCAAATAACATTTCTCAGAAAATGGAGGCGACCTCACCCTTGTGAGGCTTGTATGTAAGGGGTCGTGAAAGGCTGGCTTTCAAATCGAACGCGTTTTTCTTGTTGGTTGACGGGGTGGTCGAACCACTGAAGACAAATGGAGTTGTCCCTAATGAGTAAGGAATTGAAGAAGAAAATTAATTTTGCATGCAGGCAGGCAGATCTTCAGCTCTACCTTTATCAAAAGACAGTCACGTTGGTCAGTGTTTACGTGTCTCACCTGGAGTTTTGTTGACGGGCGCGGTGTTCTTGTTGGTATCTGATTTGGTGCGGACTTCAGACTTCCTGCCCGGAGTCGGGGTGAGGGGAATCATAGGGGACATCCGAGCCGGAGTCTTCACCAGAGAGCGCTTGTGCTCGTTGTCCTGCGTCGCCTGTGAAAACCTAACAAGTCCAACACATGTTTAAAGTTCACCAATTCAGTGTTAAAAATGATGGTAGAGGGATAAAAAAAATTACAAAGAATGCTTGCTGTCATGCTGCCTGAGTCTCACCTGACATTGATTTTGTTGGCCTGAAGGACAGTGGGCCTGAAGGGGGCGTTGTCCTTCATTGCAGACTTGTTCTGCGTGAACCTGCGTTTCTCTACAGCTGGTCTCCTTTCCTGCACACCTGGGCTGAACATTGTGGCTCGGCTAACCGGCGGCTTCTGCTAATACACAAATACACTTTTCTCAATAAAGACTTTTTTTTTTTTTAAAGGAAAAATGGAACACCAAGCAAAGTGTTGACTTACAGCCTGAGTCTTTCCATCACCCACTTTCTTTATGGTGTTCTCAGACTGAACCTGAAATGTTAAAATAGGAGCGCATAAATAAAACCAACCTCACCACTGAAATGATCTCGGACGAAAAATAAACAGCTTGCGGTTTGAGGCAATTATCCAAAGGAAGTATAACCACCTTTAGTTCCTTGACGGTGTTTCTGAGAGCTTCCATCTGCTTGTTCTTCCTCTGCACGTAAGAATCAATAGACTCCATCTTGTTAAAGTGAGCCTCATGGAGTTTCTTGAAATCTAAAACAGACACAAGTAAAGAACAGTCTGAGAGGGGTGTCCCTTTTATTTTTTTTAGGGCAAAGACGCAAGTCCTCAACACTGAAAAAAGCTATTTTTTGTGCCATCCTTGCCTCCATTAGGCTCACTGTTAACTTATTCTACACAGTATTTGCAAAACTATAGAAGTCAATACTTCATAAAAAAAAGCCTGTCTTGGCTACACAGATAAAACCATGTCTTTACTGGGAGTGGTCGGTCTAAGAGGGATTTTCTTCTTCAGCAGCCCCTCAAGACGTGGAATTTTTCCAGCAGTCTTCTTACCTACACCTGTAAATAAAATGAGAGTTCAAGTTTCAAAAAACTGGTATCAGAGCCTCTGAAACCAAAGAAAACAACACAAACACGGTTGTGGAGGTTATCACATGTCCGTGGACAAAACTGCGTTTACGTCCAACAAGCCCTTTCATTTCTCAGAACGGAAACTCGTTCAGACTGGCCTTGTGGTAAAGGACTTGATCCCAAGATCAGAGGGTTACCCTGAAGTAAGCTTGAGCAAGGTATTGTCCCCAACACTGCCCCCCGGGTGCTCAATTTATATCTGTCCATTGCTCCATTGTGTGTTTGCGTTAAACGAAGAAGCGTTATATTTCGTGTGCTGTGCTAAAGAGTGTTCACAAGGACATTTTTCACTAAATCCATACCTTTATCACTTTGCTCAGTGACAGTATCATTAACAGGATTGGGTTGAACTTCTGGCTGGGTCTCTTTGGGTTCCTGGGACGAAGCTGGAGCCTTAGTGTCCGTACCTGAGGACACCTTTCTTCTTTTGGAGCTCCTTTTGCCATCCACTGCCACATCTGGCGTGGCATTGTCCTGAAGAAGAAAAAGAAATAAATAAAGCCCTTATTTCAACATAATTTCCCTTAAAGCAAGAAACACAGACCTAACACTATCCAAATCAGGCCCAAACAAATCTTTTATTCTAAAAAAAAAAAGGATCAATTTTTACATGCAGAGGGATTACACCCCACATTAACCAAGGTTGATCATTCCTAACAGTTGTTAAATAATATTTATCTAATAATGCAAAGCTGGAGGCCAGGCAAATATTTTTTTAAATTAAAGAAAATAATTGTATTGGAATCCCAGTCTTGATACTTGTTAAATTACTTATGAAATGACTTGTGTGCACTATTGTAAAACCAAGCTGGCAAAAATATACTTTTCTTGGATGACCTGTATACCTAGATAGATGTGGACTAAGCAAGCGCTGGCAGATAAACATGTTGTGGGACTACTTTAAACCGAGACTGATGTGGAACAGGGTTATAAATGCTGCACTGAAGCACTCAACATGGACATTCAACCTAATTTTGAAATGGCTATTTTTGGCACCCCAGATAATAATCATTTAATAAATAATGAAGTGAAAGATATTTTGGTTTTGGCCTCACTATTAGTGCGGAGAGCTTTGTTAAAAGGGAAATCGGCAGATAGAAGTCAATCTGGATTAGGGACCTTTTACCTTTTCCCCAGACTCGATAATATCAAATCACTAAATGTGTTTTCTAAGCAGCGAGTCAGTACATTTGAAGACTTAGCCACCCTTCCTCCAGACCGAACTGGATGTAAATAATGTAAGTGTCCATACAGCGATATGACAAAAACAAGAGATGATATCTAAACGTTAGGCGAGCCTGAACGGAGAAGAGCCACTGGTTCCATCTCATATTCCCCAAACTGCTTATCATAATAAAGATAGAAGTTCAATAGAACTAGAATGTTTTTCCATCATCATTTCACACAACGTGCTCAGTAAGTGTATTAAAGACACAAATACCCTGTAATGACTACTGTGCGCTGACAAAATCTACCCAATTCTGTTCTCTTTGCAAAGAAGCATGAAGACGGTGAGAATTCCAGATGCAAACATCTTCACACTTAGATCATTGTTATTTAAACGTGATAATGATCGATGTCATATCACCCAGTCCTATGACTGTAGATACCATATTAAATGTATTAACATTCTTTAACATGTAACTGGTGTAGCAAGGAAGAAAGTCTAAGGTTTTTAAAATACATAAAAATACCAATAAAGTGAGTTAATTGGATATTTCCCCCCATGAACTGTTACACTGTTCATCCCGGGTCCGAACAAGCTTACCCCGGCTGGGCTCTCGTCCGATTTGGGATCATGTTTGGGACCATTTTCGGGACCGCCAAGGTCAGAATGCTTTCTCTTTGCCTTCTGGCCCTTTCCCTGACGCTTGGTCACATTTGAAGAAGATCTGTGCTCCTTCTGTCCCTGGGCTGTCCGAGCATCAACCCGATTCGCCTGAAGCACAAGTTAAAACAGATGTTAAGAGAGAAAATAGTGTTAAAATTCAAATATACCTTAAATTAGGGCTGCAGGATTCTGGCAAAAACCATACTCTTGTTTATTTTGGTTGATACTGACATTTAACTCGTCTATTTAACAGCTGTCTTTTAGTGTTTTGGTTTTTTTTTTACTTTAAACAGAAAGAATTGTAAAGAAACCTTGACAATACACATTAACATGAATAATATTGAAATAAATTATGTTAAAAATAGTATTAGTAGAAGCTCTTGTGTCCAATTTGGTCCTTCTCAGCTTCAGCAGCTCTCTCCTCTCACCATTTTATGCAGATTATTGTTTTCACAATCGTTTAGTGTCACAATCTGAATTAAGATGTAGTTGACGGAGCAGTCCTGCAGGAAAGTAGAAATGCTAACTCACATTCTCGGAGCTCTCTTGCTGCTCAAAGTGCTCCTTCAGGGCTTTCAGCAACTTCTCAGCCTGAAAGCAAACACATTAGAAGACCCTTTTTACTGTGACTGAAGTTAGTGGGGAAAGTAACTGAGAAGGAAACGGTTTTTGCTTGTTATTCGTGGAAAATGTAGCAGAAATTAGCCTTAAAACCAGGCCCGCTAACTCACTCAGTTACCTCAGGAGCTCCACTTACCTTCATGTTAGCTTTCAAACCAACGCTTTTAGCCAACTGCTGCAACTCTGCGTATTTAAGAGACTCTAAATCCATCTTTATGGGCAAATTGTGGCAAAATATTCGTTTAAAAGGCGGAGAAGGAGGAAAATAAACCGCCCGTGCTCCGTTTGTTTGGGTCTGCGCGCTGAGCCTTCGTCGGTTGACAATCACATTTCAAAAATCGCCGCCTCGTCGTCTGATTGGCCGGAGATGTGGTGACGACACCGCGTTTGCAGTTTTGATTGGTGGAACACAAACGTGGGCGGGGCCTCTTGCAGGCGGCGGCTTGTGCACAACAAAGATGGCGCACAAGGACCCGGCCTTTCTCCGGACCAAGAGCTGGGAATGCGACAGCACCCAGAACAGCACCGTGACGGAGCAGCTGAGGGTCGTGGAGGACCCGAAGGAGCGCTCGGTGGACTATGCGAGCTGCAGCGTGCTGCTGTGCTCGGAGTGCAGCACGGTGGTGGCTGATTCTCTGTCCGTGTGCGGGGAGGTGGAGCTCATCAACTCCATCATCTCTCTCAGTAAGAGTTTCACTGAAACACAGACCTGAGCGACTGGAGGCCCTTTACCGTCTTCTCTTCCCTCAATCAGAGAGCTTTGCTTTACAACTGTACAGTGCTCGAGGATGGAAACACCAACCGCCACACCTCTCGCTCTCTGTCTGTCTGTCTGTCTGACTGTCTACCTATCTGTTTACATGTCTGTCTGATCATAACCTATCTGTCCGATTATCTACCTGTTTGTCTGATTACCTACCTGTCTGTGTGATTGATTACGTACTCATCTGTCCGTCAGTCTGATTATCTACTTCTATGTCTGTCTGTGGGTCTGATTATCACCTGTCTGTCTGATTATATACTTCTATGTCTGTCTGTGGGTCTGATTATTTATCTGTCTGTCTGATTATATACTTCTTTTGTGTTTGTCTGTGGGTCTGATTATCTACTCGTCTGTGCGTCAGTCTGGTAATCTACTCATCTGTCTGCCCTGTGGGTCTGATTATCTACCTGTCTGTCTGTCTGATTATCTACTCGTTTGTCCATTTGATTATTTACCTGTCTGTCTGATTACCTACTCATCTGTCCGTCAATCTGATTATCTACTTCTATGTCTGTCTGTGGGTCTGATTATCTACCTGTCTGTCTGATATCTACCTATCTGTCTGTCTTTCTGATTGGCTGTCTCTGTTTCTCTGATTATTTGTCTGTTTTTCTTTCTTTCTGGTTGTCTTAATCACGCTGTCTGCCTTTTTGATTATCTATCTATCTATCTATCTATCTATCTGACTGTCTTTCTGTCCGACTGGCTATCTGTCTTTCTTTCTGATTGTCTGGCTGTCTTTCTGTCCATCTTTCTTTCTGTCTGTCGATCTGTCTGATCATCTGTATCCATCTGTCTGTACCGATCTGTCTGATTGTCTCTCTGCCTGTTTGATTATCTATTTGTCTATCTGTCTGTCTTTCTTTCTGATTGTCTGTCTCGGTCTATCTGTCTATCTGATTTTCTGTCACTCTTTCTGATTGATAATCTGTCTATCTATCTTAGTCTGTCTATCTATCTGACTGTCTTTCTGTCAGCTGTCTGCTTTTCCAATTGTCTGTCTATCTGTCTGAGCTGGTTAGGTGTGATCCATTTATTTTTGATCTTGTCTAACCCAGTCCTCACGCTGTTCCTGCAGAGGTCACCGAGGACGTGAGTGTGAGCGGGAAGTTTGAGGTGTGTATGGAAGGTGTTCTGGCTTTTTGGTAAGTAGGTTTTCCAAAAACCAACTTCACCCTTGACGACTTTCAAGAAACAGCTCGGCCTGACCCGAACTCTTAATCTAATATCGTTCCCTTTCATCACCTAGCTCTTACAGAGTCCTTGAATGCAGCGTTTGTCTCCATTTTGTGGGTGTTGTCCTTCACTCCACTCCACCACATTTGTCCTCCCTGCAGAACCTCTTCCTTTTGCGGAAAGATGCTCTCAACTGGTGAGAACATCGTGCTCAACCTGACACCTCAGCCATACACGTTTCACTTTCAAATTCAGTTTCATTTTTATTTTATTCATTGCTTTTATTTTGTTCAGCTACCTGTTGAAGGACTGTGCTGTACTGAAAGCCTCCAAGATTAGTTTTGAAACCAGACCTTTGAGAAGAAGATTAATTGAGGTAAGCGCAACAAACCTGAGATTTAACTGTATTTTATGAATTAAATGATGCTATTTTGTAAATAAACGCTGACCTGCCAGTCTAAACACAAAGAGAGTTTCATTCTAACCAGCTCTGAAGTCCATATCCACCACCGTTATTCTTCAGCACAGCCTCAACTCTCTTAGTCCAGCTCCTTTCTTTAAATCGTCTTCAGGAACACTTCTCCAGGCTGAAGGATGTTCCAAAGCTCTTCTTTGGCTGCCTTTTGTTTGCATGTGGAGATGACCCCACACTGCTTCTGAATCTGCTACGGTACAGAGACTGGACTGAAAATGAGAGACAACAACACTGTCCTTCAGGAAGATCTGGAGAACTGCTCAGGTACAGAGACAGTACTGAAAATGAGAGACAACACTGTCCCTCAGGAAGATCTGGAGAACTGTTCCTCAACAATATTTACAATGCACAATCTGAGCCACTTGATGGCTTGGTCAGAACATCTCCTAAGCTGCAGGTCTTGTAGGATGTTGCTCAAAATCTGTCAGACCTCTGGGTGGTGGTGGTCTAGTGGTGGGTACTTGCCTATGGACCAGTTGCTCAAGAGGTCCCAGGTTTGAATCCCACCTCTGGCACTACCACCACTGGGTCCCTGAGCAAGACCCTTAACCCTGAGTTGCTCCAGGGGGGACTGTCCCTGTAATTAGGACGTATAAGTCGCTCTGGACAAGAGCGTCTGCTAAATGCCGTAAATGTAAATGTAATTCTTTATATTTAATCCACACGACGTCCAGCAGGCCATGTCCCACACCCCGGGGAGAAGCGATGGGGACAGCACCTTGCTCAAAGGCTGGATTTGAACCCACAACCTTCTGTAAACACTAGATTGTAGTTTTAACATCATGACAGATGTTCTCACAAATATCTTCTCTATGCTTGCTTGTTCCTTCAGCTGAAACAGGACTTGGAAGCTCAGATGACTCAAGTGGACATGCTGAAGGAAATGGTGGAGGAGTTGAGTTTCTCCAGTTTGGACAGGGTCAGCATGAGATCCAGGGTCAGCAGTCTGTCCTGCTCCACCACAATGCTGAGTGGGGTCACCGAGTAGTTCATAGTGGAGGAAGAAAGTGTGTTTATTGCACTTCCGAGAAGCATTTAGGAGCTGGTGGTGCCAGCGTGAGAAGAGCTGGTCTGTATAAATAGTCTGTCCTCGTCCTCGTGTCTCTGTTACAGCTGTAAAATGCTGCTTAAGTAAATGCTTAAGTAACATGAGTGTGTGTAAAGGCAAGTAAATGTATATTTACAAAACTTAAAAGGATTTTTCTTTAACACTGTTTAAACTCTTCCACTGCCGATCATCTATTTCCATTTCTTCCTGTCCTCTGCACCTTCCTTGTTTAAACTGCGCAAAGTTAAAATATTATCTGATCGTCTGGTGTTTTATTCTCAACTCTGTTGTGTCCGACAAATAAATAAGCAGGCGTCGGTTGGGTTGGCACCATGCTGTTTTATTGCTAAAATTCTGATGCAGGGTTTTTTTTTATTTTTTTGTTTTTTTTTTAATTGTACAAAATCAGAAAGAGGTTCATCTTCGCATGCTCAGCGCATCTGTAGTGCATAGATTTAACCAAACAGTTTTCCCATCCATCGGCAAGCGATGCAAATCAGAACAGGCTCGTTAAAGTCTCGTTAACCTTCAACAGGAACGACTTCTTCTGTTGGTCAACAAAATGACAAAACGGTGGATTAAAAAGTTTTCATCTCAATTCAATTTAAGCCCAAGTGTTCACTCTGCTTAATGCGACAGGGCTGAACAATTCATCTTCAAACGGAAACTGCGATTTTAATTCATTTAGACATTCATGAATCTGGAAAATTTGAGTAATATTTGAATAATTTTCCAATATAGTCATGAAAAGAGTGTGAAATGTCGGTTTGGGGTGACGTGCCTCCGAAAAACGGCCTTTAGGAAGTCGGAGTTTAACTGCAATATTTACCCAAATTTTTACATTTGTAAAATGAAATGAAGCAATTTAACTGATGCGTTTAATTGAGCTTTTTTTAATTGACAATGACGGTTAAAAATAGCAGTCTTTTCTGAAATTGTTCAGCCCGGTGATGCAGTCTGCTTACAGTCAGGTATTCATTTTATAACATTTCAAACATTTCAGGGATGCACAACAATCTTAATCAGATTAACTGCTTAAAGAACCACGAAAGGAGTGATTGAACACGTTTAAATCTCAGATGTTTCCCAGTAATAACTGATTCGTAAATCTTTATTGGATTCTGGGAAAGGTGGGATTACCATTCTTAAATGTGTAACGAGTGGACAATCTCCAATTTGTTGGACAATTAGCGTATTCGGGAACCATAACCAATAACGATTCCTTCATTTGTGCGTCTGTGTTGCATTTCTGAAAAATAAAACTCTCGGGTCCAAAACCAAGCCGCACCGACGGCGACGCTTTGGCGAGGACGAGGGGTAAAAACGGCTGAACGAACTCCACTCGTTTTCACATTTTTGCAGTTTTTTTTTCTCCAAGCGAAGCTTAATTATTGCATGCAGCACAAGACGTTTCTCACCCACTTCTACCATGCAGCAGCTATTATTACCCAGCATTCCAATATAAAAACACCAATTTAATACTAGGCCTACAATGAACCATTGCACAAGAGGGTCGCGTTAACCGTTGGTGCTCAGCTCCTCTACCCACGACGATACGGTCGGAGTGTCGTCCACAGCTTGCCGACACGTTGCTGCTATTGCTTTCCGTTTCGACTGACTGCATGTGCAATTTCTGTGCGTTGCGACGGCCCTTTCTGCTGCTGTACGGCCAACGACGTCAGACATCACCCACTTCCTAAAACGCTCCTGTTTTAGAACTACATTCACTGTATTTTCCACTTTTTTTGGTTTTTAAATGAGCGACTAGAGTAGTTTGATCAACTGCTAACCACTGGCCTGGGGTTATTTGAACAGATCCCACCAACAGACGGCGGGTAGTGCGCATCACTACAGCTATAAAGGCTACAGTTTTCCATTCCACAAAACACCATTCTGGCACTAAAATTCATGCATATAATAAGATTATTGCTTCTAACTAACGTAAGATGTGGTATGGCTTGCATATATCTTCTAAAAAATAGACTTTGCATTCCCGTCCTTGAGGTATTTATCTACATTACAATATTGTGATTGATAGGGCGTATGCTTTTTTTTTTTTTTTTTTTCTCCCCTCCACGTGTAAACTAAACCTAGGATGTCGTTTGTGCTAAAACCGTCCGTCTAAAGGCCGGAGAGGCGTCCGCAACACTAGATCATCGGGGGATTTCCTTTAGTGCATAATTTCACCCAGTTCCACTCCAATTAGTCCTTAGTTCGGAGACTGGTTCTGCAGTTTTTGGGTTGAGGTTTAACTCCACGATAGCATGCATTTGGAAAATTCGCCATTTTTTTTTAAGACTAATAAGACCAGCAGCTGCTTTTTATTTTTTTATTTTTTGTGTTTTTTGTTTTTTTTTGCAGACAACAATAAGGGGAAATATGCTGGGTGCCTAATAAAATAACACGCAGAACGACAAAAATAAATGGACTTCCCAACAAATCAAGCCCCTTCTTAGGTCTCTATCACCCAAAGCTATCCCACTCAAGGAAAGGAAGCTTCTGCCACGGCCGAAACTAAGCGAACCCCTTCTCTGCCCCACTACTCTGCTAATATTCTTTACAGTGTGTACTGTGTGTTTACTACGACTACTTTATTCTGCAAGCATCACGTCCAGTCATGCACGGCCACGTATAATGTTGGCACAACGAAAAATTCCCGCCGCGGCGGATGAAACTATACATCACTTAATGGAAGACATTGGTGATTTTGTTGTTTTTTTTCTCTTCACGAACAACTCGTCACTTGTTTGTACAATATACACATTTAGCTCAGGACAAAAAGAACGTGGGAGGGGGAGCACATTGCACGTATCCCGTCCCTGGCTCGCCAAGGATTAGGCTCTCACGAATCTTGCTGGTTTTTGTGCTGCGAGGATTTTCTAATGGTTTGAATAAGGAGGTTCGATGTGGAGGAACGTGCAAGCAGGAGAGCGCTGAGAACAGGAATCTGACGGACAGAACCGAGACCTAAACTCGGCTCACATTCAGTCTCACAGACGAGTGCACATGAGAGCCCCTTTCCTTTCCTAATTAAGGTCCAGATCCAAGTTCCTATATGTTTAAAAATCAACACAAAACTTGTGTTGTTGGACTTTTTTTGGGGGTCATCCTTCTCACACCTTCCTTCACTAACCAGGAGAAAATTGCACCATCCAAGAAAACCCAGAAATGTACCTTTCTCTATTCAGTTGGACTATTTTACACCTTGACTATAATTGTTCAACCAAAAAACTAGTTTCACTGTGAACGTCTTCTGTTCTGGCGATTTAATTTGTAGGATACGAGTCGGGTTAGCTGTAAAATTTGGAACAGGATGAAGAAAAGTGCCGATTCACACTAAAAATTCATGCTTCTACTTTGACATTTCTTGTAAATCTATAGAACAAACAGTTTCATTACGAAATTTCACGGTGCAGTTTTCTCTGGGAAGCATGAAAAAAAGTTTCTTTTTTTATTTTTCCTTTTGCCTTGGACCATGATAAAGCATGATAAATGCATTTCTGGCTGAAATAGCTAAACTAAACAAATTTTCAACTCAAAATCCAATTCCATAGCGCAGCACTTTTTAATGGAGGTTAAGGTCACAGGGAGGGTTCCTCATGGACTCTTCTGCTAGGTCAGGTCGTACTGTTTCTGCTAATGAGGAAAATAAGGTGATCTGGGGCCTATGAAGACCTGCTTTAAAAGTACAGACTCCAAATCAAAATGAACCCAGTGTCGGACGCGGTATGGAAACTGAAAGGAGAAAGGAGGGGGATGTGGGGACTACATTTCTGGCGAGAACTTATGAGAAGGTGACTCTGCGAGAGCTTTCACAGGGTGGACAGTGGACGCAGGCGGCGACTCCAGGCTGATGCAGACCCCCGTGGCTCCTTGGCTGTGAAGGGTCCCATCCAGGATTGAAGCTGAGCATCTCTGGAGGAAGGAGAACAGGTTTTAGAAAGTCACACACGGTGCTTCTAACCACAGCTTCATGAGACAAGAGGCTTTCCTCCAGCTTTTCTTTTCCTTTTCAAACACAGAAAATGCAAAAGGGTTCACAAACTTTCCAGCACCCATGTGATTCCCTTTCCCAGCCCAGGAAGGAGTGCTATTTCTGCCATCCGTTCTTAATTTGAAGAGCACACAGCCCAGTTTATAACACTTAAATATTATTTTATTAGTGCGCCCTCTTGTGGACTTGAAAAGCATCGCTACCAGGGCAGATAAAAATAATATTATTAATAATAACAATAATAATAAATGCTTTATATATATATTCTTATATATATTATAATATATATATATATATACATATAATATAATATAATAAACCATTTTTAAACTGCTAATAAAGACAATATTGTATTTACTAGTCAAACTACGGTAGACGTCTGACAAGTGTGTCAAAATAAAAGTCTCATTTTTAAAAATATAAAATAAAGATATTATTTAAAATCACAACACAAAAAAAAACAAAACAAATCCTGTTCTCCAAATTCTAGTTTGTAACATTTGAATGTGGGAAAAAAAACACACTAAACAAACAATCTAAAAGAAAATATATGGAAAATAAAAATAAGAAAATATTAAGATGATTATTATCACCACTATTATTCATATAATAATACTAATACAAGTAATAATGGTAGCTTATTTTTTATTATTACTGTTAGATTTAGTAAAGACTGTGTTATGATTATTTGTATTAAATAATATTATTCTACACTGTTTCAGTAATAGCACGTTAGTAATAAAGTATAATAATGTTATAATAATATAATAATGAAGTGAATAAAGCGAGTTTATTGCTGTAAACCTGCTGTTCTGGCTGTTAAAGATGATGGACGGTAAACAAAGAGCCCGCAGTTCCGCAGCCCGTCTCTCGGCCCTCCCGGGACAGCTGGTCTTCCTCTCCCTCTCCGGGGGAATGCAGTGCACTCCGGACTTTATCCCAGGGTTCCGTTGGGTTTCTGTGGCCCGCGGGGATCCGGCTCTCCCGCCGGCGGTTCGGCCCGCTCGGCCCGTCTACGCCATTTCTGCCCTCCGCTAAACGCTGCGTCCGTAAAGAAGACGGCCCATTGGCCAGCAGACCCGTCAATCAGCGCGTAGGCACCGCCCCTTCAAAGGCTATGGGTGCGTTCTTAAACGGTCCACTATTACATACGAATAACAGAATAAAACTAAAAAAGATCATTACATAAAATATACTGATTAAAACTGAATATAAATGCAGCAGACAAGCTGCAGCATATATCTGACTGAAATATATATATAATATATATATATATATATATATATATATATATATATATATATATGCTATATATATATATATATATTATATATTCATTCAGATATATGCCCATTTAATCTCTCTTTATTCTACATCTATCATATATCTTCCCACTCCCTACCCTCTAATCCTTACCACTTTATTTTCTTCTATTCCCACTACTCCCTATCTATAATCCCTCGTCCTACTCCCTATTCCCTTCAAGTACTATATACTCACTACCCCTACTCCATGCTCCCTACCTGTTTCTCCCTACATCCTTCTCCTTATCCATTTTTCTACCTGTTATTCCCTACACCCTACTCCTACTCCCTACCTGTTATTCCCTACACCCTACTCCTACTCCCTACCTGTTATTCCCTACACCCTACTCCTACTCCCTACCTGTTATTCCCTACACCCTACTCCTACTCCCTACCTGTTATTCCCTACACCCTACTCCTACTCCCTACCTGTTATTCCCTACACCCTACTCCTACTCCCTACCTGTTATTCCCTACACCCTACTCCTACTCCCTACCTGTTATTCCCTACACCCTACTCCTACTCCCTACCTGTTATTCCCTACACCCTACTCCTACTCCCTACCTGTTATTCCCTACACCCTACTCCTACTCCCTACCTGTTATTCCCTACACCCTACTCCTACTCCCTACCTGTTATTCCCTACACCCTACTCCTACTCCCTACCTGTTATTCCCTACACCCTACTCCTACTCCCTACCTGTTATTCCCTACACCCTACTCCTACTCCCTACCTGTTATTCCCTACACCCTACTCCTACTCCCTACCTGTTATTCCCTACACCCTACTCCTACTCCCTACCTGTTATTCCCTACACCCTACTCCTACTCCCTACCTGTTATTCCCTACACCCTACTCATAGACCCTACCTGTTACTCCCTACACCCTACTCCTACTCCCTATTCACTATCTGCTACTCCCAACTCCCTACCTCTAAACACTACTCTCTAACCCATACCTAACCCCTTAGTGCCTACTAAAAATGAAAAAGTGAAAGTGACTAACCTTGTCATTGTGAAACGCAGCACAAACCAAATTCAACCTCTGCATTTCACCCATACACATACGTGCAACAGGGGGCCGCTATTGAAAGTGCCCAGGGAGCAGTGATGGGGACAGTACCTTGCTCAATGGTACCTCAAAGCAACCTACTGGTGAGGGAATCGAACCCACAATCTTCCAGTCCAGGGCAACTCTTCAACCACTAGGCCACCACTTTACTATTTTTACTTATTTTTCACCCCATTCCACTACTACCTGTTGCTCCCTACTCCCTACCAGTTACTCCCTACACCCTTCACCTTACCCCAAACTCACTACTTCTATCCCTACTCCCTACTCAGTACTTGTTACTACCTTCTCTTATGCCCTACTCTCCATTCACTACTTGTTATTCCCTACACCCTACCTGTTACTCCTATTCCCTACTCCCTACCTCTACACCCTACTCCTATTCCCTACTCCCTACCTTTACACCCTACTCCTATTCCCTATTCACTACCTGCTACTCCCTACCTCTACAATCTACTCTCTAACCTATACCTATTTTTGATAAGAGTTGATAACTCGATTTTTTTATAATGTTTTTTAATTTCATTAAAACGTCGTTAAAATGAAAAAATATACACATATATAACAACAAAAAACAACAAAATATTAGGTAGGAAAAAACAAAGGCTCGCGCGCACGCACGCCCGCGTTGGCCCCGCCTCCCTCGTGCACGCGCTCCGCGTCCCCCGTGTGCAACTGCGGCAGCAGAGGCAACAGGAGGAGGAGAGAATGCAGCGCTTCCTCACTCCTCTCTTCTCACCCCTTCATTAAAAAAACGGAGGAACGTCCCCGCGGCCCTCGTCGATCTCTCCCCGGAGTAAAGCCGCCGCTGCGCGCGGGTGAGTTGGTGATAAAGTACGCTGCAGGCTGGGAGTCTGGCCCGTCTACGCCGCTGCTGCTGCTGTTGTTTTGAGGTTGAAGCTGCTCTGCGCACTGATGTGAGTTTGTCTGGAGCCGCGGATCTGCCCCTGCTGTGTGGAATCCGCCCTGAACTGTGCAGGGTTGGAGTGGTTGCTCTGTCTCTGTAGAGGTGATCCGTGTGTAGAATCCGCTGCTGCTCTCTGACGGGTCTCCTCTCAGCTCCACAGGTTGCGCAGGCCAGTTAGCCTAGCCTAGCCTAGCCTAGCCTAGCCTAGCCTAGCCTAGCCTAGCCGCTAACCACACTCACCATAATAACAGCCCTGGAGCTCCACTCTCACTCTCACAAACTCCTCTGTTTACAAACACAAGTCATTAGAGTCTCATAAAATCCCACAAAACTGGAAGAAATTACAGCCTGAGTCGTTCTGCTCGGCGGGTTTATGTGAAGAGCAGCAGGCTAGCAGGTTTTAGTGATCTAATACAACAACAACAACATAAACAACAACAATAATAAAAACATCAATTACAACAATAACACCATCAAGAAAAATATCACTAATAACTAATAATTAAACATCAATTACAACAATAACACCCTCAACAATAATAAACTCACTAACAACAACAACAATAATAATAACAAAAACACTGATTACAACATCAAGAATAATATCACTAATAACATACATTATCAACACAATAATAACATCGATTACAACCATAACATCATCAACAACATCAATAACAATAACAATAACAATGATTATATAGAACCGTAATAACACTAGTATTAACAACAATAACATCACCAACAACAACATCAATCATAAGAAGAATGATATTAATATAGACATCACTAACAATATCAATAAAAGCAATAGTAACTACACTACAATAATAACAGCATTGATGATGAAAACAACAGAAATAAAAATGACATAATTACAATGGTTTACTTCAGCTGGAAAGAATTCAAATTCAGCATAAGTGCAAAACATCACTAAAACAGCCAGTCTGTGCAAAGAGCATCAGATCAACATTAATGCTGTTTATTCAGATGGATGTTAAATATCCGCTGTTTAATAACTTGTTGGGTTTGAGTAATGACAGATCACCGTTCCCATTTCAGGGGCAGTTATCAGCAACTGCACTCAGCTCAGGTCAGGATAAGCGGTTGAGGTGATGAATGAATGATGTCCTGAACACAAACTCATTGGCTTTATTTCCATGGGTAAAGCTGCATGTGTCTCTTTGGTGTTTATATTGGATGGTGAAGATGGAGATTTATTTGAGTGATTATTTATTTGGAGCCTCCCTGCATGTCTTCTTCCACCATGAATGGGTTTAGTTTTAGTCCCAAAAGTCCTCCAAGCAATCTCAGACATCAGGCAGCATCTTCACCACCATTTCATGGAGGAACTTTTGCTAAGGGTGCGTTCACTTCCACTGTGAAGTCTTACCGTATGTGTTTGTCACACCAAAGCCACTCTGGCTCTGTTTACACCTCAGCTGTTTAATAATGCAGAAGTCTACACAAATCAGTGGAATTCACTTTCACGTTCGTTAGAATTAGGACTCTGCTGTGTTAATCGTTTGCTGGATGCCGTTCAAATCATGCTTTTGATAAAACGGTTCTATCACATTCCAAACCTCGGATGTCTCCTTGTGTGTTTTTGATCAGTCAAGCAGCCAAACACGGGAAATTAGATTAAAATCAAGTAATCTTTATCCTCCTTTGTCACAGCCCAGGTTCCCAGGCCAAGCCCAGTTGAGAAGATCTGCCTGGTGCACCTCGAGAGGAGGCGTCCGAGCGTCTGGTATGGCAGGAGGACGGAGAGGGGCGAACAGAACGACGTACTGCCGTTCTCCGCTGGGAGGCGAGGCAGGAGCCGTCAACAATGGCAACCACTCAACCAGCTCACCAGTGACCGGGGTGAGGTCACGGACAAGGTAGGGTGTTTTTCTCCCAGCAGGAGTCTGTAAATCAGGCCAGCTGCAGCATCACCCAGATGATCGAAATGTGAAGAAACAGTAACAATAAGTTGTAAAATAATAATAAAGTGCCATAGTAACAAGTCTTTATTGTATTTTTAACTGTTAAGCAGCTTGATGCTTTATGGTTCTTTATGGTTTAGTTCTTTATTCCGATATTTGGATGCTGTTATTATTCAGATTTTGTTTTTCTTTTAATTTCTTCTTTTTCTTGCTTCACTTCCTTTAGCTGGTTAAAGACAACAATGCGCTCGGTCATTTCCTTAGAAAATGAAGTCGTTTTGTCATGTAGATCAGGGAACTGAGATCCGTCCACAAGTGGTTTTCCATTTTTGATCACATCACCCAAGATGTGCCAGGTGTAAACGAGACCGCACATTTTGTCTTATCGTTTTTTCCTGCCTAGTTACAGTCTGGTGAGTTTATTATCAGTGTTTTAACTGTTTGTGAAATATTGCACACTATTTGTTAAATACTGTTTTGTATAGTGTGCCACAGTTGGTTTTAGGGCCCAAAGAGCAAACTTCCTCCCAGCATTTACAAGTTGTGATCCTTTTCTCTTTCAGACAGTCCTTCCTGTTTCTTTTAACTCATCTTCAAGTGCTTTGCAACAGGTCTCAAGAAATGATTCGCGATTGCAGGCTCGCTTAGAGAGGTTTTAAATCTTGACCTGGTTTTTGAAGAGGCCTCACAAGCTGATGCAGCCTTGTTAGAATCTTACAGCCAGATCTGTTTTGCGCAACATCTGTTAAAGAAGCAGAATCACGCCAAGCCGCGAGCAACGTATTCGATGCATGTGATGGCAGAGGCTGTGCTGGCGGTGCGGTTGCCACTCCTTTGTTGTGCTTAAGAGATATTATCCATCTGATAATTTTCATACTTGCCTCTGGTGATGTTGAAAAATGGTTTGAATCACTGTTTTGCATGTCCTCGTTTTAACAACACCGTGCCTGTTGTTGTATTTGTACAGGAACCTTTCGGTGGCTTTGTTTTTAGAAGAAAACTTGCAAAACAAAACATTCAGAATAAATTCATTAGCTGTTAAAATATTTAGCAGTTGTTGCAGGATTTTAGACGATGCAATTTTCTGAATTCGAACAACGACATTGACGAAATCAGTAAAATGGGTCAGGCTGCAAGACAGATTCTCCTTTTAGCACAAAACCTCCAGTTTCAAAACTACAGTTATGAGTGTGTGCAGCGTAAACATCAACTGAACGGAGCGGTGTGTGGAACATTGCAGCACTACAAGCTTGCAGAAAACTAAAGAAGCGTCTGCGTTTGGTCTGCAGGAACGGTTCGGGAACAGGGTTGACCAGTCCTCCTCTGGCCACGCAGACGGTGGTTCCCCTGAAGCACTGTAAGATCCCAGAGCTGTCCATGGACAGGAACGTTCTGTTCGAGCTGCACCTCTTCTTCTGCCACCTCATAGCGCTCTTTGTGCACTATGTCAACATCTACAAGACGGTGTGGTGGTATCCACCCTCACACCCCCCCTCACACACATCGCTGGTGAGTCCCGTGCAGCAGTTTATATTCAGTAATATTATCAGTTTGATTAAAAAGGAGTTTCATACGGTTAACGGACATTGTTTAGATGGCGGTTAACCGATGCTCACCGCCGTAAAACTGTTTCGGAAACCCGAACGTTTGAATGCGGCTTAAATATATAATCAGCGGTTTTTCCCCATAAGCCTTTCCGCCTTCTTTACTGTGCTGCGGTTCAGCAAAACCATGTGGTTAGTTGTAGTAACGGTCAAATAACACTTCCAAAAAAATGCCCACATTCTTCCCAGCACAAACAACAGAGCACAAATCATAACATCCTGACCCGTTTTACCTTTGCAGAACTTCCACCTGATTGATTACAACATGCTGGTGTTCACCATCATCGTGCTGGCTCGCAGGCTGATAGCAGCCATTGTGAAAGAGGTAAGGATGTCAGGGATGTCACATTTTATTATTAGATACTTATGTTTTATCGGCTGGTTTAAAGAAATATTAGTGTTTTTAAGTCTAATCTTCATTTCATGTACATTTCCCTTATTGTGGATTACACAGGCAATGATTGGTTTACCTGTGCTTGATTAAAAAATCTACAGTGGAGAAAAAAAAAAACATTGCTGTTTATTTCGGCTGATTGAAAAATACAAAAAAATATATATTGAATTCTATAAGCTTAAAATGAGCAAAATTAGAGCACTCTAGTCCTCAATCTCCTGCTCTTCCGGAGTGTGATGATACAAATATTCAAGCAAATATCTGCCGATACTCACATTATTCTGTTGTTGTGCATTCCTATAAATACTTCTCATAAATTCTCATTGACAGAATTCAGCAGCTGCCCATTGCTCTCTGGGGAAAGTGTAGTTTGAGTAATCAGTGGCCGAGTAAAGCAGCTACAGTCTCATGTTTGGTACAGAGGCAGTGAGGCAGGGAATAAAGAATAGGTTGTGGAAAGCTGCTTTATTTCTTTTAAATGGTGTTTCAGCTAGAGCAACATGGCTCATCACAAGAATAAATGTTTACATTTCCTCCTTTTCTTTCTCCGTCCATCACACTGACCTCACTTGTAGGCATCTCAGAGCGGGAAGTTGTCCTTCCCTCACTCGATTTTTCTAGTGACCGCTCGATTTGCCGTCCTGACCCTCACTGGCTGGAGTTTATGCCGTTCCCTCATTTACCTCTTCAGAACGTACTCGCTCCTCAGCCTTCTTTTCCTCTGCTACCCGTGAGTACCACGCGTCACGTTCCCAAATCTCAAGCTCAGCTTAGAACTGATTTGTTCCTTTTCATTCCTGAATTAATTCTAGAAGTGTGAGGTGAGAACGACTATTAACCTGCGTACTCCAGTTATTATTGTCAGACTGTAACCATTACACTGCAGATTCATACGGGATTAAAATAATGCAGAGGTTAAATCACAGAAAATCTGTCTTTAATAATGTAGCGTATTACAAATGATTAGAGAACAAAATGGACGATAAACATTAACTTTAATATCTGTTTCATTCTCCCAGGTTTGGAATGTACATCCCGTTCTTCAGGCCCAACTGCGACCTGCGCCGGGTCGGGTCCTTGACCCCCATCACCACTATCACCTCAAAAGAGGTCGGGGGCACCGCTGGCTCTCTTGGACGGGGAGGAAGGGACTATTTGTCTGTGCTAAAGGAGACATGGAAACAGCACACGAGCCAGCTGTACAGCGCCCAGCCCATGCCCACACACGCCTGCTGCCTGTCCCCCGACCTGATCCGCAAAGAGGTGGAATACCTGAAGATGGATTTTAACTGGAGGATGAAGGAGGTGCTGGTCAGCTCCATGCTCAGCGCTTACTATGTGGCCTTCGTACCTGTTTGGTTCGTTAAGGTGAGCAGACTGAGTGGGGTTGGAAGGCTCTTATAGGTCCTTATTTTGGAAAACTCAATTATTCCTAATATTTTGAGTAGTTTTTGTGGTTTCCAAGCACATCGTTCCCGGTCCATCACATCATCGTTAAGCCTAAAGCAGGTCAGCCTAAAAATTCAGCGGTGCAACGGTGGCCTAGTGGTTAGGTAGCTGGCCCTGGAAGATTGTGGGTTCGATTCCCTCACCAGTAGGTTGCCCTCAGGTACCCTTGAGCAAGGTATCGTCCCCGTCACTGCTCCCCGGGCTCTTTCAATAGCTGCCCCCTACTGCACGTGTGTGAATGGGTGAAACGCAGAGGTTGAATTCCGTTGTGTTGCGGTTTCATAATGACCAGCATAGTCACTTTCACTTTTGCATCAAGGGACTATTTTAGGATTGGCTGCTTTTTGAATGAGCCAATCACAACAGAGGCTTTTTACATACAACATTATTAAAGGAGCAGTATCAGAAATAGCCTGCTGAAATATAAAAGGGTTATGGGAGGATATGGTTCTTTTTAAAATGAACTATTTTCTTACAACCCTTTCATAAACATCTTAAATCGAGCAGTCGGGTTCAATGTTACATCTGATTACAAGGGTTTCCAAAATGTTTGGATGGACGCTTTGTCAGCAGAAAGCCTTTTTTGGAGCATAAAATCACACAGATGTTATAAGTGGACCTTGGGGAAAATAGAGAGGTAAAATATGGGCTCTTAAAAATAGTTACATTACGAATAACATTGTATCCGCATCCTTTATAGACGGGTTGGGCTCAATGTTTCTTTCATTCTGAGAAGAAGGCAATTTAGGCAGAAAACGATGTATTTTATTTCTGTAGAACAAGAGTGCACAATAGCTACTCAATGTTAATGACATTTATCTTTTTTTTACAAACCATTTCATATGATCTGGATGAATGAATCCACAATTCAAGTTTGTTTCCGTGAGCCACGAGTGAGAAAGGTTTCCAACGCGTTTGCTCCCAGTGACGGATTAGTTTTCCATCCTTTTTTGTCTTCTTGTCAGAATCCGATTTGAAAGTTCTCCCTGCTCTGCGTTCTTGTTCTTTCACAGAGCACTCAGTATGTGGATAAACGCTGGTCGTGTGAGCTTTTCATCCTCGTGTCCGTCAGTACGTCCATCATCCTGATGCGGCACCTCTTACCCCCACGTTACTGCGACCTGCTCCACAAAGCAGCTGCTCACCTGGGCTGCTGGCAGAAGGTGGACCCCTCGCTCTGCTCCAACGTCCTCCAGCACATGTACGTCCCCTCACGTTCAGCTAGAGGTTGATGAGGTTTGATGTTAAGCGTCTCAGATGCTGCATAAAATATAAACGAGCTTTCCTGATGCCAGAAGGGAATCATTTGTCCAGCTCTCTTTTGCAGAGGGTGGGATGATCCTGCACCTCCCACTGTTGGTATAAAGCACATTTGGTATCTTTTATCTGCTGTTAGAAAATTGCAGGACGTTTTCTCCAAGAGTGTAAATTTGAATTACTGATAAAGGGGATTTAAACACATGCAGAGGAGGAAAGTGGAAGGGCGGGACTTTTTTACTAACTCTGGCTGTCTCCTTGCATTTTCAGATGGACAGAAGAATACATGTGGCCGCAGGGAGTGCTAGTGAAACACAATAAAAATGTGTACAAGGCCATGGGCCATTATAATGTAGCAGTGCCCTCAGACGTCTCACATTATCGCTTCTATGTAAGTAGTAATTGTCTAATTATTAACAGCCTTTTTGATGCATTTTGTCCTTTTGTTCATACGTTTCAGGTCATTTAGAGCATCCTGTGTAGGACGTAGACTGTCTTAACGCCGATGGACCTTTTTTCTTTCTCCCCCGCAGTTTTTCTTCAACAAACCCCTTCGAATATTGAACATCCTCATCATTTTGGAGGGAGCGATGATATTCTACCAGCTTTATTCGCTGATGTGTTCAGAAAAATGGTACCAGACAATATCATTAGCGCTCATACTCTTCAGCAACTACTACGCCTTTTTCAAACTGCTCCGAGACAGAATAGTGTTGGGAAAGGCCTACTCGTACTCGGCGTCCTCAGACCACAAAGTCAGCTAAAGGCTAAATCATCATCAGACGAGCATCGCAGAAGAGCAAAAAGCATGCAAGAGAGCTTTTTTATTTTTTCTAACTGCATTTTTTGTCGATCTGTTTATGTTCTGATCTGCCATGAAATAAAAAAAGACATATTTTTGTATTCCTTCACAGGTTTGGACTTCTCATTTCGGCTCTTCGTGATCGTCAGTATGAGTCCAACGAGATTTATTAGTGAAATTTAATCATAAGATTTAAGCCATGACCGTGAATATAGGGCTGGCACAGTGGCACAGTAGGTGGTGCTGTTGCTTCACAGCGAGGGTTCAATTCACAGGCGGGACGGTCCGGGTCCTTTCCGTGTTTAGGGGACATGTTCTCATGTCTGTGTGTCCGTGAGCAACCTACAATTTCCTAAATGTCAAGGTTACTCTGTAGTCCTATTTGGAAATGATCCAAACCATAAAAGAGCAGTATTTTAACCGTATGTCATGAGTTACATACATTCCGAAGCAGAGTATCTTTTTCTTTCGGCTGCTTCCCTTTAAGGGTTGCCACTGCGGTTCAACCGTCTCCGTTTCAGAAGCAGAGTATAAGAAACTTAAAAGGTATTTGAAAAAACACTGATCAAAATTAGAGAACACTTTCAGATTCCTCCCAGTTATTGGTGTTAATTTGGCAGATGGTGCTAATTTCCTAAATTATCTAACGAACACGTTTTATCGGGCAGCTTAACTTTCCAGTTATCAATGACTCCAACATTTTGAGCCGTTCTGAAGTGACCGAAACCCTCCGGCAGCAGGTTGACCAGATGAAGGCCATGGGGACGACCCTATCGGCCAGTTATTAGTGATGAAAGCAAGCTTTATATGTTTGGGTCTGATGGGAAACATTCGTCATCAAACTGAGGCAAGACTGAACCCCAACAGTTTCAGTGAAAGGTGGAGGGGGAAATGTCAAGGTTTGGGGATGTTTTCTGCAGTAGGACTTGGGCCTCTTATACAGTTACATGGCAGAGTGAATGCAGATATTTACCAGAACCTTCTTCCACAACATGTGGTTCATCAGCCTGCAGTTTTCATGTAGGAAGACGTCTGCTGTCACACAGCAAAATGGGTAAAGGAGTTTATTGAAACTGACAACATTGAAATGGCCAGAGTCCTGATCTGAACCCAACAGAAAACCTCTGGAACGTCCTTATGGCTAAGAAACCCACAACAGTCACTGAACTGTGGATGAGACTGCAGGAAGAGTGGACCAGAATCCCACCAGAGCAGTGTGAGAGACCAGTGATGTCCTGTCCTGTCCTGTAATTCCTTCAAATGTTGAGCAATGAAAATAACATTATTTCTGGAAAAATCAAGCTTTTCATGAACTGTTCTCTAATGTGTATAACACATTTGTGACTAGGTCTTAATCCTTTAATCTTTTTTTCCTGAGGTTCATTCATACATCATGCATTTATATATACATATATATATATAATATACATTTATGTACATTTATACACATATATATATTTATGCATTCATTAAAAAATTTGAAAACATACAGAATAAATATTAGTGCTACTTAGGTGATTAAATAACGTACTATAAAAAATAAAAATAAAAAAGGGGTTCACATTACTTATATTACCACATATATAAATAGTGGTCATTTTGGCCACTGTTTTAGTAAAGTTTATAGTTTTTATAATTTATAGGAGTATCGTTTAGTTTTCAAACTTTATTTGTTTAATATGCTCATATATAATTGATAATAAACTTCTATGTATTTCCTCTATTAATTAAGGGAATTAGGTTCGGGCTGGGATCTGCGTCATCGCTGCGGGGGGGCGTGGTGTGTAATTCGCGTCCAGGGAGTTAAAAATCCACCCCAGGACTTTGTTTCATCTGAACTGTTTCTCCGCATCGCTCGAACAAGCACTGGCGTGATCCAGCGGGATAGATTAACATCCCGGAACGGATTTTGTTTATTTTTTGGATCCGGACTCCCCCCCACCTAAGGGGGCGTGGCTTCGGCAGCACTGTGAGGAACGGAGGAGGCTGCTGGAAGGGACGCGCTGCCTCTTTAAACGCTAATCTGGAAATGGCGACCTGGCGCCTTTATTATCGCCGAAACGAAGCGCCAACGTGCACAGAGCGAGAACTCAAGTCCGTGGAGGATTTATACAGAAACTTTGCGATGCAGGGAAAGCCGTCGGTTGGGATTTGAATCGAAGAGCGCGTGAGTGGACCGTTATTTTTTCATTTAGGGGGCTTCATGGGCTGTGTTCCAATTATAAATCGGTCATAAATCTTATTTTTCCCCCTCATTGAGATTGAAAATGTGCTTTTAGTAAATTCCAGCATTACTCTTCCATCTGGGATGGTGATGTTACCACCAGCAAATCACTTACTGTGATTGTAAACAGGAAATTATATGTGATTATTTCACAGATGGGCAAAAACGAGTGCTTTGGCCACAAGTTCGTGTTTTCTACTTTAAATGATCTTTAAAAATGGAGAGGAATGGGTTATTTTGGAATAGAGTGTGTTTTTCCCCCTGCTCCAACAGCCTGAGCTCCAGCAGGTTTTTCCTACTGTCTCCCAGGTGCAGGTGGGTTGTGTTCCAAACCACATGCTGTTCAATGCACCCTTACTCCCTCCATATTACCTGCACTGTTTAGGGGCTCGTTTCAGATCCCACGTGATGCACTAGGGCGCGCACAGGTGGGTAATTCTGATTTTATTCACATATATACCTAGAAAAGTGTATATTTCATTCTTTAAAGTCTACATTTCACTTAAAACTATTTTCTTTTGACAGTCGTTGACTATGGGACGCCCCACACCTGTGTGTTTACACAGTCACACAGTTATTTGTAGGGATTTGTTACTAATTGTGGGCCATTTCCCTCAACAGTGTGCCCTATAAAAGACTCATATACAATTAGTTAACACAATGAATTAAATTACCTTATTTCTCTCATCTTATGTCAAAAGGAGGAACAAATTATGGCCTACACTCCCACAGTGTTAAATATCTAGTGTGCTATTTGTCCACTGTGTCATGTATAGAAGACATGTATTAGTCACTACTTATTTTAAACCTTGGGCGCTTTAATCATGAAGTGTTTTTGTCTTTTTTTGAGTCTTATTTCTGTATTATGTAGGGAATCAAAGTGCTTGTATTGGGAGAGAGGACTGCTGTATTATAAAGAAGTGAAACCAGATCCTGTAGAATCCCAGAGGGATCCTAAGCTTCTAATAATTCACATTAGGGTTGTTCTTGCTGTTTACATGCTGAAAGATTGGTTTCCATTCAAGTAAATGTCACAGGGGCAGAGATCTATACAGTGGGGGCAAAAGTCTTGAGCTTGTTTCTTTATATTTTCTAGGAAAATAATAATAATATAATAATAATAATAATCCTTTATTTATAATCCCACGAATGGGAAATTCGCTCTCTGCATTTCACCCATACACACATGTGCAGCAGTGGGCTGCTATTGAAAGCGCCCAGGGAGCAGTGATGGGGACGGTACCTTGCTCAAGGGTACCTCAGGGCAACCTACTGGGAAGGGGTTTGAACCCCCGATCCTCCGATCATGTGGCTGACGCCCGAACCACTAGGCCACCGCTGCCCAGACCATAGTTTCAGTCTAACCAGCTTTAAAGTCAGTATTCACCACCACCACCGTTATTCTTCAGCACAGGCTCAACTCTCTTAAACCAGCTCCTTTCTTTGTCAGGAACACTTTTCCAGGCTTCTTGAAGGACTTTTTCCTCCACTTTTTTTTTGTGTCCCTTTAAAATGAAGTAACCAAACATTGGCTTGAGGGTTTTGTGCTCCTCAGATCCTGAGGATTAATCCACAAGAGACTGCATTGTTAAAACAACTTTATCATTTTTCCTTTAACCAACAATAACATTACTTTGAATTAAATCAAATGTCCTTTATTTAGTTACATTTTCCATTTGTTTTCCCCCAAAACTCTCTTTTTTTCTTTTTACTTCATGCACAGTATGAGTTCCATTATTGTCAGTGTCCTGGATAAAGTGGCTGTGGGTTATTGTGAACATTTTTTAAAAATAGTGCCTGAGGTGGAAAGCACCAAGTTCAGCTCAGAGGACAATGCAGGGAATCTGAGAGCTTGTGTAGAGAGAGGTTTTCTATTTTTAGGGAAATGATAGCAGATACTCTATAGTCCCAGAAGGATCTGAGGTCTCTAAAAATATTCCACATTAGGAGTGCATTAGCTGTTTACACATACATGATGTTTCTGGGGCACCAGATGAAACAGAAATCATAGAGGAAGGAAAGAAACCATAGAATGTGCAGGATTCCAGTTAGAATAGAATAGAGTAATCTTTTATTATCCCACGAATGGGAAATTTGGGTGTTACAGGGCTCTTTATCAAGGAGACAGAAAGAACATAGAAAGATATATGTAAAGAAAATATAAAGAACGAGGAACATCCATATACAAGAGCTATAAATGATCTATCTAAATATATACACACACATTTACATGACAAGAGAAACATGTAGAAATAAAGAATATAAAGACAGGAAAGAGAAGGAAAGATGAAGAAACAGAAAAAACGAGTTCACAAGTCTCCTCGGGCTACTATACTTGTGACTGATTGTGTCGTTTCAGAAGTCAGCAGTTTACATTTCTTAGGACAACAATTTGGCATGAAATTTAATTTCCATAATATTTCTTCTTAGTTATATCTCCGTTATATTCAAGCAGCCAAGACATGTTTGCTGCCTAATGTCCTTTAGTTTTGAGATGAGAATAGCACAAAAACCTCTGTTTTATAGCTATGTGCAGATACCAGCGAGTTGTTCAGGACCACTCAAGTGAGTCTGTTTGGGATAACAGTTTGGGAAAAAGTCATATCTCGATACTTCAAGAAATACTCACAATACACAAATGTGGTGATATAAATTTTTTCATAGTTTAAATGGAGGAGAAAGAAGTGGTGCCACAAAAATATGACCTATATTTTTATCTACATCTTGCACAATGCATTGAATTACTCAGAGCACACTGAAATATTCTCAGAAAATAATATTAATATGTAATTCATCACAAAAACAAAAACATCATTTCACCAAGCCTTATAAGTAATATTTATATGATATATTTGTATTGGATAAGCTGATAGACGAGGAAAAACCAGAGTCAAGAGTCCCCGTGGACTATGATGTAGGGATCACCTTGAGGAGAACCTGGAGAGATGGAGAGGTGCTCTAGAGAGGAGAGGAATGAAAGTGAGTAGGACAAAGACCGAATACAGGAGTGTGAATGAAAGGGAGGAAAGTGGAGTGGTTAGGATGCAGGAAGTAGAGGTGACAAAGGTGGAGGAATACTTGGGATGAGAGTAACGGCGAGTGTGGAAGAGAGGTGAAGAAGAGGGTTCAGGAGGCGGAGCTGGATGTGTCAGAGTTGAAGATGCTGAGATTTTCATTGGGTGTGACGAGGATGGACATGATTAGGAATGAGTACATTAGAGGGAAAGATCAGGTTAGATGGTTTGGAGACAGAGTGAGAGAAGTGAGACTGTGTTGGTTTCGACACGTCCAGAGGAGAGACAAGGATTATATCGGGAGAAAGATGTTGAAGATGGAGCTGCCAAGAAAGAGGAAAAGAGGAGATTTATGGACGTGGTGAGAGAGGACATGCAGGTGGTCAGTTTGAAGGAGGAAGAAGCAGAGGACCAGAAGAAAGGGAGACAGTTGATCCTCTGTGGCGATTCCTAATGGGACCAGCTGAAAGAAGAAGATAAATATGTTATAAATATTAATATGATTGGTTGTCTGTCTGCCGTAGTTTCTGATCTCCTGTTTTTGTTAAGTTTGAAAGTAAGATTTCATGTATTCACTTATGTAAGTGAAAATGGATTTCCATTTATGTGCTGCTCGATCGATAGTAAAGAGCTCTCATAAGAGCCTGGGTGAGTGCTGTGATATGCAGTCTGATGATTTCATTTTTTAATGTGTCCATTTTGGTTGTTCCATCCAGAAGTCTTTGGTCAGTAATAGTGATGGTGTGCTGAGTTATCATGCAGCTTTTAGGCCTACTTGTATCAAGTGTCTTTTTTTACCACTATATTAAACTGTCCTATTTACAGTGTTTGCAGATCTTAAGACAGGTAGGACTGGTTTTTGTTAATCCACACAGTGGTCCGCTGCTTCAAGCAGAGCTAAGCATCTAACTTAAGTCATGAAGCAGTGAAGAAACGGGTGCAGATGATTCTGGATGATCAGGTGATTAGTTTACTGCTGATGCTGAACGCTGAGTGTTTGGAACCGCTTTGTCCAGGCACAGAGGTAGTCATGTTATCTACTTCTGGCAGGAATAAAGTGGAGGAGGAAGTGGGCCAATTTGCATCAATGTTTTTGTTTTTTATCTCTGAAAAGCAGAGGATTCAGACATTTAGTGGACATCTCCAATCAAGTGACTTTCCGCCACAGAGGACAACAGAGAGCCAAATGGAGGACAAAAGGAAGAAACGGAGTCCCAAAGTGTCGCTCCCCCAGCCCCCGCCTCCACCAGTCAACCCCCGCAAACTATCCGTCCTCCCAGCCAGCAAGAGTGCCACATTCTCTCTGGGTCTTCCCCAGCCACCCTCTCCTAAACCCAGGGGCAAGTGCAAGAGGTCTGTGGGGGCCCTGGGAGCACCCAAAGAGGTCCTGACTGTGCCTGTGGTTCCTCCTAAAACTACCAGGTCTGTGTGAGTTGCCTTATTTTAAGGGGCCTATTTGCCTGGGTGGGATTATAGATTATTAATAGAATAGAAAGCTTAAATAATTAATTGTGCAAATCATGCGTGAGGCACTCTTCTGATTTATTTACAACCTGGATCAGGTAGAAGCCTTAACAGTGACCGGGGAGCCACTAGAGCCCATGCAGAGCTTTGAGGTTAATCATATCCTCCCAGTTTGAACCCGCAAAGTTCACATACATCAAATTAAGTTCAATCAGTTTGGTTTAAATGGAAGGGTGTCAATAACTTCACTAAAGTCATCTCCTTTTTTTGGATGTTTTTTGTAACAGCCGACCCCACAGGGAGAAACCACGAGCCCCCCAGCCAGCCGGACCCAGCCGCATGTCGCAGTCCTCCTCTCCCCTCCAGCATTCCTTCCTCACCGATGTGTCTGATGTGAGAGAGATGGAGGGTGGACTCCTCAACCTGCTCAACGACTTCCACTCTGGAAAACTACAGGCCTTTGGTAACGCACTTACTTTAGTAAGGGTTTGATGCTGCAGTAAAATAGCCTTTGTCAACAAATTTTATTTAATATTTCATTCATGTGTATCTCATTATGGTTTTCCTCCTCCATCGTATTAGTGTTTGAGTAATCTAGTGATTATTTTTGAGGTAATTATATACCCACAACAAGAAATACAAGATGGTACAAACATACACGTTCGTGAGATCCTGCTGGTGTGGGATCTTTCTCTTTCTCTGTTTCTGACAACATTGAGAACCTACATTAAATTGTTTTAGTGAGCATTTGTGATGTTCTTAGACTTGTTCCCTTATAGTACTACATGTAAAATCTTCTTCTTTTTTATTTTATTTTTTCTTCTTTCAGGTAAAGTTTGTTCATTTGAGCAACTGGAGCACGTGAGGGAGATGCAGGAGAAACTGGCTCGGCTACACTTCAGTTTGGACAGCCATGTCGAGGAGCTCTCCGAAGACCAGAAGAAAAGTGCTTCAGACCGCAACCTGGAGCACCTGCTCAGCAATGTAACGTTCACACGAATCTGAGCGTCACAGAATTACTGTCACTGAGTTACTGTATTGTAAAGACTGGTATACAGCACTGTGCAAAAGTTTTAGGCAGGTGTGGAAAAATGCTGTAAACAAAGAACGCTTTCAGAAATATAAATAATGATTGTTTATTTTTATCAATTTACAAAATGCAAAGTGAGCGAACAAAAGAAAAATCTTAATCAAATCAATATTTGGTGTTACTACCTTTTGCCTTCAAACCAGCATCAGTTCTTCTTGCGCAAAGTCAGGGATTCTGTAGGATTATAGTCGGTGTTTGATCAACCAGTTTTACCAAACAGGTACTGATGATCATCAATGTCACACGGAGGTTGAAACACAGTCATGTTTGGAACGACGGACCAGCTGAGTTCCTTCAAAAACTGTGTGCAAGTGTACCTAGAAGAACTGATGCTGTTTTGAAGGCAAAGGGTGGTCACACCAAATATTGATTTGATTTAGATTCTCTTTTGTTCATTCACTGCATTTTGTTGATTGATAAATAAATGATTAATGCTTCCATTTCTGAAAGTATTCTTTGTTTACAGCATTTTTTCCACACCTGCCTAAAACTTGTATGTATGTTGAATGTATGTTTGGCTACCTTGTGTCGTCTTCAGAAGAAACAGCCCAGTGTGAAACACACTTTAAAATTTCAGCATGAACAAGTTTGTCTTTAGGCTGTAAGATGAAATTCTTCTGTGTTTTTGGACTTCTGTTTTGACAGATTACTTACAGAATACTTTTATCTATCTAACTATTTACAGTAGTTCTGGTGTCTTTCTCAGCCTTTGGAAATCATTTGCAGCTCTGTTTATTTTTCAGGACAGATCTGACATGCATTCATTTTTGCTGCTTCTGTCTAGTCATATGAAAGCTGGGGCACAAGATTAATAAATCTAATACAGATTTATTCCATTTATGAGCTGTACAATGGGAAGCAGATGCTTGTAGGATGATGTAAACTGCTTGTGTTCGGGGAGCATCATGGAAATACCACACGCAGACAGGAATATATGCTAATTGGTGTGTGTTTGTGTGTGTGTGGGGGGGTGTTTTGGACTCTGTCAGAATGGTGCGAAAAGCCTCCGAACCTATTAAAGGCAAAAATAGCAGAGATTTTTGGTCACTACGGCAACAGCAGAACAGATGCAGGTCTGAGGCTTTCTGCCTGAAGCAGTGTGTGAATGAAATCAGAAAAAGCACATTTGTGGGGAGATTTAAACAAACATCAATACGATTGACGCTTTGGTGACCTCAGAGTAGTAATCTGGATGTTGTAGAGCAATTGATTTCCTATTGCCCTTTTAAGTACCGTAGTCTTTATTGTGTCTTATTGATCCTCTCTTCTCTCCTCTCTTCCCACAGCTCGAAGAACTCAGCAGTTCCATGTATCCTTTCCCGGGTGTTTAACCACCGGGTTTCACCACATTTGTCTCTGAGCTCCACTTTCATAGTTCACAGTGTCTTAAGGAAACATTCATTCAGGAAAAAAAATGGGCAAATGAGAGAGAAAAACACTGTCCTTCAGGAAGATCTGGAGTATTTTTTTTTCCTTACAATTAATAAGAAAATAAACAAAGGTCTGGCTTCTTGATAGCAAAATAGGAAGAAAAGAGGGGAAGTCGAAGACTTCTGCACAGTACTTTTAACTGAGCACCTCCTCATGGTCTAAAGAAACATTTTGAGACTTCACACAACCCTAAAATATGCTTGCATTTCTTGTTACAAAATGTTTATTCTTTGCGCTACATAACTTCCTAGTGTTGTTGAACATCGTTTGGACAAAAATATATTGTTTTTATTGCATGAATGGAAAGTGTCATTAGTTGGTCCTTAATTTCAGTTTTTCCAGACAAAAGTTGCACCTGGCAGAAAATCAGGACCTGCCCAAGACCTCTGGCAACTGAGAGGGAGCACAAAGCTGACACACGACAGGATGGGGACCTGCTGTTACTATGGCTACATCTCAGCTGGCTACACTAAAACGGCTGCTGTACTGAACCACATACTGAGACTCTGCAGCGCACAAACCATTTAAAACCCCTGTGGCTGTTTGTAACAGACCGAAAATGCTGTATTATCCACTTTGGGTCATTGCAAGCCGTAGTTGGTTATAATCTTTTGGGGGGATGAATGGGAGGTTAGTACTAGTTCACGTTGTTTTGTTTTTTTATTATTTTGTACATCTGTAGGCACGTTCTGCGATTAGGTGCACCAGTACTTCACTGCAAAATAGGTGATCTTTATTGCTAAACAGGATCATTTTAGTTCTGAGGAAGGATTTGAAAAGCACGTGTAGTCAGCATCATGCCCTTATTAGGATCTATGGCTCAAACCTGGTTTTGAAATTTTCTGCACAGACATTTTCCTCAGAATGCCACCATCATTAGGGAGTTTATGTTCTTCGTCTTTGCTGTAGCTCACTAGATGGATTGGTTGGCCACCTCAATAAATCCCACAAAAACATGCACTGTCAGGTGGGGTGGTGAAGGCAAGCGAAGTAGGTGAAGTTGCTGCTTCATTGCAGACCTCTTTGCATGTTTGTCTAAAAACGTCTTCCATCCTTGGATGTCAACATGCCTGCTCTGTTCACACGCTCAATCGGACGTTACACAGGGTTATCGGGCTGAAAGGGTAAACGAGCGAATGACCTGACGACTGTTTCTAATCAGATTGTCCTACTAAGCAAAAAAAAAGCTTCTTTTCTACATCTAGTTAACACATGGGGCTGTTTTGATGTTCTTTCATTACAGAAGGGGCTTTTCCACTTGCACCAGGAACCACACAGCGCATCCAAAATACAACCCAGAAACAAAAAATCGTGTCTTTCCAGCTTCTGTTTCCATACAGCAATGCAGACAGCCTAGTGGGAACCACCCTTTAAGTTGTGGAGGGCCACACCGATGTGGTTCTCACTTCGGTACGGTTCACGTGCCTGTGGAAAAGCCCTGCAACTTCCATATTTCTACTACCATATGGGGAAAAAGAAACAGTGGAAAGTGCGGAACAAAGACGAAAGAAACTTTTGCAGCCATGAACTTTCATATATCTCAAAGCGTGAGGTCTGCAAGGAGCTACACTGAACGTTTAGCATGATAGCATGACCAAAATTGGCACATGAACATATATCAGCTTACAACTAAGTTCAGATTCACTCGCTGTACGTGTTTAAGTTTTGTCACTTTAGTACAAAGCTTTAGTATGTTCTTCATCCAACTCTCTGAAAAGCGGTACAGTAGCTGTAGACTCGCTCAGGACTGACGATTGGACCTTAAGGTGCCTCTCTTCAATTTGTAGCAGAAACAAGTGTATTTTCATGTAAACTCTTTGGAACTGGAACAATAGGGACTTGTTGTTCTTGATGTTTAGTTGTTGATGTGCTTTTGTGTTTGTGAGTTTTGATGTGGAGTGCTGTCAAACAGACGGAGGGATCATCTGTTGAGAAATGTGGTCTTCTAGGCAAGACTCCAAAGGGAACGAGCAGCTTTTGGGAGTTTATTTGAACTGTATTTGTATGTTTTACTGGTTAACGAGAGAAGCTGGCCTCATTCAGCTGCTAGCTCAGCTGGGAGCTTTGTATAAAAACGGGTAATAATGGATGCACAGTGATCCTGGAATCATGTTGGTGCTGGCAGATATATGCTTGAAAACATTACTTCCATCAAACAGATGTTGAACAGATGTTGTTTTGAAACTATATTTAATAATACATTAATTAAGCTGAACCGATTCTTTAGGTGAGATAAAATTCTGTAGATTTTCTCATTTCACCTCGTTTTTAAGATTATAGGAGTAACCGTAGGGTATTTTTAAAATTCAGGTGAAACAAGAACTGCAATTTTTGATATTTGTTCCCAATTTTGGCTCAGAAGTACATGAAAAAAATCTGGTGTGATTAGTTACACATAAGTGCATCCCTGATAATGATAATGTTTATCATTTAAAAAATGAAAGTGCACACATTAGTTTTAGGTGAGTCCAGACATGTCCTGGAGATGGAAAAGGACAGCATTTATTCCACTGTGCACCAGGTTCTGGAAGCTCATTTCTCTGAAGCCAGATCTTTTGTTAATATTTTGCTTTAATCTGTGCAGCGTAATTGCTTTTAATAGCCAAAGCACATTGAAAACAGCACAATCTGCAAAAACCTCAATTTGTCCACCAGTTTGTGGACCTAATGGTTCACTGCTGAGCTTCTTTTCTCCATTTTGGACCACATTTCTACCCCCTCCAAAACACTAAAGGCCTCCACTTGGTGTGAAAGTAGTTCAGGGCTTAAGCTTTGCAGCCTCCCGAATGACCCAGGCTGCCTTCTCAGAAACGTCTTGTGCTTTAACTGTCTTTTATGGGTTTGTATGCTTTGGTTACACCAATTAAAATAAACTGAAACCGTCTTTTTTGCTTTCCTTTCATTACCTGAAGAGGAGTCCCGGAGGGGACAGACGTCACAGGACCTGTGCATTCTGACTTCACGAGGTTTTCAAAAGTTGCAAAATGTTGCATCTTGGGGCGTCCCATTTGGGATTTCTACATTTTCAAGGGTCCCTCCTGTGCCCTGCTGTAAGGACCTTGTCCTTGAGATACAAGCGAAGACAAATCAGATGGTTTTGTTTGCTTTTTGACTTGTGAATCCGTTCTTCTTGTCCTACAGGTCTTAATTTCTTTGATGTGATCAAGGTGTGGACTCTGAAATCTGTAGTCCTTCAGGGACAGTGATCTTGAGGATGTCCGTTTTATATTGTGCACGTGAACGTCGCAGATGATTTATGACTCATTGCAGACCTTAAATGACATTAACACAAGCATTTTTATTTACTTCTAAACATCTTCACCAGTTTTTGGTCAGGTAGCAGCCAGCAGACACATCACCTCTGAACCGGCTCGTTTCTAAGGGACAAATTTTGGAAACGGGGATGCTGCCAAGTCTATTAGAAAGCAAATCTTGCCCAAATGTCATAGAAAAACATCCACATCGGGGAAATAAAGGGGATTGCTGGGACTTTTGGGAACTTCTCAATCTGCTTTGCTTGTGGATTTACAGTAAATTTATAAGGAAAAGAAAGTAAATGCATAGGATCTATTCCAAAAAGTATTAAGAGAAACTGAAGAAATACAGAAAAGAGCTGCCAAACATACAGCGCCCGGGGAGCAGTGTTGGGGATGGTACCTTCCTCAAGGGTACCTCAGGATAGTGTACCAACCTGGGACTCGGAACACAACCTTCGTGTCATGGACCGAGTCCCCTGGCCACCACTCCTCCTGTTTCTAATCAACCAGTAATTCCTTAAATATCTTTATCTATTTTAGCCATTTTTTAGAGATGTACCCAAAATCAGAGTCTGGAGCTAAAATATTTACAAATGTGCTGCTGATGTATAAAATTCAAAGCTACAAATTAGGTGAAATTAATAAAGGGCGCCAATATCTGTCAAACCGTTCCATCCCATGCAGATTAAATTTTCAAGCAAACGTCCACAGAAGCCAATGAGATTCTGATATTATTGTGCAGAACAAACATATTGCTTTGCAATGTGAGAATATATATTTTGACGCTTAAAGAAATGAAAGTGAAAATGACAACCCTCGTCATTGGGAGGTCACAGCACAGCACACGTGAACCGCAACGAAATTGGACCTCTGCATTTAACCCATGCACACAAACACCGTGCAGCAGTGAGCAGCTATTGAAAGCGCCCAGGGAGCAGTGACGGGGATGGTACCTTGCTCAAGGGTACCTCAGGGCAACCTACTTGTGAGGGAATTGAACCCACAATCTTCTGATGCAGGGGCAAATCCCTAACCACTAGGTCACCGCTGCCCCTAATATGGGGCAAACTACACAGTCTGCCAAAATATACAATCTAGAATCTATAGCCATGTCACCGAAGATGTCTAGTTTTGCATTTGGTTTGCATTTTGATTTTCAGCAGGAGAAATATCATGAATATGGGATTTTTTCAGCCCTGATGCTGGGAGTGCTGTGCAGAGCGATTGCAGTTCAACGCAGTGCCGCAAGGGGGCGAGAGGGACGCCAGTGAGTTAGAGTACGGCGGGGCGCGAGGAAGAGAAGAAGCGCGTTGCTACAAAAATCAAAACAAACAACAAACAGCTTTATGGAGCAGCGAGAGTTATGGATTCAAAATGTGATTTATTTTCAGGTAAAATGTCTTTATTTCTTCTACTGTACAGTTTTATTTGTTTGCCACCGTTAATACGAGGTAAAGTGAGTTGTTTTATGTTAAAATGAATAGTTTACTGGGTGTTTTTGGTCTGAAACTCGTCAAAAGGGCAGAAGTCAGTTGGGCCCTGAAATAATCCTCACAATATCGGTTACATTTTTTAATATGCGATTTATTTTCATTCATAAACCAAAGAAAGGGCCCCCTAATTCCTTTAGATACTTAGCAGGTTCGTGTTTGAATTACTTTTAAGTATTGTGCAGCACCATGCTTTCCCCTTTTTCTTTACTATCATTTTATTTCAGAATGTTTAGTTTGTGAAATGAAATGCTCCTGCGCTTGGTTAAGGCCTCGGATCTGCTAAATTGTCTGATGAGTTCACACAATTTCTTACTTTTAAGCTCACATTGTGTTTGGCTGAACTTCTTCAGTGAATGTCCCATACACTAAATGTCCAAAAGTATCCAGACAAAAGGTTGGCCCTCATCATAACATGTTTTTGCCTTTAGGTGCAGAACAGGGTTACAGGGTTTCCAGGGGGCTGAAAGCTAAAGACCCACAACTTCAGAATCTGTTTCTAATCAGTTCGTCCTACTAAGCTTTTCTACGTCTGAGTGCTTTTCCACTCCCAGCAGGAACCGCGCCGCTCCTTGCTGGTACACATTTGCTTTTCCATTATGTAGTTGTTTTATAGGGGCAGTGGTGGCCTGGTGGTTAGGGCGTTAGCCACGTGATCGGAGGATCGGGGGTTCGAACCCCTTCCCAATGGGTTGCCCTGAGGTGCCCTTGAGCAAGGTGCCGTCCCCGTCCCGCTCCTCCCTGCGATGGGCTGGCGACCTGTCCAGGGTGCGTCCCCCGTCCTCGCCCTGTGTGCGCTGGGTTGGACACCAGCACTCCCCCGCAACCCCGTTTGGGACAAGCAGCAGAAAATGGATGGATGGATGGATGGATAGTTGTTTTATAGGGAGATGGTTTTATGTACCCAGACAGTGGTTTTCTCTTTAAAGCTGCACCATGGAGGCTGCGGTGATTTTCATTTGTGATGTTATATTGCTTTTCCACTGACAGAAGGAACCCAGGAACTGGGCCGCACCCTTCTGGAACACAATTAAAAGGCCTGCTTTGAACCAGCTTCCATTTTCCATTATTTTGTTGTTTTACAGGGAGATGGTGACACAAACCCAGAGGGGCACAGACATTTTCCTCAGAATGCCACCATCATTAGGGAGTTCACCCTAATGATGCCTTCACCACCCCACCGACAGGTGGGGTGGTGAAGGCAAGCGAAGTAGGTGAAGTTGTTGCTGCTTCATTGCAGACCTCTTTGCAATTGAAGTTCAAGTAATGTGCATGTTTGTCTAAAACGTCTTCCATCCTTGGATGTCAACATGCCTGCTCTGTTCACACGCTCAATCGGACGTTACACAGGGTTATCAGGGCCTGAAAGGGTAAACGAGCGAATTACCTGATGACTGTTTCTAACCAGATTGTGCTACTAAGCAAAAAACTTATTTTCTACATCTGGTTAACACATGGGGCTTTTCCCACTGTAAGCAGGAACTGAACCATTCTTTGAAGCAGTTAAACGGACCACTTTGTACCTGCTTTAATTTTTTAGTTATTTAGTTGTTTTACAGGCAGATGGTGCCATAAACCCAGAGGGTGGTTTTCTCTTTAAAGCTGCACCATGGAGGCTGCAGTGATTGTTGTTGTGATGTTATATCGTTACAGAAGGGGCTTTTCCACTTGCACCAGGAACCACACGGCGGATCCAAAATACAACTCGGAAACAAAAAAATTGTCTTTCCAGCTTCTGTTTCATACAGCAATGCAGACAGCCTAGTGGGATCCACTAGAGAACTAGTTCATGTTCACTTGCTGTCTAAGTTTTGTCACTTTGGTACAAAGCTTTAGTATGTTCTTCAACTCTCTGAAAAGAATGGGGTGCTAAAGTCACGACACATGGAACTCGTACCACCTTGCCTGTCTGCTAGTGTGGTGTAAAGCCAACTAGATTGAGCTGTGGGGCTCTCTGAGCTGAGATGATGATGATCAAATTTCTTGCACAAAACTCTCCCTGCTGGTACCCTTCACTTAAAGAATCGTTGGATGAGGACATAGTAAGGGGAAAGAAAAAAACCAAAACAATCATTTTTGTTCTGATGCTAATGAAATGCGTTGCTTATTTCTCTGTGCTCCAGGCTGGGTGTCGTGGCTTTCTTGTACGGAAAGAGTTGCAGTCAGCTCAGACTGAGTTTGAGGAAATCGTCCAAGAGCTAGAGGGCTCTTTGGACCACCTTAGTTGGAAGGGTCAGTTCATACCCAAACCGCACTTTACAGACCAGGTGAGTCTTAACCTGCAGTGCACTGTGTTTAAAACTTATTCAGGTCCACAGCAGCGTTTCAAGATATGGACTAAATACTCTGGATGCACCCATTTCTAGTCCGAAGATAAAATTGCCTAAAACAAAGATTTATTTATGTATAAATTGGTGCTGCGTTTAAGGCTTACAAAAGGTCAAATTAATAAATGATGGGCTATATTTCACCACCACATATCACTTCTTTCAGAGTACAAATATCAGGCAAACCTTTCCTTCCAAATGTCAGCAAACACCAATAAGATTGTAGGACTCCGCCCTACAAACATTTTACATGATATTAACCCCAATTAATCATAGTTGCATCACCATATCATCATAAAGATTAATCTGAATCAGTTGATGTTGTTCAGGAAACAACAAACAAAAAACAACGATGGCATCATTAGCAATTAGCAACCCCTGGCAATCAAATCGGGCAAACCTTTCCATCCCATGGTGATGAATTTTTCAAGCAAATGTCAGCAAACACCAGTAATGTTCTGATAACAATATTCATCCCTACAGAATACAGATTCTGGATTCCTGGGCGATATGAGGAAAAATAGAATATCTAGCACTACGTGCCTTTTTTTTTTTTTTTTTATTTGTTATTTTTTATGTGATATGTTTAAATGCCTCAAAAATCCAAAAACAATGTTTTTCACCAACATTTCACACATTACACTGCAATCCAGCTAAACGTGATGTTATTTATCAAGGTAATTAATCATAGTTGCATCACCATATCATCATGAAGATTCATCTGAATCAGTTGATGTTGTTAAGGAAACAACAAACAAAAAACAATGATAACATCATTAGTAATACCCCCCCCCCCCTTCAGGGCTCAGGCAAAAAACAAGAACATGAGCTAGTGAGTCAGGAACAGGGAAACATAAACCTTTTCAAATGCCAACTGGATTTTATGCTAGCGGGTGGCTATAATTTAATTTTCTTTTTTGTGCAGTCATTTGTACTGGTTCTTGTGCACCGGCTCTGTGAGTAATGAAGCTGGAGTGTAAGCTGTGATTTATTTACCAAATTGTTGACCACTTTGGGGTACATTAGGACTGGTTTGGGGACCACTGACTGTGAGTAAGAATACTTCTGTTTGTCATCAGGAGAGCACACTCTTCAGAAATTTTCGGCCAAGGATCCAAACGCAAGATGATCCAGTGAAACTGAAGGAACTGGATGGAGGAAATGAAGAAGCTCTTTTGAATTCTGATGTCCTACAAGCTGAAAAAGTTGGAGAACCCAGAGACACTGATCGCAGAGAGACCCCTACACCATTAGAGGGCGATAGAGATGCAGAACGACGAGAAGCTGAAACTGCTGGAGATTTGAGCTCCACGACTTTGGAGAGCTACAGCAGCTTGCTGGGAAAAGGTGTGTGTTTATTGACTTTATATGGTCATCTCACACGAGAGTGTCTGATTCTCATGTGAAGAAAAAAGTTGAATCGATTTCAGTTGTTTTCTCCGTGACAGGCCACCAGACACGCTCTCTACTTCAAGATGAAGCAAACTCTCCTGAATCACTGAGACAGCACAGAAGAACTTTGGCAATGGAACTGATGTGGATCCAGCAGGCCATTGCGAGCAGGAAGAAAGTATGAAATATCATCACTTGATCTCTTTGTTCTTGTGCAATGACAATGAAGATGTTCTTTTCTATTCTTTCATCACTCTGGACAGATGAGTGGGTGATGGAGAGACACTGCAGACTGAAAACTATGGCCTGACAAAGGAACTTTTGGCTGCACTAAAAAAAAATTATTTTGTCAAGTGAAACTTTCATAAGTCTAGTCTAGTCTTCTGAGATTGTTAGGAATTTTAAAAGATTATTTCATTAGTTTCTTTATTTTTTTCATCATTATAATCTATTGTTAAATAGAAAAACCAGAGATGGTTTCATTCTAAGCAACACTATCTGCCAGTGGAAATTTAAAGGAAAATGTTTTTTTTAGGAGGTTTTGCTCAAATAATCTAACAAATCAATTTTTTTTTGGCTGTTAAATATGTTTAATGCACTTAATGCTTCAAAAAGACTGATTTGCCAATGGATAGCTTTTTCTCAAAAAAATGAGGTGAACATCTGAGAATAATTGAAAGCAGATATTTGAATAGAATTTACAGAAGCCATAGCGTGTTGACCGTCCCAACACTGCAATATATTCATCATCTGGGCCACATAACAAGGGTGTGAGGGGGAGCTGGATTTAAGAGGTTTTGGATTGCATGGTTAATGTGGTGGCGGTGTTTATATCGTGAGAGAGATTTGCCCTTCATACGTGTCCCTTCCTGTTAAATTACTTGGGTAATGTGGAGTAGATTAAAGGGTTCCTTAGTGGTTGAAAGAGGAGTAAGTCTGGACTTGATGATGACAGACTAGGAAGTAAGGCTAAAAAAAGACACATGTATTGATTTACTTTATGATGTTCTATGTTCTCCACAGTATCTGACTCTGAAGCAGAAGATGGATTTGGCAACAATGGACTGAAATAGCCTGCAGTGGATGTCCCAACTGGAACATCTCAGTGATCTGGGAATGAAAAGAGGGTGGACTTTCCCCTGTTTCTAAAATCAAACAATGACTGTGTGTGAGTGGCAGCTAGTTTTCTTCTTGAAGATCACATCAAAAGTGAACGATGTACAATTCCGTTACAGCTACCTCACCTCTGTTTGGTCTGACCCCTCGTCAGGTCTCTTCTGTCCCACAGTTCATTGTTCTGTAATGCTGCCGTGGGTGTGATGTTATTTTGGGATTAATTCAGTCATGTGACAAACCACCTCTGCAAAACTACTTCAACCCCTTGCTGTTTACTGCATGTCCTTGAAAGCTTAGATACTTGTGTTTTCTAAAATGCCAAACTGCAAAGTAAACATTTTGCGCTAACATGTCTGTGTTCTTGTGAAAGATCAGCCACCATGTGCTTACAAATCAGTATCATCTGGGGAAAATGTGGTTCTACTGTTGTTTTGATTGGGATTAGACACTTCAGAAAAAAGGTAAGGAACACTTTGAAAACAGATCAGGTTTCACTTGGAAAAAATTCCTGCTGCATCTCCACACTGATTTGGAATGGGTAATTTGTTAGGAATTTTAACTGAAAAACTGATGCTGCTGCGAGTCCAATCTGCTGAAATGTCGTTGCAGCAACTCTAAATGGTCCTCAGCAGTTTGTATGGCCCCCACATGCTTGTATGCATACCTGACAACGTCCTGGGGAACCTCCTCCCAGATCCTGACCAGGGCTACAGAGTTCCTGGACAGGCTGAGGCGCGACCTGGCAGTGTCGGACGGACCTAAACCTGATGTCCCAGAGATGTTCTATTGGATTTAGGTCAGGCAAGCATGGAGGCCTGTCAATGATATTAATTCCTTCATCCTGCAGGAACTGCCTGCATTATCCTGCACCAGGAGGAACCCGGAACCCACTGCACCAGCGAAGGGTCTCACAACGTCTAAGGATTTCATCCCGATACTTATTGGCAGTCTGGGTGCATCGTTTATCCTCTACAGGTCTGTGCGTCCCTCCGTGGATATTCCTCCCCAGACCAACACTGTCCACCACCAAACCGATCAGGCTGAACAATGTTTCAGGCACCATCACGTTCACCGTGGCTTCTCCAGACCCTTTCACATCTGTCGCATGAGTTCAGACTGAACCTGCTCTCATCTGTGACAAGCTCAGGGCACCAGTGCTGGACCTGCCCATTCTGGTGTTCTCTGGCAAATGCCAGTCGAGCTCCACGAGGCCGGGCAGTGAGCACAGGGCCCACTAGAGGACGTTGGGCCTTCAGGCCACCCTCATGAAGTCTGTTTCTAATGGTTTGGTCAGAGACATTCATGCCAGTATTCTGGCAGTTCTCATCCTGTTCCTCCTTCCACAAAGGGGCAGATACCGGTCCTGCTGACTGGTCAAAGACCTCTGCTTGCCCTGTCCAGCTGTCCTAGATCAACAGCCTTTTTCCTGGAACCTCCTCCGTGCTCTTGAGACTGTGCTGGGAGACACAGCAAACCTTCTAAATATAGCATGTATTGATGTTCTATGTTGGAACAAAAGGGTTTAAGTAATTACTCTAAGAGTAAAGTTAAACTTTTTTAAAACGCTTCAAACTGGAAAAGTTTTAAAACTTTTACCCCTCATAGTTCACATGCAAAAATAGCCTTATCATCTGTCATCGTCAAAAATAACAAATCTACAGCTGTGGTCTGTCACTACCATTCTTGTTGAAGTTATAAGTAATGATTGTAAAAGAGAGAAAAAACATTGACGTCAACACTGAGGAATTCTAAGTGGGAGAGTTTAAGAATAATAAAATTTTGAAGACTGTGGTGACCCCTAATGAGCAGCCGAAAGAGGGGAAAAAAAGAAGAAAATCTAATCAGCTACTGTTTTTTCATCTAGCATTAGCCCTCAAGGATGGTGAGCCTGGGTGGGGAAAATAATTTTATATAAAATAACTCATCAGTTTTATTTCTAAAGCGCTTTTTAATACAGCTGTTCACAAAGCAGCTTTACAGAATCTGATCGGCGCCCCGAGTGAGTGACAGAGTCGGAGCTCCCTAAAACTGGAGGAAGAACCTCGAGAGGAACCAAGACTCAAAAGGGGAACCCGTCCTCCTCTGGTACAAACGGGATAATAAAGAAAGAGAAAGTGTATTTAATGAGTTCCGGTAAAGTTTGAGTCACTGTAAAAGACTCTGTTAAGAGTCTGTAATTGGAAGATCAATTAACCAATAGCGGTGGTTCTGTTTGAGTGGGCGGAGCTTTAGTTAATCTTAGTGGCAGCGGCTCCTGCAGATGATCCAGGCTGATCTGAAGTTGAGATGAGGAGAGGAACCTTATGATGGTTGGTTTGTTGGCTCAGACGGTGGACTGGCTGGTCTGGAGTTCAGGAAACCATCACGGTAATTGATGGACTTGGTTGGGATGAGTTATGCTTAAAAAGCGGAGTTTATTATTTTCCCAATTAGGTCAGCCCTGTCAAAAGCACGAATGGCTCATTTTCACACCGCAGGCTTGTCGATATTGTAAATGCAGAGGCCGATATCATGTTCCCTCCTAAAACTAACTGTCCTGGGGTGTTCTGGATTGTGGTCCAGAATAGTCTGCTGCTCTGCAGTCGGCATATTGACAGTGTAATGAAGGTAAAAAGCAACAGGTCACGCCTGCTGGACTAGTTTTTACTAGTCGTCTTCAGATGGGAAAGAGATGAAAGGTGACAAGGTCATCAGATTTATGCCTCCTGGACCTTTTGTACCTTTCCCCTCTCTGTTTATGCCCCCATCCCTCCTCCTCATCCTCCTCTTTTGTTGTTGCCACCGATGGCTGGCTGTGCTGCCATAGCAACGAGGAAACACTTCAGTGAGTGTGTGTGCTGGACGTGTGAGCTGCACGAGAAGACGCAGAGAACAAGATCTACAAGCATCACTGCTGCTGTAAGACATACCTGGATGCAGTATTCACGGATCAGATAATCTGTAAGTATGAGAGTGAGTGTGGGTGTGAGGAAATAATGTGTGATGTGTAAATGGAGGGAGTGAGATAATCGCTGGATCAAATGGAGTAATAGGTGGGAAATGTTTTGGGTGTTAGATATGCCTTTCTTTCTTTTCTTTTCCCTGAATTTTCCCTCACATGATGCACAGCTCTTAACCGATAATTAGCATGTGATGTGAACATGGCCATAATTACAGTGTTTTCAAAGCTTCTCTGGTATTTGTGAACAATAAAGTGATTTAAGATCCACTCAGACTGGGTTAAGGGCTGGGAAAAGATCATGTCTTCACACTTTGACACACAATGGTTATTTTTTTTAAGCAATGGGGTTTAAACTGATGCCCTGTGTTGGACTTGGCAACCTGTCCTGAGTGGTTTGCTCTGTAAGAGCTGGGATAGTCTCCAGCACTTCCCCAGTGACCCTAATCTGGAAAAGCGGCTCAGAAAATGTGTGAGCGTAGATGCCGCAGAAAAATGACAGCAGTGTTTTTCCATCAGTTGCTCCAGACTGAACTAAATGCAGTCACTCACTCATCCATTTTCTGCCGCTTGTCCCAAACAGGGTCGTGGGGGAGTGCTGGGGTCCAACCCACAGGGCGAGGACGAGGGACGCACCCATCGCAGGGAGGAGCGGGACTGGGACGGCACCTTGCTCAAGGGTACCTCAGGGCAACCCACTGGGAAGGGGTTCAAACCCCCGATCCTCCGATCATGTGGCCGACGCCCTAACCACTAGGCCACCGCTACCCCCTAAATCCAGTCAATATTGGGATATTGGGATATTGGGATATTGGGATATCATTTATCACTATAATGATAAATATCGATTTGAAAAAAGAGTCGTAGTGTCTTCTTTTGGGTGACCTCTGCTGAGAATTGAGGAGAACAAACCCAATACAGCTTAACCTTTATTACGGTGAGTAACATGGTATGTTGATGGTCTCCTGGAGATTTTCAGACGTCCCTTCAAGCCAGTGATTGCTTTGATTCGTTCGCAGGCAGAGCATGACGACAGCGTTCTAGTTTAATAAAGAACTGAAGGTGCCAAAGGTGAGAATAACTGAAGTGTAACACTGCAGAACTTCTGAGACGTTATGCAACACTCCTGTGTTTCAGGTTGAAAAGCAACTCTGCCTGGTTCAGAAATGGCTTCCAGCGGGCCGGGCACTGTCCTGCCCCCGGTGAAGAGCGTGGTGGTGTACAGGAATGGGGATCCTTTCTTTGCAGGTCTGTTGAAGCTCTTTTGGACCATTTTCACTGTTTAGATCTGAGATGAGAAACGCAGTGTCTGATTATAAGGCCACCCACACGCATGATGTGAGTGAGATCATTTTCTTCTTTCTATAAAAAGCCCAGGATGACTTGTTCCCCAACAAACACTAAGCACAATGTCCTGGTGTTCACAGTGAGTTTCCTGAACTATCTTACCTGACGTTCTCCAACACGGCATCTGTTTGGTGTCCTGTGCCTTTGTGTCACGGTTTAGATTGCTTTCTAGAATGGTGAGTTACAAGAAGATCTGATTCTTTGGAAGCAAAATATGAAGAAATGTGGGGCTCAAGACATTGTACAGCACTGCTGAACAGTAACTCACCAACAAAATGTCAGAAAGTTGTTGCAAGGACTGCAGAATATGGACAGAACTGAAATCATGTTCTGTCCATCATCAACAGAGCTTCATTTGTTCAAACATCTACAGGAGCTTCCATATGGAACTGTGTGATGAAGCTTAAGGCACCCGTCAGGGTGTGAACTCCACAAGACCTCTGTAGGTGTGCAGTGGTTTTTGTCCCAACATGTTAACAGCTGGTCCTTTCTGTCTTGTAAGTTGGGATGTGGGGCCTCCATGGATCAGGGTATTTTCCAGCACATCCTACAGGTGCTCAATTGGATTGAGATCTGGGGAATGTGGAGAAACACCTTGAACTCTCACACCCTTCCTGAAACAATGTTGAAATGTGATAGGGAGCATTATTCTGCTGAAATTGGACACCGTCGTTAGGGAATACCATGAAGGTGTTTACTTGGTTAGCAAACGTGTTTGCACGGTTTAACGTTTCTCCCCATAGGAATCCCAGCAGATCTTTGCCCAGAGCATCACACTCATTGGCACTTACTTAAAAAAGTGAAAGTGACAGTCTGTTGTGGTGAAGACAATGCACACAGTGAACAACAACGAATGGCAGCATTTAACCCATCACAGAATATTCAGTCTTCCTTTGGCGGGGGACACCATGGACTGTCTTCAGCCTCATACCCAGCAAGCTGTGAGTCACTGTGTGTCCTGACCCCTTTCTATCAGAGGTTCTACAGGAGTTTGGGCGGCACCAGCTCTTCTGTTGCTCTTATGATGGATACATTCACATCAATCAGCACTGGGAACCTGCTGTAGGTTCACTGGTTGCCCTTCCTTGCAGCACTTTTTGGTCAGTACTAACCACTGCATACCTGGAACAACCTGCAAGACCGGCGCATCTTGGAGATGCTCTGACCTGCTCCAAGACCTGATATATCCCTCCCATTCATATATTCCACCCCTTGACCGGAGCTATTGTAACAAGATCGTTAATGTAATTTACTTCACCTCTAAGTAGATTTAGTTGTGAGGATAAATACTGGGTTTTGAGTCACTCATGGTCATCTACAGCATTCCTCCTCACTGCCTGGTAGTTAACCCTTCTCCCTGCACTCCTGTGCATGGGTCTAAATCTAAATCTGATAAAGCTGTTTTAAAAATAGGCTCTGCTCAGACCTTTATTTGTGTTGTCTCAATCATGATCTAGGGAGGAGGTTCATTGTGAACCAAAAGCAGATCTCAACCATGGAGGCGTTCCTCAATGACATAACGATCAGCATCGGCGCTCCGCTGGCCATCCGGACCCTGTACACCCCTCGGCACGGCCACAGGGTGTCTGACTTGGACCACCTACATCAGGGGGCACAATATGTGGCTGCTGGCTTCGAGAGGTTTAAGAAGATTGAGTAAGTATTAACAAAATGAAAAATCAAAAAAAAAAAAAAAATCAAAACAGATGGAAAGCCAACCTGGTTTTAGTTAGATGACGATTCTGTCACAATCAGTTTCACCACCATTATTCTGATTTTCTTTGTAGTGTGATTCAGAATGGCTCAAAAATGACTCGCTACACCACTGCGACTTGTCCACCATAGAATATAGAAAAAAACAAGACCTTTAGGGTTTTTTGAATGGCCAAAATGGGAAATCTGAATCATCGTTCAACCAACACTTGAATTCCATGTGGTTGAATCTTTTGCTTCGTGTGTTACCATATAAGAGCTTGTCACTCCCTAGGAGGTGCTCACTTTATTACCAGTGTCTTCTGGGAATGAAATGAAGCAGTAAAGTAGAAAATGCAGTCTGCCTTAAATCATTCGGCAAAACGACCTGCCAGTTGCAGTAGGTTCAGACTGGCTTCAGGAAAAACTCTTTGTGTCCAGAGTTTAGAGAAAGCGCTGGATCTAAGCCACAATAATGAAACTGCTGGTGTGTAAAAAGAGCTGTCTTTTCCCAGGCTCTGTGCAGTAAAAGAAATAGACAAAAGTCAAATTTGCACAATTTCCCCGTCGCCCGAGATGTGCTTTTTTTTGGGTTTGACGCTACTGACAAAAATAACAGCTTAGAGAAAATGTAGAAGAGTATGAGTGTTTCTGAATCAGAACAAGCAGCATTCTTCGGCACAGCCTCAACTCTCTTAGACCAGCTATTTCTTTAAGTCAGGAGCACTGCTCCAGGCTTCTTTCTTGAAGGACGTCCCAAAGCTCTTCTTTGGCTTTGCCTTTGCCACACTGCTTCAGAAACTGCTCAGGTACAGAGACTGTCCTGAAAATGAGAGACAAAAACTTTGTCCTTCAGGAAGATCTGGAGAACTGACATTAAACACTGTATTATTATTGCAGCGATCAGTGGTGAATTATGGGCTAGATGTATTCTTTAATGTGGGATTAAATAGATTCATGTTGTGATTTTTCTCTTTCTCACAAGTTATCTGAGCGTGGGAATGAAGAGGGCACCTATGGCCAGAGCTGGAGAGGTGAGTGTATCTAGGAAGCGTCAGTGCTTCATTACACGGAAATGGAGCGAATCTTTCTGGTGAGAGACAAAGGCATAAGGTTGGGTTCAGGCATCTGGGCATTCCTGTATGTAATAAATCATGCTTACACTGGAACATAATACAGGAGGAATTCTTCTACTTAAACCCCAGGTATTCCTAAATCATAAATCAGATTAAAGGTGGAATTTACCAGCAGATGTCGGTGTAGTATTTGATCGGGCACCTGCACCAATCTGGTTTAGGAAGGAAGTGTAATGTTGTCACCATAGGTTGCACTAAAAGATGATTTTGCTTTGAATTTTGCAGGAAGTAGTTTATTGTTGCAAAAAAAGAGTTATTTTATTGATAAGTGGCTTCTTAACTTCTAAGCATGTGAGCTTAATGATGGACTGGCTGGTTCTCAGATTGAAAGCCTCGGTATAAAACTATCCTGCTGGTTCTTCAGTGAAGTGGCACTGGGATATTCATATTGTGTACGACTTCGTGGCCTTATGTTGTGGTTTGTTGCTTTGGCTACGATGTGTGCGTTGGAAATCCTCATTGTTCTTTGTAAATAAAGGAGATGGAGTATTGGACTTGTCAAGGCATGTTAGTCACTGCAGCCCTGTTGAGAGTTTAATGAAGGAAATCAAGAGTTGTAAGAGCCATGGTGGAGGTGAAACCAAACGCAACGACTAAACGTGTTTTCTTGCTCAGTTTTGACACAATGTAAAGGTTTCTGCTTCCATGGAAGAGCAGGGCGCAGACCTACGTTTTTATCTCAACCCACTTATTTTAAATGTCCCATTACCTCTTGGCATGGAGTGAAAGGCTCAACACAAAGGAATATTTACGCTAGATATTTCCAATACGGTCTCCTCAGGTTTGTTCACATCATTCGACCAGGACACCAGATTTTATAAATGCTGCTCCATTACCAGATGATGGCACTGCATTGAACTTCAGTGACCTCCTGGCTGGATTTTAAGAAATATTTATACAGCCTCAAATGCTATCAATGACTGGAAAATCAGGACTGAGCCAAAACGTTGTCCTGAACTGGAAAACTGGCTCTTTGGATGCAAAGTTTGACCAAAGGAACAGCAATGAGCTCACTAGCTTTATAAGCATGAGCACTGCCAATGATTTAGTCTTGTTTTGGGGAAAAAAGGTACAGAATGAAAACAAACATGACCATGTTTATTTGTAAAGCTTTATTTCCTGAGAAAATATTTTAATTTCTTGGTTCCTTTGGCAATTTAAAAAACATGATTCACAAGGCATTCTTGAAACTTCCTCACAACACTGTGTTTGGAGTGAGCCTCTGCAAGACCTTCTTGGAGAGCACCCTAGCACAACCCCTGCATCCCAACAAGAATTGGGTTGTCCTAGCCCTAGTCATGCAAATGGAAAACAAAGTGTGCCAAGGGGTGAAGCTGGATTAGACCTTAAACCTGAGGATCTTCATTGGCCCTCAGTTCTCAGCACATTACTGAATATTGAAACCCGAAAATGAAGTTCAAGGTCTCATGAAGGTCATTGTTAAAGACTGGGACAGTCTAGCAGTCAGGAGGGGTTTCCTTTTACTTTGCGTGTGACGTGATCCGTCTGTGATCCAGTGGAAATGCTAATAGATCAGACATTTCGTAGGACCTGATAAATTAATGATGGCTGTTACACAAATCAGACGTTCACCATCAATCAGGGAGGACATGTTCCGTGTCTGAAGTTTGCTGCTTTCTTCACCAGAGCTCTGAGACTTAAAGCTGGGAGTTAAAGTGCTTGGATAAGACTGTGCTTAATTTTCTCTTCGCTCCATATCAGCCAAAACAAAAGAAGAATCAGGATTAATTGACATGAAAGCCCATCAGCGGTGTTCCCTTTCTTACTAATGGATCTAGCTGGAGCATGACTGAAGGCTTGATTGTTTTCTGATGGATGTGAAGGTACATTTGATAGCAGCCGGGTGTGTGTTGGCACATGTGGGTGTACATTTGTCTCCTAGAGCTGTCCCAGATTCAAGTTAGAGTGGAGTAATCGTTTATTATCCCACGAATGGGAAATTTGGGCGTTACAGGGCTCTTACAAAGGTGACAAAGTTCTCCCCTTTAATGTGCTCGCAGGCTAAAGTGCTCAGCCGTCCCAACGTATCTGCAAAGTGGAGGAAGGTCATCACCCTGCCCTGCATTATACAGTGAGTAACAGGGTTTTACCACACGAATGCACACTTTTCTCTATACTCCTCATCTCTCCTCTGGACATGTCCAAACCAACACAACCTTGCCTCTCTAACTTTGTCTCCAAAACATCTAACCTGAGCTGTCCCTCAGTAAAATAAAAATAATAATAAACAGTAAAGAATTACATTGTGTGGCTTGAGAGTCGGCTATTGTGATTCATTTGAATATGACCAAAAAAAGAAGCTTTAAATGAAGTGTTCAGTTGAAGAACTCATAAATGCAAAGCCATCTATGCTACAATCATTGGCATGTCTGTTTTCTTCTATGAAATACTCCTCCACACTTGGGTGGAGAACATTTTTATGACATTTTGGTACAAACATTGTATTCGACCCCTTTTCTCAGACTCTCTGCTTGATTCAAATCTAGAACGTAAACACAGCCATCCAGACTGGTTTGAGTGAAACTTTACCTGCACTGAAAAACTTGCAGAGTCAGTCACGTTGAAAAAAGTGGTGACCGAAACCAGGTGTGATGTCATTTTTTCCAAATTTTCCATTGTTGTACCTTAATTGACATTACGTGTTTAAACTCTCGTGACACTGGTTCACCGTTTGGTTCGGGGAAGAGAGAAAAAAACGGCCGTAGATGTACCGCATACATTTTGGTTCCATCCACCGCCACTGAAAAGAGAACTGAGTCTCAGTCTCAGGGAAAGTGAAAGTGACTTTGTCATTGCGAGCACCATACAGCATGGGGCAGCCACATCCAGCATTTTGATCACGGCTATCTCACGGTGACCTATTGGTGTGGGATTCAAACCCATGACCTCCTGATCCTGGGGTCAAGTCCCGAAACACCAGACAACCATTGGCCCTGTGTATCTCTCTCACATCAGGAAACATATAAACTCATTTAAAGAACCTTTAAAGAAACAGCTACGAGTGATTATTCACTGAAATTTGGAAAAATGTTTGATTCCGCAGCTTCATTGCTGCCTTCTTAGGTTTGTGCTCGAAGATGGCTTTGCTTTTTAAAAGGCAAGATAGGAAGCAATTCACTGAAGGATTTGAAACATAAGCGTCAAACCCAAAATCTGTTGGTGGGGTTTTCCACATGAACCCATTTCCCAAAAATTGAATTCTAAATGATTTCCTTCAAAGCTTCATATAAGACTTCCCTGTGCTGAGGCTCTGCCTCTGTTTAGTGTGTTTAGGAACGGTGACGTCCTCGGCCCTGCTATGCGCTTCATCCTTCCTCGAGGCATGCTGAAAAACCTGGAGCAGATCCTCAGCCTCGTCTCGGAGAAGGCCATGCTGCGCACGGGAGCTGTTCGCAGGTGAGTGAAAATTGACTATTTTGTCATCATGATGCACGGCACGGCACACAGTGAATCACAACCTCTGCTTTTCACCTTTACACACCAAACAGGGGTAACTAAGGGCAACCTATTGGTCTGCAATTCAAACCCTTGACCTTCCGTTCCTGTAAGCTCGTCCTTATCCACTAAGGCCCCAGACCTCTGCATTTAACCCATACACACACGTGCAGCAGTGGGCAGCTATTGAAAGCACCAGGGGAGCAGTGAAGGGGACGGTACCTTGCTCAAGGGTACCTCAGGGCAACCTGCTGGTAAGGGGTTTGAACCCACAATCTTCCAGTCCCGTGGCCACTAGGCCACCACTGCCCATTGTGAAACACATCACACAGTGAAACATAAAGAAATACATCCTTTGCATTTCACCCATACACACACACTATCCAGCAGGGGGCACCATATCCAGCACCCAGGGAGCAGTGATGAGGATGGTACCTTGCACAGGGGTACTTCATGGTAACCTACTGGTTTGGGATTGGAACCCACAACCTTCCGATCCTGGAGCCTCGTCCCTAAACACGCTGCCCTGTGTATCATGTGTATTAAATAACATGTTAATAAAATCTGTAGTGTACTCGTGTCATCGTTCTGTTCCTTTCCGTGACCCTTTTGAAATCTCAGGCTGTGCACACCGGACGGCATCACGGTGACGTCAGCGGAGGAGCTGGAGAGTGGGCAGTGTTACGTTGCCGTGGGAACGGAGCGTTTCAAGAAGCTTCCCTACGTGGAGCTGCTGCTGAGCAAAGCACCTGGAGGCAGCGCTGACAGGTGAGGAGGAGGAGGAAGACAGTGATGATGACAGTATTTTGGAGCCCTGATGATTTCTTCTCTTGTTTATGTTCGTTTTTCTAGACATTTTGCAGGAGATCGGGGGCTTCACAGGAGATCAGAGGTAACGGAGTTTCTCAATAAACTTAATACAGCAAATGTTGTAACTCGAGAGAAGAGATTAAAAACGCAGAATTGACCCACAGATCAGGAAGGCCTTCCCTCAGGACAGCCACAGTGACTCAGCCCTGCTGGACTCGCCAGAGGTAAAACAGAGCATGAATAGACCAGTCCACCCCTGCTTTGATTAACAGAAGGTTAGCAAGTGGATATAGAACAGAAGATATAGAACATCTCTGTCTATCACTAAAAAGCCTAAATCTAGGAAAGCAAGTGCTGTTGACTGTTCCTGAATGATCCTGTGTTTAGCTGAGTGCTTGTTTGTCAGAGGGATGAGCGGAGGGTGAAGTCAACCGGAGACGAAGCAGCAGAAGCGAGCACCTCTCAACCGCTCCGCAGGAGAACGGGGGCCAAAGAGAGAGAGGACGGGTCTGTTTTTTATGCCAAACCCGTCCGAGTCCGCAAACACAGACCTGCAGCCAGAGCAGCTGCAGGTAAGACGATCATTGTTATATTTATTATGTGTGTATCTATACCTATGTGTCTGTAATGAGCACTAAACTCAATCATAAAATCCAAAAATGAAGACCTTATTTTTACTTTTCTGCTGAAAATGTATAAAATCAAATACATACACACCACAAAGCTTGCTGTAAAGATGAGTAATCTGGTCCTGGGCGTGTCTGTGTAGGTAAGCCAAGTGTGTTCAAGAGCAAAGGCCGGAGGAGAGAGGAAGTCAGAGGAGCGGAGGAGGTGGCGGAGGATGAAAGCACGGCTACAGAGCTCCCTGTGGATCAGGTCTTTCTCTTTCTCTTTCTCTCTCTCTGATCCCATTTCTCTAATCAGCTGGTCCCAGTTGTAAGATGAGCCCACTTCCTGCTGGGATGGAATGAAAAACTGAAATCTCAGTGGCCCGTTATGGGTTTTTTTTTTTTTTTTTGTTTGTTTTTTTTTTTAACATTTTCAGAGAGCTGCTGAAACAGTTGAGGATGAAGAATTTTACAAGAGCCAATCAAATCACAAGCAGCAGGTGCGTTTTAATAATATCGTATTATTCATTGTTAACTCATAATATAAACTAAAGCCATGATGCACAAAAATATAGATTGTAGTGTACAAGACTAGGGGCCATGCTGGTCTAGTGTTTAGGACCAGAGGTCGTGGGTTTGAATCCCATGTGTCACACTGTACTCTACATTCTTACACAGCGCTATATATTATTTCACTCTTTAATCATACACAGTACGGGGTGCCCTCTTTTCTTACCATGAACTCGTATCTAAGATGCTGAAAACGTTACTGGTAATGAGACTCAGAGGCACAAAACTGCATTAAAATTGGCGAGTGTGTTACAGAAATATCGCCGATGATGTTGCTTTAACGAGGGTGATGATTGATGTCCTTTTTTTTTTACCCCTCCCTGGCAGACACAAGAACCTGAAGGGCTCATGACATCATCTAGATTTTCCAGCCTGTCTCCTAGCGACAGAGAGAACAAGGCAAGGGTCCAGGGGGCTTCAAACAAAAGCTTTTCTCCAAGACAGAACGGAGACATATTCGCAGAAGATTTACACCGTACAGCAGACAAGCACGATAAGGTAAGTTTGTAGGTGGATCCCCCCAGATCTCTGAAATTTGTAGATTCATCAGTGCATCTGAGGGACATACGAGAGCTACACCCATTTCCAGGCCTGTGCTGATGATACAGTCGCTACATCGTCCGTTTCCATGTCTTCCTGTCCTCTGCATCCAGCTCTTTCCTGCCTGCATGTCCTCTTTTATGACATGAGCCTCCTCTATGTCCTTCCAGCTCCAACCTCAACATCCTTCTTCTGATGTTCTCCTCCGCTCTCCTCTGGACACGTTTAAACCAAGCTTCTCTGTTTCTAAACTGTCCAACCTGAGCTGACTCTCTAATATATAATTCCACATCCATCTCTCATTTATGCTACAGTGAAGAGGAAATTTGTGTAAAAGAAGAAAGGAGATTTGATTTTAGAATTCATGAACTTTGTTTTTGGCTTCTCTATATGGAGAACATTTATGGAGACCATATGGAGGCATTTTTTGTCCGTTTCGTTGGTTTTGCAGGACCTGACGAAGATCCCTAATGTACTCCTCTGTCTTTTAGCATCAACTGACTTTAGCCTGCACCATGACAACACAATTAAAAGCTAGATAAGGGTCCATTTCTGTCAAAACATCTGAGTATTCACCCAAGAAGTCCCACAGAAAATGTATGAATGTGTTCAAAATGAATTTTGGTGGTAGTCTGAGGATAATACAGCCTCTTCTTAAAGGAGTGACGTTCTTGTTGCACGTGAGGTTCCTGGTGACTTGACCTCAAACTTGGCAGATCCCTTTGAAAACAGTGTAAGTTGGAGGGGCTTGTTTTTTTGGGTGAGATCGTCACTGGCTCACCTGCGTTCAAAAGGCTTTTCCACAAGGCTGCGCTACAAGCCAAATTATGTTTGCGCCATCTTTTGACGTATCCAGATGTGGTCAATCAAAAATATTCTCAAAGCCTCTCTGGTCCTGCCTTGAGTCCAGCTCTTACGGTGCTCCACAATAACTCTCTCTCTGAACCACATTCCATCATCACAACCCCTTCAGGTCCGGTTTCAGTTCAAGGTGTTTATTCCTCAGTCTAGTTCAAGTCTTCATTGTCATTTCAACCATATACACAAACAACATTCCTGCCCAATCGTGATGCTACACAAAACATCACGTAAAGCTACACGAATGTGGACAGTGGTGCACAAAGATAAAGACTCAATACAATAAAACAGAGTACAAGCAGCCGATACAGAGCAGCACGAACACAGTACTGACTGCAGTAGTGAATACAGTATTTTAGGAGATGCTTTATTTTGCAGTATTGTGTCTGAAACTGTATTTAGCAACAGGTCATTGAAACAGTGTCATACAGCATTGAATGCAGTATTATGATATGAGATAAATACAGGATTATCTCAGGTATAAAATGAAAATGGAATGAAAAAGAGTATCAGTAATAAATAATTGTCCAAAACACGACAATCATGAAATTAGCCTCCAATCGCATCACAATGAAGCTCAAATACTGGACATGTCCCTAAAAGATGTTGTCCAATATGGGATGCATTGACTTCAGTAATATAGAGAAGAAATTTCAGCTAAAAGTAAAACAGCAGATGCACTGTCAAAGTCACAAGGAAGGTTTGTTTAATCAGAATTACTTTCTTTCATGGTTCATGATGCTAATCTGCTGCCCTGTTTTTTCTGTGTGTGATTTAGGATGGGACTACCCATGCCGAAAATGACAGTCCAGCAAATCACAGTCCAGGAGCCGATCATTTGAATGGAGCTCAAACTTCCTCACATTACACGGAGTGAAAGGGATTGAGCTACAGGGGAGCGGTGACCATGTAATCTCACCTAACACCAAACCATCCTTCAGAAATCTGAATCATTTTTCATCTGTCAGTGAATTAAATCTGAGAAGTGTTGGTTTGAAAGGTTGGAAGTCAGTTTGCTCCACAAACCCCTGGGACGTCCCACCATCTGTAAGAAATGAGAAGAAGGTCTGGAAGAAGGTTTTTTTGGCCGAATGTTTTAGAGTGTCTTTAATTAAAATGCACTTTGGAATACAAATATTGGTTTAAAATATCCCAGACGTTCCCAGAACTTAACGGCCTTATCTGAAAGTACTTTCTGAAATGAAAGTAATGGACTTGGAACGCAGCCTATCACAGAAATGATAGCTTACATTGCACACACATGACTTCTAAAACCTGTAGGTTGTGATTTTTTTTTTTATAAAGAGGTTGGCACTGAAGGCATTGAGAGCTTGGGCCAAACTAATCTGAAACAGAGCTCGAGGCACATTTAACGCAAAGTATCAAAAGTTGTGTTTGATTTGCATGGAGCAAACACTAACAGAGACTATTTAGAGAATTACAAATTTAGAGCGATTTCTAGGCCGTTTAATAAAACTGTCGCCAACATATCATCTTCCTTTTGAAACTAATCCCCATTTAGGATGAATATATTTAGATTTAACATCGTGTAATTATAATTTCAGTCCCACTTGGAGAATGGCCTCTAGGAGGGTCACACCTCTCCCAGCATAAACTTTCCTTAAACCCATTTCACCCCATCACTGGCGTTTCTCCAGTCCTGGCCCTGCAGACCTACCATGGTACAGCACTTGGCTCAAGGCCAAACCAAATACATGAGGTAAGATGGAGACCTTCAAAAGCATCAACTCTTCTACGTGGGAGATCTCAAGGGCCGGAGCAGCTCTAGGATTAACCAGACCAAACGTCCTGTAAACACCCTCCTTCCTACCGAGCCACGTTCCCACCCGTATATCCAGCTTTGAACATCTGGACTGATTCTGAACCTGTTAAAGCTGGGATACAGTTACAAATAACTTCCTTCCGAACTTTTACCTTCTTGCTTATGTGAAGTTTTTCTTCAGGGCCGCATGTATTTAGAATTCAGTGCATTGTTCTTTGAGCTTTCAGTACACATTAAACAGTAAAAGTGGAACATACTGGCAGTCTGAGCTTCACGAGGGAATGCTTTTGTACAGGTAGCTGTAGAGATGAATGTATAAAAAGTCTCCTCACTTGTATGCTTTCATTGAATAGTTTTATTTGAATAAATCCTCCGACTTTAAAGAAAATCCAGGTTTGTTGGAATTACGATGTGAGCAGTGGTCAACAAAACCATTTCTCTGCAGTATTTGTTTTGAAAAATCATTTATTGCACACTGGAAAAATAAAAGAGGAACAGTTATCGAGCCGGCATCGGACCTTCATCCTCTGTTCATTCTGGAAGATATTTTAAAGCGCATCGCGACAGATATTTAGCAAATTTAAAAAATTTCAAAGAACTCCAGTCTGGGTTTGTTAACTGAATATTTTTACGGAAATAGAGATCATCCATCCATTTTCTCATCTTCTTTTCTTAACAAGGGTCATGTGGTTAAAACACGGAAAACAGTCCACTGCAGAGAGCAATGCCCACTTGAAAAAGGAAGTCCTGTGTTTTGCTCCAAAGCTGGCAGTTCTGCAACATGTATTCTTTGGCTAAGAAGAGGAATTTACTGTTGACATGGAAAAATGTCCATTATGCTCAGGAAACGGGTTTTCAAACTTCTGTTCGACCAGTAAATGTGGGCAGTATTTACAGAAAGCCAGAAGCTTTCACAACAGTTATATACAGTGTCTTCTTCACTGGACCAGTTGGCCGGGAGATCTTTAAAGCTTCAAAAGGTGAAACTGACCCAATAGGTGGCAGGTTCATTAGAGACACTGAAAGGATCCATATCCTTAGATCTGAAGTTAAGAGTCGCCCAAATCTTTCCTGTCAAAACATCCCTCAAAGTCCTCATCCAGCTTCCATCTTCATCCAAGAGGTTTTCACAAATACATCACTTGTTTCAGGGACGGCTCGAAACTTCTAACATGTCCCAAATGGATCATCATCTTCAGGATGCTCCCACCACAGCGGATCGTTCTTCTCCATTTCTTCCTGTCCTCTACCACACTGACCATCTGCATGTCCTCTCTCACCACATCCACAAACCTCCTCTTTGTCCTTCCTCAGCATCCTTAAATTAATGAGTTTGGTTTCTCTTCCTCATAGAACTGCAATTAGGGAGCTTCCTGTTCTGTTCCTCAGGCACAGCTGTGTCCAGTGTTACTGAGCTGATGTGTGGAGTCCTGCACTTTCAGCCTCCCAGACAGAACTGACCACACACAGAGTGACTCCCAGCATAGTAAGCACCATCCCCAGCACAGCCCCTGAAACAAACAGAGGACAGATTGCATAGAATGTGAGACAAACCACATAAAATGCTTAAAAACAACATTCTCTTCCAATTTAACTACATTTAAGGCATCTTATCCAGAGCGACTTCCACTTCCTAATTACAGGTCTTGCTCAGGGACCCAGTGGTGGTAGTCGATCCTGGGACCTCTTGATCCATAGGGCTGTAGGCAAGTACCCTACCACTTGACCAAGCCTCCCATGGTTGTTACACATAACTGCAGTTAATTTTTATTATTTACAGTTTATTTTATTGTTAAAAAATATTACTTCTTGAGGTTTTCTAATATTAAAATCAGCAATGGCCCTTTTAAAAGCAGCTCATTTTTAAAGTTAAAAATCTAAAACAAAAAAATTATTCTTATTAAAAGTCCTAAAAAATTCTTAAGGTGGACTTCAGGCAATGATGCATAAAAGCAGACATACTTTTCCCTCCAAAGTCCTCCCCGAGCAGTTTCCCCGTCAATAACGTGAAGAGGAAGCTGAGAGAGTTTGCTGTGGGCACAGCCAGTGACAAATCTGCGGAAGACACAGTATGAGCCAGTGCTTTTGGAAGATTCCTAAAACTGGATTAAAATAAATGGACCACAGTGTCCTTTCCCTCTATGGATGAACCACTGATCTATATAGTGTGCACTATATGTCCAGGGTTTTTTTTTTTTTTTTTTTTTTTTTTTTAAATCTAGGACACTAACGGGGGTTTGTCTCCCCTGCAGAAACAGTTTCTACTCTTCTTTGAGGACTAGATGAGAGAGCATTGATGTGAAGATCTGACTGCAGCTGTGAGAGCGTTAGTGTGGTCTGGCACTGATGCTGGATGATGCTGTCCATCACAAACACTACTTTTGTTCTTCCCAAAGCAGTTAGTTATACAGTACAGTTCCTCTTTTGGATTAATGATTGAACTCCAGTATAAGTCCCCCTTTTAAAAAAAACTAACCTGTTGTAGCAAGAGTGACGTAGAACACCACAGACCCGCTCTGGTTCAGCAGAAACGGTAGAAGATACTGCAAAGAAGCACAAATCAGCCCTTCTTTAGATGTAGATGTTGTTTCTCGCAGCATAAGAACAAACCCATGTACAAACACCAGACTCTTTCAGCTTGTTGAACATCCTTTTCTAGAACGACACATGTTCCTCTACTCTTCTGTGATGATTCTGGAGCAAGTCTGAGGGAATTTGGTCAAATTTTGTGGCATTTGTGAGATCTGGAGAACAAGCCTGACTCACAATCCATGCCATTTACTCTGATTTCTCAGATTTCAGCTCTGTGTAGGCCATGGAGTTCCTCCATATCAAACTCTTCTTTATGTACCTTGAAGGCCTTTTTTTTTTGCTTTAATGCTGTCCCATTAGAAAACACTGGTATGGAAAAATAAGTCCAGACCATTTATCCCTCCGCCACCAAACTTAACTGCTGGCACTGTGCATTCCAGAAGGTTCCTCTGCACAATCCTTCGGCAGTTGTTAGGCCTGCAAGCTGAGTTTGGATGGTCTGCTGCTTTGGGGTTTAGCTGCCGTTGCTCCATTTTACTTTGATACCCCTTACGGCTCGTTTGAACTCAGTGAGCTCAACCCATTCTACACCTTTTAGAAATGAGTGTGGCTGAAAGACCTGAAACCAGTGATTAGGAGGAGTGTCCACATATTTTTGACAACATATAGAGCCAATAATCATCTGCTGGAGGTTCCTGATTGTGACAGGCCCTAGTTCTGGATGTGAACGTGTGCAAAAAAGCTTTTGTTGAATGTGTGAAGAGAACACCAGACAAGTTCTGGTCATTCATTACTCTGGATCTTATCTTCTTCATTGCAACATCATTCCCTGCATCCAAAAGACCAAATACAAATCTGGCAGTGCTTCACACTGACTTCCAAACATGCCGTACCTTGACGTTGAGAAAGAGGAACTTGACTTCGGCCAAGAACTGGCCTATCCTGCTCCCCTCCTTCACATGCTCAATACCCAGGGTGCCTTTCTTCAGGAGTGGGTTGGTTGCCCCCCACAATACAGCAACCAGAAGGAGCCACAGTATCTCCGCTGCAAAGACAACAAGTTTTTTATGTGCACAGACATACTAACAAATGAAATAATCAGAGGACTTCCCATAACAGCCATACAGGTGGAAATGTTTACATGCACAGCAACTGTCTGATTTAATTGCACAGCAATTAAACGCCAATAATCTGACTTGTGTGCGTTAATGGTTACAAGCTTCTGAGCTTCTGCACCTGTCGCAACTGATAAACACCAGTTTATATGACCAGATCAATCAAATCATTCACAGATGCGCTCTGCAGGTGTCACACACCTGTAGCTGTTCACGTAAACCCAACAGTCTGTAGCTTTTGAAAATTAAAGGAAGTTCCTTGTGCCCGTAAAGAGTGAATTTCTTCTTTGTATTGAACACACATCAGGAGCAGTGGGCTGCAACACCAGAGCCCGGTGAGCAGTGCTTGGGACGGTACCTTGCTCAAGGGTAACCCACTGGTCAGGGATTCGAGCCCACTTTATTCTGATCATGAGGCCTAGTCCCTAAACACTAGAACACTGCAGCACCAGTTGATTAATATGATTTTAAACCTTACTCTGATTTAAATAATGTATTAATTTGTTAAAAGTCCAACTTTTTTGAGGGTCTGTTGTGAGAATTATTGCGTGAGGGTGAAGAGCCCTTTAAAAATTATATATATATATATAATACCATTTATAATCATTATTATTTTTTATCATTTATATATAAATATAATGTATATATTTTATTACTATTATAAACACAAAAGTATCCATATATAAAATATTTAATTATACTTTTATTTTTTATTTTCTCTCCACACTGACATGTTCACAGAAATATTTACATTATACTCCGAATAAGATTTCACTTAAATCGCTTACGTCGATCTATTTACATTAAAGAATATGTAAAGTAGTATTTTTACTTATTTTGAGTTAATTTAATGAAAGTCCTTCGGAAACGGAAGCTTCTGCAGATTCAGAAGTCTGTAAATAAAGCCTCCTTTTGGCGAAGTCCACTTGTAATTTCACTTCACTTCTTTTAAAACCTTTCCAATAAAAAAGGAATGAAAAATAAAGATATAGGCAGAAAATTCGCTTCCTTTTAACTTACCCATGTCTTCTCGTCGTGTTGTGCCTCGCAGGCGCCGCAGCGCCCCCTCAGGCCTGGCGGCGCCACTGCGCGATCCAGGTCCGGAAAATAGAAACCCACTCCGGGATTTCGCTCCCACCGAACGCGGTTACGTGGCTCTTAATGTTTATGTGGTTATGTGGCTCATAATGTCTCGCCAAAACATCACACATTTAAGTTTGTACGTTTTTAGACCGTTAATGTCAGAAAATGACGGTTCTACGGTTCTGTTTTTAAACTCCCTCACAGTGACTTTACTGTAAAACTGCTGAAAACTGCTCCCTCCAAACAAATCCTCCAACAAATGAATCAAACTGGAAAAAGATGAAAGTGAAAGTGAAAGTGACAACCCTCGTCACAGCACTGCACACCATGAACCACAACGAAATTGGACCTCTGCTTTTAACCCATGCACACAAACACCGTGCAGCAGGGGGCAGCTATTGAAAGCGCCCGGGGAGCAGTGACGGGGACGGTACCTTGCTCAGGGGTACCTCAGGGCAACCTACTTGTGAGGGAATCGAACCCACAATCTTCCATGCAGGGCAACTCCCTAACCACTAGGCCACCGCTGCCTATTTTTGTATCAATAATTAGTAAAAAAAAAAAGAATAATAATAAAGTAATTTATTTGCCATTTTTGAGGACTATTATAATATTATTCTATTATTTATATTTAAAGATAACACGTCTATTTATGTAAAACAACAGCAACAAAACAAAAACAATAGGTGTGTAGTTTGGATCCAGAGAGTAAAAAACAAAAAAAAACAAAATTTTATATATATATATATATATATATATATATATATATATATATATATATAAGTAAAAATACTGTGCAAAAGTTTTAGGCAGGTATGAAAAAATGCTGTAAACAAAGAGCTGAACTCAGGAAATAATCTTTTTCTGGTGTTACTCACAAACTCCACAATGCCTTATGTCCCTAAGATTTGTTGATCCAGTTTTTTGTTTTGTAAGTTCGGGACAGGTTGAATTGCACTAATCTAAGGACTAAGGACTAATCCACACTGAAAACTGCTACTGCACCAGAGGGCTGGCCAAGAGCAGTAATGTTTGCAGGACACTACCTGCCAATTAGTTCTAATCCCAGGATGATGATAACTTGAGTCACACCATTGCAGAGTTTTTGCAATTATTATGTACAGTACTGTGCAAAAGTTTTAGGCAGGTCTGAAAAATGCTGTAAACGAAGAACGCTTTCAGAAATGGAAGTATTTGATCTTGTACTATCAATCAACAAAATGCAGTGAATAGACAAGAAATCTAAATCAAATCAATATTTGGTGTGACCACCCTTTGGCTTCAAAACAGCATCAATTCTTCTAGGTACACTTGCACACAGTTTTTGAAGGAACTCGGCTGGTCGGTTGTTCCAAAAATGACTGTGTTTAAGAGCCTCCGTGTTGAGCATTGATGATCATTGGTGCCTGTTTGGTAAGAATTAGTTGATCATACACCAGCTATAATCTACAAAATCCTGACTTTGTGCAAGTGTACCTAGAAGAACTGATGCTGGTTTGGTAAAAGTAGTAACACCAAGTATTGATCTGACAGATTTTTTATTACGCTCATTTTGCATTTTTGTAAATTGATAAAAATGACAATCATTATTTATATTTCTGAAGGCGTTCTATATTTGTATTTTTCCACACCTGCCTAAAACTTTTGCACAGTGCTGAATATATATATATATAATTTTGTTCCAAATGCCTGTCTTGTAATTTTGTCCAACTTCATCTCTGAAACATCTAACCTGAGCTGTCTCTCAATATCTGTAGTGCAATCCTGTCATTCGTCACCCAGCAAAAATCTCAGCAGCTTTAACTCCTGAGACCTCAGCTCTGCCCCTGTCTTTTTATCAGTGTCCTCATCTCGTGCAGCATAGCTGGTCTCACTACTCTCCCATTCCAACCTGCCTGCACTCCACCTTAGTCACCTATACATTCCTCTCCTCTCTAGAGAAGATATCTATTTTGCTAGGTTCTCCTTAAGCTGCTCCCTACTCTCACTGCAGATCACAATATCATCAGCAAACATCATCGTCCACGGAGACTCCTGTCTGTCCTCATCTGTCAACCTGTCCATTACTACTGCAAACAGAGAATGGGCTCAGCACTGATCATGATGTAATCCAACCTCTTCCTTAAATGCACGTCACTCCTACTCTCACCACTGTCACATTACCCTCATACATATCCTGAACTACTCTTGCATAAATCCCTGTAACAGCTGACTTCCTCATACAAAATCACAACTCCTCTCTAGGCACCCTGTCATATGCTTTTTTTATGTGTTCTTTTTCATATATCTCTTCTCTTTGTGTATTAATTCTGAAAGTAAACTTTATAGTCTAAATTTCAAAACAGAACAATGAAAAGTGCTAATTTCATAATCCATCCATCCATTTTCTGCCGCTTGTCCCCAAACAGGGTCCCAGGGAGTGCTGGAGTCCAAACCAGCGCACACAGGGGGGCGAGGACGGGGGACGCACCCTGGACAGGTCGCCAGCCCATCGCGGGGGCGTGGCCAGGGGCGGCACCTGCTCAAGGGTACCTCAGGGGCAACCTATTGGGAAGGGGTTCAAACCCCCGATCCTCCGACCAACGCCCGAACCACTAGGCCACCACTGCCCACATTTCATAATTTAACTGTAAATTGTTTATAGTTTTACTATGAAATTGTACTTCTTTGACCAGAAAAACTCAATGATGCTGGTAGTTGGTATGCATTAAGACAAGAATCAGAAGCAACCGTACTGGTTTCCCCACAAGAAGCTTAATCTGAGGCCTAGCCAAAGTGTTTCTCAAGAAAGTGAAAGTGACAACCCTTGTCATTGCGAGGTCACGGCACAGCACCACATGAACCACAGTGGACCTCTGCATTTTACCCATGCACACTCAGAGCCATGCAGCAGTGGGCAGCTGGTAAACACCGGGGAGCAGTGATGAGGATAATTCACCTTGCTCAAGGAGTACCTCAGGGCAACCCTATTGGGAAGGGATTGGGCGATCCTCCGATCATCGTCTAGCATACGAACCACTGAGCCACCGCTGCCCCAGCGAGTGAGTATCGTCAGTTGCTGCAGACATGCTAATAAACCATGTCAGGAAAAACAAACCTCCAGAGCCTAATGTTAGGTTAGTGAGCCCTTGTTTTGAAATTAAAGGCAACCTTCTGCTTAGCATAGATAGTTCTTATGAGGCAACTGTGTGCAGGGAATAACAGAGGCTATTGACCCAGTGGTGGTGAATGGGCTCTGCAGAGTGTGGGAAAGCTTTTGTCCTAAAATTAGACCCTTTTATTATGGAGGGATACATGCACAACCTGGTAAAGCCAAATAGTCCACAAAAAATAAAAAATTAATAAAAAATTCGCCACTGTAAATAAACTGTTGAAACAGTGCTGCACGGGATGGAGGCTGCTAAGCGGTCAGCATCCGGCCATTGCTATCTGCCGCTGTGAGTTCTGCATAAGTCATCTCGCGATAGCAGCGGGGCAGTGGTGGCCTAGCGGTTAGGGCGTTGGCCGCGTGATCGGAGGATCAGGGGTTCGAACCCCCTTCCCAATAGGTTGCTCTGAGGTACCCTTGAGCAAGGTACCGTCCCCATCACTGCTCCCCAGGCGCTTTCAATAGCTGCCCTGCTGCCGCGGGTTCGAGTGTGCATGGGTTAAATGCAGAGGTCCAATTTCGTTGTGGTTCATGTGTGCTGTGCCGTGACCTCGTAATGACAAGGGTTGTCACTTTCACTTTCCGCTAACTGTTTACATCCCGCCCGACTGGCAGGCATAGCCAGCAGCTTGCAAAACCATACACAGTTGTGTCTCAATTGCAGAAAGCACATCCCAAAGCCTTCCTCCTGATTTCTTTCAGTGATTTTTATCCATGTCCTCATGTCCTCCACTCTGCTACTCTCACCCAGTATGGACTGCTGCACCCGGGACAACAGGACATTGGACTTATGCAACTGCACTAAGGATGCATACAGAGCATCACCCCTCCCTCCACTGGGACACTCAGACCATAACCTGGTCCATCTGGTTCCCTCTTACATACCTCTAGTGTGCAATCAACCCCCCACTACGAGGTATGTGAGAGGATGGTCTGTTAGTCTAACATAGCACTCAGGGACTGTTTGTGTAGATGAGCGCCACGTGAGAGCAGCCAGTTACAGACTCTGACAACTTTCTGTTCTTTCACTTATTTAATCTATTTTCTTTGCTTTATTTATTACTTATTTCACTTCTTCTTCGAATCTGTCACAAGTACAGCAGTCAGAGGAGACTTGTTAACTTTCTTTTCTGTTTTTTAATCGTGTTTGGATTGTTTTACCCTGCACGCGGTGAGACACCAGGCAATGGGTTTCAGTGTTTACGGGACCAGCTGCTGGCGCTGAGCAACGATTCAGCCCAGCAGGGGCGAGAATCTGAGAACTACGGCGGAGGAGACGGGCTGCAGAGCTAGGGTGAAAAACTGGGAGGAGAAAGAGGCAATTTTAAACCGCCAGTGCCCTCTCTGTCATTATAGAATGTGAGATCTCTCCCGAACAAGATCGGTAGGCTAACGGCGCTCACCCAGGCTGCAGAGAGTACAGGGAGGTCAGCATGATGTGTACGAGTCTGGCTGACACACCTCACTCCAGACTCTCGCTGCTGTTCGGGATTCCACCCACACACCTGAGTGAGAAGCGGACGAGGGCCTTGAAGGAGACGGTAAGAGGAAGGCGGGGATTGTGATGTATGTGAACGAGAGATGGGTGTAACCAGGGCACATCTCCGTTAAAGAGCAGTACTACCGCGGGCGTGGGCTATGGCGGTCAGCATCCGACCGTACTATCGCGTAGCGAGTTCGCCAAGTCATCGCGATAACTGTTTACATCCGCGGCGCCCAGGCGCAGTAGCAGCTTGAAACCATACACACAGTTGTGTCTCAAATGCAGAAAGCATCCACAAACCTTCCTCCCTGATTTCACAGTGATTTTAATCATGTCTCCCTTGTCTCCTCTGCCTCTCTCACGGTATTTTATGGACTGCTGCCGAAAACAGGACACTAGACTTACTGTATGCAAGCGCTGGGATGCATGCAGAGGCATCACCCCCTCCCTCCATTGGGACACTCAGACCATAGCCTGGTCCATCTGGTTTTCCCTCTTACATGCCTCTGGTATGCAATCAACCCCCACTACGAGGTATGTGAGAGGATGAATACAATAGTCTTCGCATGGCACTCAGGGACTGTTTTGAAACCACAGACTGGGAGGCGCTGTGCAGCCCACATGGAGAGGACATTGACAGTCTGACAGTCTGCATAACTGACTACATCACCTTCTGTGGAGAACACTGCCGACCAGGAGGTACGGTGTTACTCAATAATAAACCATGGCTGACCCTGATCTGGGAAATGCTGAAAGCAGAAGTCAAGAGCCTTCAGATCTGGAATAGAGAGCAATGAGAACAGCTCAGAAGGAGCTGAAAAGAGAGATGGGAGGGGAAGGACAGATACAGAGAGAGAGAGGCGGAGGAGCAGCTCAGACAGAACAACGTCAGAGGTGTGTGGAGAGGACTGAACACCATTACTGGTAGGAGCACAGTGAGTAGGGGAGGCCCAGAGTCTGGAGATAAGGACTGGGCCAATAGTCTAAATCTGTTCTTCAACAGGTTTGACTCAGGAATCTGCCCCTCACCCAACCATCAAAGCTCATCACATGCCAGTGCCCCCACTTCACACCCCTCCTGCAAACTCCAATGGCACCTCCCGTCACACCTCTCTGCAAATCCCCACCAGGGATATCGGCTGAAAAATCCTTTTATCTTTATCTTCTCCTTCTCTACCCCCTTTTCCCCTGAGGACTGAGCTCCCCTCCTGCTACCCCACTCATCAGGAGGCTCCTCTCACCACCGATAGCCTCTCCATCACAACTGATCCAGGTGCAGGTGTCAGCTGGGAAGTTGAAGCACAGAAAACCACGGTCGGATGGCATCAACTCCAGCCTGTTGAGGACTGTGCAGATCAGCTCTGCGAAAGTTATCACCTGCATCTTTAACCTCAGCCTCAGCCTGGGCGTGTCCCCATTCATGGAAGACCTGCGTGCCTCGTTCCAGTCCCCAAGGCCTTGCGCACCCCAGGGCAGAAGCCATTTTCAGACCTGTTGCCCTCACCTCTAACCTGATGAAGGCTGTGGAGAGGATCATCCTCCATCACCTTCGTCCTCTGGTCAGGAGGGACCTGGACCCGCTGCAGTTTGCATACCAGCCGCACATTGGGGTGGATGACGCTGTCATCTACCTGCTGCATCGGGCCCTCACTCACCTGGAGAGTGCTAAGGGCACTGTGAGAGTCATGTTCTTTGACTTTCAGTGCTTTCCAACACAATCCAGCCTTCACTTCTGAGAGGAAGTTGGAGGAGCGGGTGTGGACCATCCCACATGTCTGAGTGGATTATTGACTACCTCACCCAATAGACCCCAGTATGTGAGACTCCAGGACTGTGTGTCTGAGGTGGTGGTCTCTGCAACACTAGAGCCCCACAGGAACAGTCTCGCCCCCTTCCTCTTCACCTGTACACAGCGGACTTCAAAATTCAACACAGACACCTGTCACCTGCAGAAGTTCTCTGGGGGCCTTTTATCTATTGTTGAGTGGAGTGTCTGAGAAACAACAGGGGCTACAGGGGGTCATCAGGAGTTTTTCGTCAGATGGTGTGATCAAAATCATCTACGCATCAATGCCAACAAAGCGAAGGAGCTGGTGATTGACTTTCGCGAAGAGTCACCCCCATCACACCGGTGGACATCAGGGTTTGTACATTGAGACTGGAATTACAAATGCACACCAGGTGTCCCACATCAGCAATAAACTGGACTAGTCCACTAACTCTACTGCTCTGTACAAGGGCCTCAGTCGTCTGCACCTGCTAGGCGGCTGGGGTCAGCACTAGAGATAAACAAACATCTAATGAGGACATTTTATGACACTGTGTGTGTCGGCTGTTTTTCGCTGTAGTCTGCTGGTGTGGAAGAATTACTTAGAGGACAGAGAAACTTAACAAACTGGTCAGAGGAGGGCCAGCTCTGTCTGGGCTTTATCCGCTCAAGTACATCCCGAGCAGGTGGGGAGGAGAGGATGTTGTCCAAACCGCATCCATCATGGACAACACCTCCACCCTACACGAAGAGACTGTGCGAGGCACTGGGCAGCTCGTTCAGCAGCAGACTCTTACACCGCGGTGTGGAAAGGCAGCTACCATGGAGTGTTCCTACCTGCAGGCAATAAGACTCCACAGCACATCTTCACTTAACACTACATTATTACTGGTTCACTACCATTTACTTGTTTATTATTATTATATGTCCTTGATATATTATAGTATATATATTACTATTATTGTTGATGTATATTATTATTATGTGTATTTATTATTATTATTATTTATTATTTATTATTATTATTACATTTATTGTATTACTTTTTATTACTTTTATACATTGTTACTTTATATGTTTAATTCAGAACCTATTACAGTGTATATTTATATATTATACATTGTAAATATGTATATGTATATATTTATAGATATTTTATATATATATATATATATATATATAGATAGATAATATCATATTTATAATCTATTATTTATTTATAAGCTTCTTACGTTTTTCTTTTCTTTCTCTCCTCTACCTGTTCTTGTTCCTGTTCCTCTTTCCTCTTTTTTTCTTTTCTTCTGTACCTGTCTTTTATTTATAGAGCCCTGCGCTAAATTTCCCATTCGGTAGGATAATAAAGGCCTCTACTCTACTTTTGAAACAAAACAGTCCTGCATTCATCGGCAACCAACAGTCTGCATAACTGACTCCATCACCTTCTGTGTGAAACACTGTACCCGACCAGAAGTGCGGTGTTACTCCAATAATAAACCATGGCTGACCCTGATCTGAGAGCTCTGCTGAAGCAGAAGTCAAACCTTCAGATCAGGAGATAAGAAACAATATAGGGAGCAGCTCAGAAGGAGCTGAAAAGAGAGATAAGGAGGGGAAAGACAGATACAGAGAGAGGCTGGAGGAGCAGCTCAAACAAACAACATCAGAGGTGTAATGGAAGGGCTGACACCATTACTGGTATGGCACAGTGAGTAGGGGAGGCCCAGAGTCTGGAGATAAAGGACTGGGCTAATAATTAAATCTGTTCTTCAACAGGTTTGACTCAGGAATCTGCCCTCACCCAGCCATCAGCTCATCACATGCCAGTGCCCCTTCACACCTCCTGCAAGCTCCAAGCGGCACCTCCCCTTCACACCTCTCTGCAACCCCCACCAGGGATATCAGCTGCGTATCCCCCTTTATCTTTATCTTCTCCTTCTCTACCCCCTTTCCCTGGACTCTGCCCTCCTGCCCCACTCAGCAGGAGGCACCCACTCTCACCACACAGCCAGCCTCATCACAGCTGACCAGGTGCGGTGTCAGCTGAGGGTTGAAACACAGAAGCCACAGGTCCAGATGGCATCGCTCCAGCCCGTTGAGGACTGTGCAGATCAACTCTGTGAGGTTATCACCTACATCTTTACAACCTCAGCTCAGCCTGGGCGTGTCCCCATTCTGTGGAAGACCTCATGCCTCGTTCCAGTCCCCAAGACGTCACACCCCAAGGAGCCAAACCATTTCAGACCTGTTGCCTCACTTCTAACCTGATGAAGGCTATGGAGAGGATCATCCTCCATCACCTTCGTCCACTGGTCAGGAGGGACCTGGACCCGCTACAGTTTACTACCAGCCGCACATTGGGGTGGATGGCAGCTGTCATCTACCTGCTGCATGGGCCCCTCACTCACCTGGAGAGTGCCAGAGCACTGTGAAGTCATGTTCTCTGACACTCCGTGCTTTCAGCACGATCCAGCCTTCAGTTCTGAGAGGCTGGAGGGCGGGTGTGGACCATCACATGTCTGAGTGGATTATTGGCTACCAATAGACCCCAGTATGAGACTCCCGGGACTGTGTCTGAGGTGGTGGTGCAGCACTGGAGCCCCACAGGAACAGTTCTCGCCCCTTCTCTTCACCCTGTACCGGCAGACTTCCCAAACACAGCCACGGACACCTGCCTGCGAGGTTCTCAGGCGACACTGCTGTGTTGTTGGTGCGTGTGTCGGAGGGGAATGAGCAGGAATACGGGGGTCATCAGTGACTTCGTCAGATGGTGCGATCAAAATCATCTGCACATCAATGCCAGCAAGACGAAGGAGCTGGTGATTGACTTTGCATGAGAAGTCACCCCCATCTGCAGTGGACATCAGGGTTTTGTGCATTGGGACAGTGGAGAAGTACAAAATGCCTGAAATTGTCCCACATCAACAATAAACTGGACTGGTCACAAACACTACTGCTCTTTAAAAAGGCCTCCCAGTCTGCTAAGACGGCTGAGAGTCCTTTAGATCAAACAAACATCTCATGAGGACATTTGTGACACTGTGGTAGCGTCAGGTTTTTGCGCTGTGGTCTGCTGGTGTGGAAGAGTCACGGAGAGGGACAGAGGAAACTAAACAAACTGGTCAAGAGGCCAGCTCTGTCCTGGACTGCCTGTAAGTCCATCGAGCAGGGAGGAGGAGAAAGGATGTTGTCAATAACATCCATCATGGACAACACCTCCCCTACCGAGACTGCTTAGGAGCATGAGCAGCTCGTTCAGCAGCGAATAGCTGCATGCAGTGTGGAAGAGGAGCTACGCGAGTCTGTTCCTACCTGCAGCAATAAGACTCACAACTCATCATAACATTACATTACTTGCTTGTTTATTATTATTATATATTTTATTATATATATATTACTATTATTGTTGTATATTATTATTATTATTATTATTACTGTATTGTATATATTATTATTATTATTATTATTATTACTACAGTATACATTTATTATTTATTATTACATTTTATATTCATATTTTTGCTATATTTATATTTGCTCTTGTTATTTATATGTATAATTCATTTCAAAACTTATTACAGTGTATATTACTCTTGTATTGTATGTATATATATAGATATATATAGATAGATAATTTATTAATTTGCCAAGCTCCTCTACTTTTCTCCTGTACTTGTTCTGTTCTCTCTATATCTTTATAGATTTTTTTCTTTCTTTCTGTACACCTGTCTTTTATAAGAGCCTATGGCGCTTAGAATTTCCCATTCGGTAGGATAATAAAAGATCACTCTACTCTACTCTACTCCTAAGCATGGCCATTCTCCTCCAGTAAGAGAGAGTACACAAACTGATTTTTAAAAAGATCAAAGCAAAAGTAGAAGTGCTGACTATTTACTCAGTCAGAGTGAAAAAGAGTACAGGAATATAGAGTATAAAGTGAGATGTGTCTCCTCTGTCATATTTAGCTGAAATGGTTCTTGATATATAGTAACAAGTCTGTTTTGAAAGTTTAAGGAAAAGATTCCAGGTGGAAGGAAAACAGTCAAAGTTTTCATGGGTACATGGGTTGAAGTCAACATGTTTGTTTTGCTCTCCAGAGAGATACATGGGCAGAACAATGAGATGACAGATGACTTTTTATTTAGTGGGTAGCTGTTGGGAGTAATTTTAGCTCTGCTATCTGCAGGAAATACATGCTATAATTTATTCTTCTGTTTCATTTATGACTGGGATCATTTCAGGTCAGGGCCATTAGTCTACTCATGAAAAAGAATCCTTTTCAGCTCACTTCACTGTACGTCTCCTTTTGAAGAATATTATTTCGTTCTTTATGTTATTTAGTCCTTAGTGAACAAAGGTGATAGTTTCAGGTAACAATCGAGTCATTCATTCAGCTGGGAAGGCATGAAAACTGACACTGATAACCAAAGGGGACGATGATGGGAAAAATGAAAGGCATAATGCAGGCTGCAGATCCGACCAGATTGGCAGGTGAAAATACAGAATTACACAAGGTTAGAAAAATGTAGCTTTTCTTGTCTGAACTTGCTTTTAACAATAGCAACATTGTCTCAAAAATGATAAGAAACTTTAAGGTGCACCACTGTAACCCATTCTTCCATAAATCACCTGCCCTGAGGTTTCTTCACCAGTCCTGCAGAAACAATGACCCTGAATTAGACCGAAAAATCCCATGCTAGTAGAACAATTTGAAAGGAAGAATATTATAGGTAAGAACAATTCATAACATTCATATGGCGTGTTCATGGTCTGCATCACCTTTCAAATAGCGGCTGAAGAAAAGATCCTTTTAGTTCTCCAAACAGTAGATTTGTGTAGCATTAAGAACTATAGCAAGAAACGCCTCAAAGGTTCTTCACCAGTATGAGGTGGAGTTTTTTTTAATGCTTTACAGGGGTTCTTCTAATCCAAATGTCCCCATTTAAAGTTCTTTTCCTCTAGAAAGTTCCTGAAAATAGTCTTATGGCATCATGCAAAGAACATATGTTGGTATAACCATTGCTTTTGTTGCAGACCCCTTAAAGAACCGTCAGGATGTACTGTTCAGTACATCTGCTTCAGATTCAATAATTTCTGTTTACATAAATCAATTTCTGGGGTTCTCATTGGCTTGGGAGGAGTTAATGAATTGAAGACTGGATTAAAATATTTAATCCCACATTCTCCCACATTCTTTGACTGTTGATCGGTGATCAATGATCAATCTTCTCATCTGTATATCATTTTTTCCTTCCTTCCCCAGTGACCACTTGGCCTATTTTAGATGAATTTCTGGTATATCCTAATTTCAGGTATGTGATCTGCTCTTGTTGATATAGATGCCGTGTCTTGGACAGTTTTCTCATAGTGTCTCGCAGCAAAACACCTTCCCAGCGCCTGTCTTCGGACAATGACTCCAATCATACCATCAAATTGAGCAGATATAGAAAAGATGTTAATCAGATCTTCATTTACTTTTATTTAAAACATACAGTCTTAAAACCTCCCTGAAATTCTTCTCCCTAAACACCAAGAGATGTATATGGCTTGGAACCATTTTTTTCAAATGAATGGCAGAGACATTTGTGAGCTGTGAAATTTCTAGTAGAAACGCGTCTGTTATGTGAAGCTTCACGAAGCTTTAAAAAGGTTCTTCGCATGGGCAGATCTAAGAGCAAAACTGGTTCTCCAGGGTTATTTGATGGGTTCCTTGCATCTGGAAGCATATTTGTGAATGAGAGCTTTACTACTAAGAACCTTAACTCCACATCATGTGAACGTTCTGGGTGCAACTTTGTGTACTTTACATTATGTGAAGGTTTCTGAAACATTATTAAGACCTCAGAATAACAGGATCCTTTGACGCAAAGGGGTTCTCTGGATCTGGAGCTGTATGTAAAAGGTAAGATTTAGAAACCTTAGAAACTCCATATCCTGTGAAATGCTTATGTTACTCTAAGGTTCCTAAAGGGTTCAGGTTCGAATCCCACCTAAAGCAACCTCTAGCACTACCACTACCCACACCACCATTGAGTTCCTAAACAAAGCCCTACCCCAAGATGCTCAGGGGACTGTCCTGTAATCAGGACATGAAGTCGCTCTGGATTAGAGCATCTGCTAAATGCTGTGAATGTAAATCTAATGTTCAGGAAAATTTTTAGGGAGCAAATGTGGATCTTTTATTTACAAAGGACCTTTTTTGACACTTTTTTTGTAATTTTGTATTTGTTGTCGTCCCTTGTCATCCCACTACTGGTCACTCCATCCCTTTGCCTCCTGCTCATTTGTGTCCTGTCTGTAGCAATTCCTGCTGTTACAAGAGTTCCTACACATGTCAAAAGTATTAATATCCTTGTTTTTCAGGACGTCTGGTCTCCATTACCCATAACCAGCCTTATCCTTTCATCTGCTCGCAAGCTCTTTTTTAGTTTCTGATCATAATTTCAGAGTTTCTGTTGACTGCTTGGTTTCCTTGTCCAGTAATTTGAAGTTCTTTATAGTTTCAGTTCTTTAACTCCCATTCCACTACATCTTGCCTCCAGTGTGACAGTCATTACACCAAGAATGTATTTTGTAAGCGTTTTCCAAATTTGCCAACAGATGTTGCTGAAACATGTATGCCCTATGATCGTTTAATGAAATGACAAATCTTTCAAGATCATTCAGAGTAACTTAAACCTGCTCTTGCTTCTACCTGTCTGTTATGGATGGTGATGCCAGAATGATTGAGTTGCCCATTTTACACAAATACAAAACTCTTTATTAATCCATGAGAACGGGAGCGAACATCACTTTATTTTCAGAAAATAAAGTGTACGAGTGAGTAACTGTTCAAAGGACTCAGTAGTCATTAATTTATTATTTATTCAGCAAAGAGGTACCTAAACATCTACTTTCACTAAAGGTTTCTAGTGATGGAAATGAGCTGGATGGGTCATGAGAAGAGCTGGTGAAATGGAGAAGACAAATTAATGTATATTCCGTGATCTTCCAGGCCTTTCAGGTTGTTTCTGGCGCACTCAGGTCTTTATGAAGGCAGGACTGGAGCTCTGTGGAGATGCCGGACCCCCTTTTCCAGATCCTTTCCACTAGCATCAAACGTGACGGGAATAGTTCATGTTTGGGTGAAACTGTGCAAAACAGCCAAGGCTGAGGACCTCAGTGCCATCACTGTGCTATCAGTCTGCTTGGATCTCAATCTGAGGATTGCGATTGGCCCGCTGATATCTGGACAATATTTCCAAGGCTTTTTTTTTCTGCAGTATTATCAGCAAAAATATCATGCTCAGAAACAGCAGAAAACAGAAGACAGATAAGATAATAACCGCACTGCTTACTCCACATCGGACATGGGCGCTACCTAAAAGAGACAGAAAGGGAAAGTTACTAGGGTGACATGCAGGCCCATAGAGCTTTGTGTTGTCTAGAAGACCACATACGTTCAGAACAGTCCCTTGTCTTTGTTAGTTCATGGACATCAAGTGTGATTCATTAGATTGTTCTCTTTCTGGTCTATACACTATGCCTAATAGTAGGAAGCCCTTTCCAACAACTGAATAATTACTAAATCCATCAACAACTGTATAATTACCCTGTACATGCCAGAATCCATCACTAAATCAATTAATTTATGAAATGCCCTTTCTCTTTCTTTCTTTATTTCACTTTCTTTATTTCCGGTGTTGACCAGAGGACGATGGGTTCTGCTTTTGAGTCTTGGTTCCTCCCAAGGTTCCTTTCCAGTTTTAGGGAGTTCTGACTCTGTCGCCCTCGGTTTGCTCACCTGGGGCTCGAACCAGATTCTGTAAAGCTGCTTTGTGACTCTACTCGAATTGACTCGACTGTAATTTAAGTGAAAAATGACTTAGTGAGTCTTTTTTGTGAAGAATCCTTTTTTTTCCTGGGGTTAGTCACCGTTAGCCCACATGAAGGAGTCATAGCAAGGACAGATGAATCAGGAAATAATCTGCTTTCTCTGCCCTTCAGCAGGGAATGAACAAGACGTAATTAAAACGAGACTTTCCTGCTCTCCCTGAAATTCGAGAGGTATGCACAACGGCATGTGATGTGTGCCTGCCCTGGTGTGTCAATTGAGACTTGTCTGAGAAGGACCACTGTTAACATACAAAATTATTAATTCTGTAGCATGAAGGTGCCAGCCAGTCAGACAAAGACTCAGACAGAGTGGAAGTGCCCACAAAGGATAAGATTACTGAGACAGATGGGAAGGTTATTCAGTTCATTGTTGGGAAGCTGAATTTCTTTGCAGTGATTGTAGCGGAACCAAGTTGAGCCATTTTGTTAAAAATGTATTTTAAACCAAATCACAGAGAAGTCATCAGGCAGGGTTTCAGGTCATTTCTAACCATTTAACAATCTTTACAATTCAAGGAAAATTAGAAGACTGGGTTTTAGAGTTTCTTCCTAATGTTGGGGGAGATTCTTCCATTTACCATTTTCCATTTACTAAATATATGAAAGGTCCCGGTTAAATGGTTGAATGTTTTTCAAAGCCTATTATTATGTGTTCCGTAAGTATAAGTATAGCATCATGAAAAGGGATCTTTTTGTGACCTGTACTCTGTCAGCATTTATCTATCTCTCTGTCTATCTATCTGTCTATCTATCTATCTGTCTATCTGTCTCCTTATACAGGCGGTTGTTGATGGGGAGGTAGGCGTAGTGAATAGAGGCCGATTGTGTTTTGTTTCTTTGTCATTCTTCTTCTGCTCTGTTTGAGTGATCCTCCAGCCCCACCCACTCGTAGGAACTTCTACTCTCAGTACCTCCTGTTGTCTAGGGTGCCCTCACCAACTAGAGTTACAAGATGCAGTGTTTGAAATATATCTCTATAAACAGGAAGGTTGTCTGCATGAAGAGAAGCCAAGAATTTTTGGTAGAATTTCCAGCATAACCGTCAGCTTCAGTGTCTCCTGTTAATCGACCCGTAAGCCGGCTGATCTGCACTGATATTAGAGCAGAGGTGTTTTTTTTTATGCCATCCTGCCAGTGATTGAGAAGTTAAATTTAAAATTTTAAAAATGGTTCTGTAAGACACCATCTAAGAGGGCCCTCAGCTGAGTGGGTTGAAAAGAAATTGGTCCTGAGACTCATGGACATTTCTGCATTTATAATTATGTGGTTTGAGAGAAAAATGAAACCTACAGCATTACGCAGTGACGTGCTGTGAGGTTCATATATCTGGCTAAGAAAAAACAATACATTTGTAGCGGTGAGAGCGGAGAAAAATGAACGAAAGTATAGACTGGTGTACAAAAAAAATGGATTTCAATTTTTACCTTCATTGGAAATATTTAACTGTTTTAAATGCTTTACATTCTGATGCTTTAATCAGTTTTAATACATGGTTTAATAGATGGTTTGTTGGTCTTCCCTTATTTATCGCTACTGTTTGACTGCAAGTAGAGATTCACGATCAAAAGGTTTAGCGTGAATATACCAATCTTCCTGTTTTGACATCAGTCGGCGAATCAAACAACCGGGCCTCTGCAGGGCATCTACCTCACACTCCTGCCTTTTCACTAACATTTGTCAAAACATCCATTCTAGTGTTAGGTGAACTGTAGAACATCGAAGTACACAGCTTCATAAACAGAGAGAATAACAGCATGCTTTAACCCAGTGGGTGTGAAGAAGGGTGTGTCTGGGACAGTGTCAGTTTTTTAAACCTCCCTGACCACATGTCCCCTGCATTGTAGTGCAGTTTCCATTTTCGTCATCCAAAATTGATCAGCTGTGCAGAGGGAGACGGTGCATGTATGAGGGGGCAAATAAACTTTGGTTGTACCTTCTTGATAAGAGAGCTGAAATGATGCCTCAGACATGCTGAGGCAAGTTATGTTGCATTTGATTTCCTTCCAGTAAGGCATAAAATAAAAGTGCATGCTAAAAAAATCTGGGTAGGAATGCCGACACAAGTAAAGATCTGATGTCTGCTCTTTGCAGGTAAATGATGCTTTTTAGAAACCTGCTGAACATCCTAAATAAACAGTGATAAAATAAGAGAACTTTGGACTGAAAAGCGGCGAGAAGGCAGGTTATTCGCCATTTAACAGTTTGGATAAATTTGTTGTGGTGTTGTCGTCTGCTGTCGCCTCACGTTGAGAAGGTTGTGGGTTACCGACTTCGGTTGGGACTCTTTTGTGTGCACTGTGACTGAGTTCTGTATCTGTGTAGGTTTCTCTCAGAAGCTTGTTTGCAGTCAAGCGTGAGTCATGTTGGCGGAGTTGTCCTCTAGGCGTGGACCTGTCCTATTTCTCACCTTCTGCCCAGGAGTGCTGGGGAATGAACCAAATGGATTATAAAACTTTGGGATCAAAAAAGTGAAGAAACTAAATTCTATCTGTAATGTTCTTTTAGAAAAGATAGAATCAAAAATGAATCATAAATTACTCATTTTTTTCTTTTTGGTGGTTATATGACAGATATTTTGCATCAGACCGTTGACTGGTTGTTTACAATGAATCATCCACTGACTATCCTGGTGAATCCAGAAGGTGAATATTGTATAGCTTTGGTTGTAATGATGCTATAAAACCATCTCAACGTCCAATGATCAACAGTTCTCCTTCATCAAACACACAGACTCAAATCAGGTACAGCAGGTGTGAGAATCTCGTCACCAGTGCCATAAAAAAACTACTTTTAGTTTCCCTTAAAAAATAATATTGCAACTAACTGTCTCTTCACATAAAAATGATGAGAAAAACTTGCAGATGTCCTTCAGACTATAATAGTCCTCTAAAGAACCATCCAAGGTTCTTGAACCAAGACATAAGTAGTCCTTGTTTTGGATTAGGACATGTAGAGGATCCTCCCAACATCAGCAAAGAGAGACACTTCAGTGTGGACATTTCCAAAACTGGTACAACCATGTAGTGTGGGTTCTGTTCAGTTCATCAGACTGATGGATGTGACTTCTCTCCGTCTTAGCTCCTCAGTGATGGAATGAACTTCCTCTTGCGGTCTTAATGGCTGAATCCTTCCGTCTTCAAACGTCATCTCAAGATGTACTTGTTAAAGGTGTTGACAACTATTGCTTTCATATCTAGCTCTATGCTTATACCTTTCTACATTTTCTTATCTTCCGTTAAAAAACACCTTTTGGCACCTTTTATCTAAATGTTTTGTGAGTTGATTCATTATTAGGGAGAACTGTAATAATATTAGGGTAAAATCAGTTGACCTCCATTTGGACCGAGGCAGAAGAAATGTTATTGAGCAGAAATAGAATGTGAAGCCATTAAACCATTAAAGCTGTTCTCAGTGATCAGTCACTTTCTGCTGCTTGTCCCAGAAGTAGGGGTCACGGGAATTATGAGATCAACACCAGATGAAGGACGGGGAACACACCCCCAAATTTAATAAAATAAACAAGCCATTTTAGCTCTATTGTGTCTTGGAATGCTCACTTCTCTATAAATGGGAAAGTTGTGGTCTGCATAAAGAGACGCAAGTTTTCACTGGACATTTCTGAGATGTTTATCTTCAGTTTCAGCGTCTGTTATTAATCAAATCAACAGAGTCACCCAGAAACACACCTTTCACATCGGCTCTGTTTTTGCAACTTTGCAGATATATTTTGTTGGCTACCCTGATATTTACAGTCCACCTAGTCCACCTCAAAAAATTTTATCGTGCGGCAGATTATGGTGGAATTATGTTCCCTAATTAAAGGTACCAGATGCGTCTCTTTGGAGCACCCAAGTAGTAGAGGAACCAACAAAAAGTACCTGCTACAGAGTCAAATCCTAAATAACGCGAAAACTGGAAAACTTAGACAGGTTTGGGGTCGAACAGTGAATCTTTAGAAATCCTTTGTCTGAAGCTTTAAATCTGAAATACAGTAGATGACATACATATCGAATATCATCATAACTATGAAAGGTAACGACATGGATCCTTCGAAACAAAGGAATAAAAATTAAATCGAATAAATACTAATGTAATTGTAGATTAAAAGGGGCCTAAGCACTGATTCCTGTGGGACACCACACATAATGCTTTCAAAAAAATGAACAGTATCATGTCAGTTTGGGAAACGTTGGCTTTCTCGGTGTGACAAACTCTTTAAGCTGAAAGCATGCTATTGTTGTGCATGTGGGCTGAAACGTGATCTGACAAATGCATAAAAGATTGACCTCATAAGCTGTCGCATATAAATGAAAGAGCCCTCACACAGTGATAGACTGTATCTACCCATCAAAGGCTTGTTTGTGTGCATTAGGCAAGATGACAGATGGCATATGTCAAACATTCCCTCACAGCTTCATTCTTAAACAAAAGCCCCATTGTGACTTAATAACATGTCTGACACCCCATTTTCAGTTTAAGGAGTGAAGGATTACCGTGTGTCAGGTTCACAGCTCTCTGCAGGTGCTGATTTAAAAGGTGGTTCACTAATGTGAAGGTCACATTATGTCCCGAACCTTGGGCTTCAAAAATGCTCTTTAGGTGATACAGTCCCGTTGTTCCATTTGGAACCTCTGTGAGTTCCGTTTGGTGGATCAGGTTTTGGCCCTGATCATCCAACCACCAGACCTCCGGCTTAGGAAAGCCCTCGGTCTCGTAGCAAAACATCACGTTTGAGCAGCTGAAGCTGATGCTCAACTTGGGCTCTGTGTAGAAGGCTGAAATTTACACACACACACACACACAGTACTTAGCAAAACATTTTAAGCAAGGTTTAAAATAGTTTAAAAATACTAACTGTAAAACCACATAGGATATACAATCTTCTGATGCGGGAGCAACTCCCAAACATTTACATTTATGGTATTCAGCAGATGCTCTTATCCAGAGCAACTTCCATATCCTAATTAGGCATTCCATATCCTAATGGGCAGCGGTGGCCTAGTGGTTAGGGAGTTGGCCCCTGCATCCCGGAGGTGTGGTTGATTCCACCCCAGTGGGTGCCCTAAGTACCCTTGAGCAAAGTGTATCCCCATCACTGCTCCCCGGGGCGCTTTCAATAGCTGCCCACTGCTGATGTGTATGGGTTAAATGCAGAGTCAATTCGTTGTGGTTCATTAGTGTGCCATGACACTGCAATGACAAGAGATTTGTCACTTTCACTTTCACTTTTCACTTTCACTAATTAAGGGATATTCCCCCTGGAGCAATTCAGAGTTAACGGTCTTGCTCAAGAGAACCAGTGGCTCAACTGGCTCCTTTCAACACAGAGGAGCAGCTTCTCTACTCCTGAATTCTGAGCTCCTTTCCCTATCTTTTGGCTCAACCCCCTCTGCAATCAAACGATGTAGTACAGTGACCACATAACTGCATCCCCTGCCCCAATCGATCTCTCAATCCCTCGCGCCATTGTACCTGACATGAGTGAATCTGGAATGCTTCCTCCTCTTGAAGCTGTAATTCTTTCTCACACCAGAGGAGTCAAGCCACCTTTTTGCAGTGGAATGCCTTGGCCTAGATTGGACGTGGTGACCCTCATTTCTGCTGTTTCACTTAGTGACAAATCGCAGAGTCAGAGCAGGATGAAGCCAACAGAACCACATCATCTGCAAAAAGCAAATATGTATACTTAGGCCACCATTATGTCTGCACCACCACTCTTGTGTGCACCTCCTGAGCTGCCTGATTGCTTGCCAGAACCTTTTTGAAAGTGAAAGTTGAAAGAAACTTGTCATTGTGAAACACACAAATCACAACACACAGTGAACCACATCGAAATGCAGCCTCTGCATTTAACCCAAAAACACTGTGCAGCATGGAGCAGCTATTGAAAGCACCCAGGGAGCCGTGATGCGGCAGTACTAACGCTCTCGTGCTCGGGCCAACCTACTGGTCCAGGATTCAAGCCCACAACCTTCTGATCATGGGACTAGTCCTTAACCACTAGGCGATCACTGCCTGCCCAAAGTCCTCCTCCAAGGACCCACAAAACTCCTCCTTTGCTTCCCAGACTGCCAAGACATGCTTTTTGGCTACAAAACTAGTGAAGCATGAAAGGGCTCCTTCTTTAACCTGAAAGCTTCCCTTACCAATGGTGCCCACCACCAAGTCCTTGGGTTGCCACCAAGACAGGCCCTGGCATCCATCTAGTCATAGCTCAAAACAGCTGCTTCAGAAATGGAGGCTTTGAGCAGAGCCATTCAGACTCCATGCCCCCAATTTTCTGCTGTATCATGGAAAAGTTCTTCCAGAGGGTGTGAGTTAAAGACCTTCTGGAAAGGATCCAAGAGGCAGTTTTTCCACCTGAACTGAAGATGCTCTCAGGGTGGAACGAACAGATATTTTTTGTCAGATTGGACAGTTTGAGATTGTCCCTAGGAGGTCCTTCTCAGTATCAGTGGTTTCCTTTGCTAATCAAAATCAATTAACTAAGCAGCCCTAATTACTAAGGACAATCATTTGGTCAAATAAAGTGAAAGTGACTATTTTGTCACCATAGCAAGAAAATGCTTCTCTGCATGAAACCCCCCTCACAATGTGCAGCAGGGGGCAGCCATACACCCAGCAGTAGTGGAGACAATACTTTGCTCAAGGGTATCTCAGGGCAACCTACTGGTCTGAGACCAGTAAGCACAGTGCTATGTGTGCAGAGTGTTTTAGCTGAACCTTTCCTTTAATGTATGTTAATGTAAGTCATAGTCCATACCTCCATATTCCATCTGCACCTCAGCCTTGTCTGTTCCCCTGCTGTTGCTCACCATGCACATATACTGGCCCACATCTTTAGGCCCCACTGCATCTATCCTGAGTGAGGCATTACCGTTCTTCAACTCTGTTAAAAACAGGGCCGTCCGGTTCCGGTACTCCATGCTCTGCCGTTCCAGTTGGTCTTTCTTGTAGTAGAAACTGTGCACGACTTGGGAATCCTCCTTCCGCTGCCATGTGACCACCAGGCTGGACAGGTCAGCATTTGTTTCAGGGGTGAACTCGCAGCCAGGACGGGCCGGCAGACCTCGGACTGCCACCATACGGCCAGCAGGCACAGTCACCTTAAAACCTGCAAACAGATGCTTCTGTGACCCAGATGTTTGTTTAAGAAGTGGTGGCTAAAAGCTGTGGTGACCCCTAAACAGGAGCAGCCAAAGGATGAAGAAGAAGAAGAAGAAGAAGAAGAACTGAATAATTATTAGTTTTTGTTTCCTCTAGTGGACACATTTCATCTCTTATCACCCAAATATAGTCAATCATCCAAAACACATTTGATGTTTTTGCCTTTGATAATGGAACTAATAAAGTTACTGCCCACTGATGAATGGTCATAGTTTTTTAATTTTGGGATGATTATAATTCAGTTATTTTAGGTTAATTATGATCTGATGGATTCTGCTTAATTTAACCAGGACGATGGTTTCATGTTGAGTCATGTCTTCTGCCTGCTGCTCACATGTCATCACATTATATTGTTGGCAGCTGTTAGCACAAGAGGTATTTTACATCACTGCTCTTCTGCTGAGAAATGTTGGGCTTTCTCTAGTTCCAAATATGAGAATGGAAATGTTTCAATATATAAAGCTGAATATAATGTCTCGAGACTACGGATTTAAAACCGCATAAGCATTTTTAGCCTGATACTTCTACACAGGGGGATTGAGGCTGGATAAATGTGCGAGTGTATGTTTAAGCGTGGTCAAAACACCACACCAAAAAAAGAAACAGGACAAACCCAGACAGGGCAACCAAAATATTTCAGTAGCTTTCAGCACCGTTTCAGTCTATCCCAGTGCACCAAAGAAATTCACCCCCCTTGGCTTTTTACTAAGGCTTTTTTACATTTTGTTACATTCCAACCTGTAATTCAAATGTTTCTTAATATTATTGTATGTGATGGATCAGCACAAAACAGTCTAAGTTGGTGAAGCGAAATGAAAAAAAAAAACACTATCACACCATGAAGACCAAGGAGCTCCAAACAAGTCAGGGACAAAGTTGTTGAGAAGTCAGGGTTGGGTTATAAAAAACTATCCAAATCTTTGATGATCCCCTGGAGTACCATCAAACCCATCATCTTCAATTGGAAAGAACATGGTACCATAACAAACCTGCGAAGGCCTGCAAACCACAGACTGATCAAGAAGGCATTAATCATAGAGAACGCACAGAGACCAAAGGTAACCCTGAAAGAGTTGCAGCGTTCCACAGCAGAGACTGGGGTATCTGTCCACAGGACCACAATAAGCTGTGCACTCTGTAGAGCTGGACTTTATGGAAGAGTGGCCATTACTTAACGTTAAAAATAAGAAGGCACATTTAGAGTTTGCCAAAAGGCAAATGTGGGCGATTTAACTTTTCAGCCACCAAGGAAAATGCTTTGTCTGGCGCAAAGCCAGCACATCCCATCACCCCCAGAACACCATCAGCACAGTGAAACATGGTGGTGGCAGCATCATGCTGTGGGGATGTTTTTCAGCAGCACAGACTGGGAAACTGATCCGAGTAGAGGGAAAGATGGATGGTGCTATACACAGTCTGCCTGTGATTTGAGACTGGGATGGAGGTTCCAGCTGGACAATGACCCGAAGCACACTGCTAAAGCAACAATCGAGTGGTTTAAGGAGAAACTTTTAAATGTGTTGGAATGGCCTAGTCAAAGTCCAGACCTCAATCCATTTGAGAATCTGTGCTTAGACTTGAAGATTGCTGTTCACAAGTGAAAACCATCCAATATGAAAGAGCTGGAGCAGTTTTGCCTTCAGAAAAAAGTGGCCAGTGGCAAGCTCATGGAGTCTCATGCATGGCAACTTGCAGCTGTAATTGCTGCTAAAGGTGGCTCTACAAAGTACTGACTTTAGGGGGGTGAACAGTTATGCATACTGAAGATTTCTGTTATTTTGTCCTACTTGTTTGTTTCACACACACACACAAAAAAACATCTTCAAAGCTGTAGGCATGTTCTGTAAATGAAATGGTGCAAACTCTCAAACAATCCATTTTATTTCCAGGTTGTGAGGCAACAAAACATGAAAAATGAACTGCAGTGATAAGACCATTATTTCATGCACATCTTCATTCTTTCGCTTTCACTTCCATGTCCTGATTACAGGGACAGTCTGCAAGTTGAAGTTCAGGGTTTTTCTCTGGAACCTAATGGTGGTGGTGCGGGAGGTGGGATTCAAACCTGTGACCTCAGGAAGTGTCCAAAACTTTCTCATATCTTTGCTTTTCTTCTGTTGACTGATGATGTGAATATTTCCCTGCATGGAAGGGAAGGAAAAGGAACTTGTTGGTGCAAGTTCTTGAGGGTTTCTAGATGTTTTTGCCATGACAGAACACTCTGGGCAGACTCCAGGGTTGATAAATGAAGGAATTAAAGCTATCCAAGGACATGATGCAGAACGAAGTGATTACTTTGGGAAGTGCAAAGGCAGGGCTCATTACCACAAACTTTGAGCGACATGATGAGACAGGTTCTGTATTTTAGAAAGAAGTTTACCAAAAACACAAGTCTGAACGATTTTGTGCCAGGAGCAACACCTGATTTAACTGGACTGATTAAGTCAAAGCTGAATTTATAATAGGAGACACATGTAATACTGGGCTTCCTCAATAGAAGAACCGGGATAATTTAATCTGCAAACTGATATACAGAAGAAATAACTCTTAACTGTCCAAAGAAACATCCTTTACAGTTGATTTTCTCAGATGTCCACGGCCTTGGCACAGCACTGTACTTATTGAAAGATAAACAGTCCCGCATAAAAAAAAAAGCACACACAAAAAAAAAATAATAATAAAATAAAATAAATCGAGGATGGATGGATATTTTTATCTCATATTCAGAAGCTGATAATTATCATTCTGATGTCATTAATGTCCACCAACCCTCTCAGACTGTCAGATCTTCTGGATCTTCAGACTGGAAGATTGTGAACACTCCAGGATTTCTTTATTTCTGCATTACCATGACCTAAAAAGAAGTCTCAGAAGTTCTAAAAAGAGATAAAGAGATACAATTAAGCAATTACGACAAAACTATTACACTCGCTCATTTATTTAATGAGGTCAGATGTTACTAATCTGTCAGTTGCAAAAGTGTTTTAAACTTCTCAGTTTTTGGTGGGAACTGATTGTGTAGCAATACCTGCAGTCAAAACATTCCCAGGAACATTTGATCAGACCAACACATTGACTTGGAGGAATATGAGTATATAATGTCATGCTCCAGGGTTTCCTCAAATGAACTGTCTTTCCAGGACATTGTTTTATCCATTCCAAAAGATTATCTTTATTATCATTCTTTGGTAGAACATCTCAGGATTGATGTCCTTGTGTATGACCCTCTGTTTCTAGAGATTCCGTATAATTTAGAATTCACTGTTCAATCAGTAATGGCTGCCGTCCTGGCTAAGATGCCACCAACACGTCGAGACCATGACACTACCACCACCATGTTTCACAGATGGGATGATGTTCTTATGTGCCGTTTTTTTCTTTTTTTTTTTAACGAATCAAATACTTCTCAGTAGGTTCTCAAAACCAAAACGTTTTATTTTGATCCAATCACTAAACATTTGTTATTTTAAGTATAGATTAGTTTAAATTAGATGTTTGGAGAGCAATCATTGTTTAGGGTTTCCCTGTAAGTGGACTCTTGTGTGCTGGTGTGAGGCCTTCAGTTAGCCTGGGTTCCTTTATGCCCTGAAAGACTTTTACACTCTGCTTTTGGAGTGATTTGTGTTGGTTGTTAGTACTGATCGTGGATCAGTACAATTACAAAGGATGTAGGGTTTTCTCAACCTTTCTGAGTGTTTGCTCCATGATACGCTATCATCAACTTCTATTGTGAAGACTTTCGCTGTTCTTTAATAAACTGGGACAACACCCATACCTGGTGTTCACAAAGTAAACACAGCTAATCGTAAAGGTTCACAAACTTTTACCATGCACAGATATGTGATATGGGATAATTTTCCTCAACTGACAAATTTTCATTTCATTTGTGCAATTGGGTTCTCTTTATTTGCTTCTGGGAGTGACGGAAGTTGTGATGAAATTGAAATAATACTTATGGCAAAAAAATAGAGATTTACAATCTAGGCCACAGTAAATGTTACCATGGCAATCCTTTGGAACTGTATATATAGCAAAAATCCCTTTACTGTTGTCTTTGTCTTACACTGCTTGAGTTCACGGAGGACGTTGACCTTAATCTGACCCCTAGAAGATGGAAAGCAGCCACACCTTTAAGCAGTAATTAATTAAGAAACTGACAACCTTGAAATACCTGTAGCAGATAAGGAGGGAAACCAATGAGAAAAGAATTATCATTTTAAAACTTATTGTTAATGGGGTGGTGGTGGTCTAGGATGGACCGATGGCTCAAGAGGTCCCAGGTTCGAATCCCACCTCTGGCACTACCACCACTGGGTCCTAGGTAGACCATAACCTGAGTGTCTCCGGAGGACTGTCCCTGTAATCCCAGGACATGGAAGTCACTCTGGATAAGAGTGTCTGATAAATGACCTAAATGTATCATAGACGGTAAAGGTGGAGAAACACAAGGTGTTAATCTTAGAAATACGAGGAAAATATTGGTCTCAAATGAAATATTTGAGATCAGACCAATTTTAAAGAAGGCATCAAATGTCTACAAAATTTTAAGTCTGAGGTTGCTCAGACATTTCAGAGCTGCTCCCACTGAACCACAACTATGAAACCCCTCATTAAAGTTATTTGCCTGATTTATGTGACTTTTTACATAGAAAGGTTCTGAACTAAGGCTCATACTGCAGTTCTCCAAAACATAAGCACCTTTTCTCCATCTACACCTTCCCTCTGTAATGTCTCTGTCCAAAAGTTTTTAACACCCTAAATCATAAGCATGTGATCTCTAAATCCCAGGGCATTTTCGTTCTCCTGTAATTTTGCTCGCCTGGCTGACAATCCTGTTTGTGCAGGTGTCAGTATGAGGCTGCCTTCTGAGGTACAAGTCTGTTATTTGGAAATGCGCATCTGTCATCTTTCATCTTTCATCTTTCTAAACCAAATTTCTGACATTAGAAAAGGCCTTGCTTGGAGACAAAGTTAGAGCAACAAGGTTGCATTGGTTTGGACCTGTCCAGAGGAGAGACGAGGATTATACTGGGAGGAGGATGTTGAGGATGGAGATGCCAGGAAGAGGAAGACCAAAGAGGAGGTTAATGGACGTGGTGAGAGGGAACAGGTGGTCGGTTTGAAGGAGGAAGATGCAGAGTACGGGAAGAAATGGAGATGGATGATCCCTAAGAATAGACGTTTCATTTTACTGGAAGACTCAGACTTTTATCATCTTTCGAGCCACTGATTGTAAAGGAAGGGCAGTGGTGGCCTAGTGGTTAGGGCGTTGGCCACATGATCGGAGGGGTTCGAACCCCTTCCCAATGGGTTGCCCTGAGGTACCATTGAGCAAGGTGCTGTCGTCCGTTCCTCCCTGCGATGGGCTGGCGACCTGTCCAGGGTGCGTCCCCGTCCTCGCCCTGTGTGTGCGCTGGGTTGGACACAGCACTCCCCCCACGACCCCGTTTGGGACAAGCGGTAGAAAATGGATGGATGGATGATTGTAAAAGTCTGCTGTCAGAATTAGCTGTGACAAGAGTGCTTGTATCGTGGGTTATCATAGCAATCAAAGCCCTCATTGGATAGAATTAGCGATCTTTGCCAGAAAGTGTCCACATAAAATCTCACATAAGTGACTTATAAACTTCCTTCCCATCTTTGTTTACTCAACTGCTCTAATTGCAAACCCACAGTATGAATAGATGTTTTTTTTATGTGTTGACAGTGTGACATGGTCTCTAATATCATTATATTATCCATCCATCAAATTTCTCTCCCGCTTATCACGAGTGCGGGTGGCGGGCGCAGCACCTCAGCAGGGATGCCCAGACTTCCCTCTCGGCCGCTTCTTCTAGCTCACTCGGCGGATCCCGCGGTCCCAAGAGGCGTGTCCTGGGTGCTTCCCCGAGGTCTCTTTCCCGTTGGGGCGTGCGAACACCTCACAGAGGAGGTGTCAGGGGCATCACAATCAGATGTACGACCACCTCATCTGGCTCTCCTGCCGTGCAGAAGACGCGGTTCCTACTCTGAGCCCCTCACGGATGACTGAGCTTCTCACTGTCTAAAGGAGGGCAGACACCTCACGGAGAGCTCATTCGGCCGCTTGTATTCGAGATCTTGTTCTTTCGGTCACTACCCACAGCTCGTGACCACTTAGGTGAGAGTGAGCATAGATCGACCCGGTAAATTGAGAGCTTTGCCTTCTGGCTCAGCTCCTTCTTCACCATGACGGACCAATGCAGAGCCCGCATCACTGTGGATGCTGCTCCAATCCGCCTGTCGACCTCCCGCTCCATTCTACCCTCACTCGTGAACAAGATCCCGAGATACTTAAACTCCTCTACTTGGGGCAGGATCTCCAAACCCTGAGAGGGCACTCCCACCCTTTTCGACTGAGGACCATGGCCTCAGATTTGAAAGTGCTGATTCTCATCCCTGGCAGCTTCACACCGTGCGAACGTCTAGTGAGAGCTGAAGTCCGCGGCCTGATGGGGCCAACAGGACAACATCATCTGCAAAGCTTGATGACCCCAATCTTGACCCTGGCGGACCCCCTCAACGCCCTGGCTCGCCTAGAAATCCTGTCCATAAAATTATGAACAGGATCGGTGACAAGGGCAGCCCTGGCCAGTCCAACCCTCACGGAACAGGTCCGACTTACTGCACGGCCAATGCGGACCAAGCTCGACACCGGTTGTACAGGACGGACAGCCCTTAACGGGGAATCCGATACCTTACTCTTGGGTACCCCCACAGGAACTGGCGAGGACGCGGTCAGATGCCTTCTCCAAGTCACAAAGCACATGTAGACTGGTTGGGCAGAAACTCCATGCCCTCCAGGACCCTGCTAAGGGTGTAGAGCTGGTCCACAGTTCCGCGACTTGGACGAAAACCACACTGCTCCTCCTGTATCCGAGGTTCGACTATCCAATGGACCCTCCTTTCCAGGACCCCTGAATAGACTTTCGAGGAGGCTGAGGTGATCCCTCTATAGTTCGAACACACCCTCCCGGCCTTTAGCAAGAGAGGACCACCTGATCACCAAATCCCGAAGCACTGTCGATGTCCATGCGATGTTTCAGAGGCGTGTCAGCCATGACAGTCCTACAACATCCAGAGCTTTAGAGGAGCTCAGTGGGATCTCATCCACCCGGGTACCACCAAGGAGCTTGAGACTGGGCTTGAATCCACCTCTGCTTTCTGGGTCCTAGGTAAGACCTTAACCTGAGTGTCTCCAGGGGACTGTCCTGTAATTAGGACATAGATCGCTCTGGGAAATGACGTAAATGTAAATACCCTAGATGGATTTCATAGCCATGCAGAAGAAATATATTGAGAGATTTATCTGAAATGCAGCCCCACCTGTTCCTAACTTCATTGCCATCCCATCACACAAAGCAATCTCAGTCCAGAATGTTCTTGGTTCCCCAGTGGAGGAACAAACTCCTAAATACAGAGCAGAACATGAGGAATGTTCTACCTTCAAGAAGATCATTAACACCTCATGTACTCACATCTCCATCCATTATCTGCCACTTGTCCCAAACAGGGTTGCCCAGCGCACAGGACAGGGGACACACCCTGGACAGGTCGCCAGCCCAGCGCAGGACGGGGATGGCACCTTGCTCAAAGGGTACCTCAAGGGCAACCCATTGGAAGGGTTCGACACGATCACCTCCTGATCATGATTGGCCTAACCACTAGGCCACCGCTACCCCCTTTTCAGTCTTTATTATATTTTATGCAATTTCACTTTAAGTGGTAGTTAATGTTCATGTCAAGCTCTCACTGCTCTCTAAACTGAACACTTGCAAGTCAAAACATCAAAACATCTGCAAATGACCAAAAGAAAAATGTTAATGTAGAGCAGCACACGACTCCATGCAGCTCTTTTCTAAAGAAAGCCTGCCAAGTCTGGGCTATTCCTGAGATCTTCCTGAAGGACAGTGTTGTTGTCTCTCATTTTTTTTCCGGTCAGTCTCTGTGCTGAGCAGTTCTCCAGATCTTCCTGAAGGACAGTGTTGTTGTCTACCATTTTTTCAGTCCAGTCTCTGTACCTGAGCAGTTTGATAGTTCTGTGTTGGTTAATCCACACGGTGATCTACGTCTGAACCTTCAAGCAGAACAAAGCGTCTAACTTAAGACATGAAGCAGTGAAGAACCAGGTGCAGATGATTCCACTTTAATCCAAAAGAGATTGAGGTTTGTGCCTCTGAGCATATACAGATTAAATCTGATCCTGTCTTGCAGACATGTTGCAAACCTAGTGTTCATCTGGCTTCAGGGAATTTGGATGTATTTCATCAACGAGAACTCACTGAGATGGACCAATAAATCAAAACAAGCATCTCAAAGCTTCTGGCATTATCCTCAAATCAAGGTTGAACTGAAGATGAAAAGCAGTCAACGTGTACCAAAGCTGAATTCAACAAACCATGCTTCCATCTTCACTTCTGGTCCTGGAGCCCCTAACACAGTTCCTTTACTGAGAAATCTGAAGTAGTAAGTTGGATCAGGTGCACTAAGACCTCCAGAAATGAGAAGCACTGAATAAGATGCATCAACATGTCCATTAAAAATAACATACAAAGGAAAATAACCTGCAACAACTGGAGAAGACAAGGTACAAGAACAGTACAGATAATAGGAGTGTGAGAGAGCCATTACCTTCAACTCATGCCACAACATACAGGACAATGATGAGCCACAACATCTCAGAAGGTCCTACTGCGTCGGACCATCGTTTTATTATACAGCAGGTACTGTCTGGCTTAAACGATAAACTGAAGAAGGAAAAGGATCTAATAAGGAAAGGGTTAGCTGCTAGAAGTAATTCAAATACTTGGCACCATCTACTGGAATATTGTAGGTCCCACTTGTGCCTTCACAAGACTGAAATAGCTCAGTTGGGAGAGATGGGATTAGAACCTGGGACCTCTTGAGCCATAGGTCCTTAGGCAAGTATCCTACCACTGGACCACCACCCTCTAATACTAATGATACAAGAAAACAGCATATTTTTCTCATTTTTAAATAAAATTGGGCTTGATCCCAAATTTGATCCCAAAAAACTGCTCCCTATTTAGTGTGCTATTTAATTCCACAGAATTCAATTTACATTTGTCTAGTATGGAACTACCCACATTAATGCCACTAAAATATCAGCTTTAACACAAACGTTGCACTATGACGGTGCTGGAGCCAATACTTTAATCATTACGTAGTGCACTATGTAGGGGGCAGAGGGTGATTTGGGATGGAGCCGCATGGCTATTTAACTTAACGCCTCACTTCCGGTGCAGCATTTAGAGGGCGTTTTATTTAGTGAACCTCTTAAGAAAACATTCTATAGCAAACATGATTAACACAATGTGTATGTTTTAGGTCATTAATCGAGCTAATATCTTCTTTACGAGTTGATATTTGTAAGTAAAAACTTTGCCGAGCGGCGTGACGTCAGTACTGCAAGGTCCATACAACCACGGCTCACTTCGGAGGGGGGGGGGGTAGCTTTCTTAATAAAATAGATTTTAGTGATTTTACGTCGTATAAATTATATAAACATATTTGAATATTTTGGACATAAATTATGTAAATTAGATGCACTTGCACCATCGGAAAAACCTTTCTCACGTCAACCCCGCGATTGGCTGATTTGGTATAGTCCGGTCCCACGCTGCCAACACGTGTTGTTGTTTTCTGACAGTGTGGCGCCTGAAGCCGGCCTGTCAGCATAAAATAAAAGTCACTTTCGGGATATTGTGCTGAATATTTGGTCAAATCAAAGCTGAAAGTTATTCTCCGTGTGGGAAATCAGCCGCACAGGCTTCAGTGAGCCGTTGTTGCTGCTGCTGAGGCCTGAAAGTACTGCAAGGAAGGTCAGCCTACAAAATAAAGGTACTTCTATTTCTATTTTATCCACTTTAAGAGCAGAACTAAGGGTTTCTGCACTTTCCTGTCGCTTGAAACCTTTATTAGTGGTCTGTAAATGGGCCAGAGTCCAGTGCAGTGCAACGCCACGTCACATGATGGCCTGTGGTTTGCCTGATTTTCTTCATTCATTTATTTCTTTAAAGCTTCTTCTTGCTTAACAGTCTAAATTCATCAGAAAAATGACGAGACTTTTTTTTTTTTTACCCTCACTGCCCATAAACCTGGGCCTGATTGTTTGAGATGCTGCATTTTCTTGCATGTTGCAGATTAACTAACCCAAAAATATAATTTCTCTAAACCATGTCCTTTTTCACTGGGATGCTGCAGAGTCATTTCTATAAACCTTGCTTTCTGGAGCCTGCAGGATTAAAGTGATCTTGTCATGGAGGCCCACCTGCAGGTTTCAGAGCCTAAAATCACATTTACAGCATTCAGCAGACGCTCTTATCCAGAGTGACGTCCATGTCCTGATTACAGGGACAGTCCCCCTGGAGACACTCAGAGTTAAGGGTCTTGCTCAGGGACCCAGTGGTGGTAGTGCTGGAGGTGGGATTTGAACCTGGGACCTCTTGAGCCATAGGCAAGTATCCTACCACAAGACCACCCCACCCCTCTCAAATCACCAAAAAAGGTTTGGTGCTTCACTGAAATCCTGATCAGAAGTTCCCCAAAGATCTGCAGGGCAGTTCCTCAATGGGTTCCTCATCCAATATGACGGAGGGTGAAGTGTGTCGGGTCCTGTTCTTCTATTTTTGGAGCTTTTGCTTAAAGTGAGACAGTAGGTTCAGTGATTTGTGTATAAACACATGTAACTCCAGTCTAAACACAAAGAGAGTTTCATTCTAATCAGCTTCAATGTCAATATTCACCACGCTACCGTTATTCTTCAGCACAGCCTCAACCCTCTAAGACCAGCTTCTTTCTTTAAGTCAAGGAGCATTCTCAGGAAACTGCTTGAAGGGGGCGTCCCAAAGTAATTTTTTGGGCGTTGTTTTTTTTTATTTGGGAAGACGCACTAGAAGGACGGTCACTTCATACCGGATTATATTATGTTCTGTGATTATAGACCAGATTATAGTTCTTTGTTTTGATTCACCCCTCCTTTTTTATAACACTGAAGGACAGTGTTGTCGTCTCTCATGTTCAGTCCAGTCTCTGTACCTGAGCAGTTCTCCAGATCTTCCTGAGGACAGTGTTGTTGTCTCTCATGTTCAGTCAGTCTCTGTACCTGAGCAGTTCTCCAGATCTTCCTGAGACAGTGTTGTTGTCTCTCATATTCAAGTCAGTCTCTGTACACAGGCAGTTCTCCAGATCTTCCTGAGACAGTGTTATTTGTCTCTCATGTTCAGTCAGTCTGTACCTGAGCAGTTCTCCAGATCTTCACAAGGAAAAAGGACAGTATTTGTTGTCTCTCATGTTCAGTCCAGTCTCTGTACAGGCAGTTCTCAGATCTTCCTGAGACAGTGTTGTTGTCTCTCATGTTCAGTCAGTCTCTGTACCTGAGCTGATTTCTCCAGATCTTCTGATGGACAGTGTTGTTGTCTCTCATGTTCAGTCAGTCTCTGTACCTGAGCAGTTTGATAGTTCTGTGTTGGTTAATCCCACACAGTGATCTACGTCTGAACCTTCCAAGCAGAACAAGCGTCTAACTTAAGACATGAAGCATGAAGTGAAGAAACAGGTGCAGATCATTCCAGATGTTCAGGTGATTCGTTTACTGCTGACGCTGAATGCTGAGTGGGTGGAGCCCCTTTATCTAGAACCTTGCATTTTTAGACACTTGGCCCTGGTAGTACTAGATGATGGAATGAATTTGGTAAAAGGTTCTGTAGAAAGTGAACAGGAGGGTATTTTGTTTATTTTTTGTTGAACAGGCGTCCTCTGAGTTTCTCTGACTGCTGTGACTGACCAGCCAGCACCATGCGGACGTGTAAGAACTGCGGTGGGACGGACATCGATGTGGACCAGGCCCGCGGAGATGCCGTGTGTATGGGCTGCGGCTCCGTGTTGGAGGACAACATCATCGTTTCCGAGGTAACCTTCGTGGAGAACAGCGGCGGGGGCTCATCTGCTGTCGGCCAGTTTGTGTCATCAGATTGTGAGTGACTTTCATTTACAGCACTTCTCCCCCAAACAGCCGGGACGGCGGTGACCTAGTGTTCCGGGACGAGGCCCCAGGATCAGAAAGGTGTGGGTTCTAATCCCAGACCAGTATGTTCCCCTGAGGTTCCCTCACACAGTGAACCTCAATGAAATGCATCCTCTTTATTTACACACCGTCCAGCAGGGGGCAGACATATCCAGCCCCCGGGAGCAGTGATGGGGACTGTAAAATGATCAAGGGTATCTCAAGGAAACCTACTGGTCGGGGATTAGAACCCATGTCCTTCTGATCCTGAGACCTAATCCCTAAACACTAAACCACCACTGTTCAATTCCCTGCTCTCTTCTTACTTGGGTACCAAGCGTTCCCTCCATAGTTGGAGAACATTTATGTTATTAGAATAAAAAATGATCAGAATTCCTCCTGCTTTTATGTCTATGATTTTGGATATTGACTAGGATACTGGCAGGACTGACCACTCCATCTGTCCTGTGGGACAGTCTCATCACACTCTCATGCAAAGCCAGTTTACAGCAGTGTTCAGCTGATGATAAAAGTATGGGCACCCTCTGCTGGTTGAAGGAAGTACTGCAATTATTAATTTTAACAGGGACTCCTATTGCTTCCTCTTACATCAGTAGTTCAGGGATTTAGATGAAACAGTTACACGTGTCCATGTTTTATCACTTTTAGAACCACATTTTGAGACCGGACAAAGTGAAAGTTAGGTTTGAAGTTCAGCTTGTGTAACAGATCCGCCATATCTGATGATATGCAGCCTTGAATAAACGAATATAATCCATGTTTTACAGCCAGCATTTCAAAGTAATTGTGTACAGTGTCTAAAGATATAGGGTTCTAGATAAAGGGGTTCCACCCACTCAGTGTTCATGATCCAGAATGAAGCATCCTGCTTCCGAGCAAACCAAAGCTCTTGTGGCTGAACTCACAGCAATGTTCCTACAGAAAGTGACTGTTTGTCATAACAAACGCAACATCCAGCAGGGGGCGCACATGTCCAGCACCCGGGGAGCATTGAAGGGGACTGGAATTCAAACCCACATCCTTCTGATACTGGGGCCTAGTGACACCGCTGCCCCTTTGGGTTCGGACGTCCCAGAGGCTGTAAGAGAGTAGACAAATTCCCACCTTAATGCACTTGATTTCAGGAAACTGGATGAGCAGGTGTCTGCAAACTTTTGGACATTATATGCAAATAAATATGATGAACAGAACAAACTTACAGAGACAGAGAGGAGACACAGAAAGCTGAAATACGTTTCTTCCTTTCTTTTTTTAAATTAAACTTCTGATCCATTTTCCGCAGCCGCCGGCAATGTCCCTTCACTGAAGTCAGCACTGGGATGAAGCGAGTCCCGAACCCAAAGCGCTACAGAGCGGTGGTGTTCCAGTGTTGTGTGTGTGTGTGTGTGTAAAGGAGAACCTTTGCGGCAGCTTCACTTTTTCAGCGCTGGTGTCCAGAGTGTGTGTGTTTGAGTGTGTGTGCTGGAGTGTGTGTGTTTGTGCTCGGACCCCCTCGATCGTCCTGCTCGATAAAGTGAAAGTGACTGCTAGTCGTTGTGGCCATAATGTGAAAATCTCCCATAATTCAGAGGTTCCACCTCATCGTGGAAGGTTCCTTAGGGTTCTTCATACGTCTCATTAAAACGAGATGAATTTGATTATGGAAGAAGGGATTCGTGGCCAGAGCTTCTCCTTCCGTCCCGTGGAGTCAGAAGAGATCTGCCATAAAGTGAAAGTGAAAGTGACAGTCAGCGTGAACACAGTGAAACAACCAAACTTCCTTATTTCACACACACACACACCCACCGTCCAGCTGGGGTCACCCATATCCAGCACCCAGGGAGCAGTGAGGGGGACGGTACCTTGCTCAAGGGAATCTTTGGATCTTGGGGTCAGTTCCCTATCAAATCAATCCTATCAGTTCCATTCAAATTCTCTGAGCTCAAGAGCCAGTGGGCTGTCCATCGTCTCGCTCTCTTCAGGACCCACGGTTCTCCCCTTGTCCCCCCTCGTCCCCCGGTCTTTGAGACACTATTCCGAGCGACTTATCAGCGCTGTTTTTATTGCGGTTTTTAAATGAGAAAAATGTGTATAAATAGAATATTGTAGGAAAACGCAATCCAACAGAATGTACCGCAGTAAACTGGTTTTAAGTGTAACGTACAGCATTCGCCTCGGAGATCAGACTGAAGATGCTGACGAAGGCGGAGGAGAAAGGCTGAACTGAATAACTTAATCTTATTGGCTGATGTGGTCTGTTCCTCCTCCCTTTCAGAATGTTTCTGAAAGGAGTTAAAACGCGCCGCCGCCCTGGTGCAACCTTCTCGGTGTGTGTTTTGAATAAAGTGAAAGTTTCTCTCACATTCCCAACATTTCCCCCCTTTATCTCACTCGTAGAGAAAAGCTCCTCTGCGTCACCTGTTTCCTGCTAAACCTCCGTGTGCTGCTGCTCCTCCGATTTCAGTTCAATTCATTGCTCATCGTCCGCTCCTTCTTCTCAGCTCTGTCCTTCACGCTCTCTTTCTTCGGACACGTGCAGGGAAAAACTAAGTTTAGTAAAATAGCTGCACAATGCGAGCTCAGCGCTGAGCTTCCACAGCGAGCGAGCTGCTTAAAGTGAGAGGAGTGAGACACTTGGGGCAGCCGAATGATGTTCCTCACTCGCCACCTAGCGGTGGGTCTCTGGCTCTCCTTTTAATTTTAGCTTCAACTCGAAGCAAAAAACAGCCGAAAGACTCGTACCTTGAAAAACTCGTTAGTTGGGAAGCTAGTAAGTCAAGGTACCGCTATTATAATACATAATTATAAAAATACATATTTAGCGTTGTTATTGCTGCTGTTATTATAAGAGTTATTATTTTAACCTCTGGATTTTCATATTTTAAATAAACTAATGATTCATTATTGGTGTGTATATATATATTTATTTATATAAATTATTATTGACAATAATAAGAATAATCATTAATAATATTTTGATCCCAAATTTAGGGATATTAGTAGTAATTTTATTATTATTTCATAATGTCAGTTGTAGAGAGTGTGTGTGTGTGTGTGTGTGTGTGTTCTGTAGTAGAAGCAGAACATGGAGGGTCCCTTCATGCGCTGTTAACATGTTTGTGTGTGTTAAAGGGCCGCAGATTGCTTTGAGAGTTAGTGCTGTATTTGTTTGTGTGTGTGTGTGCGCATACGTGTGTGTGTGTGTGTGTGTGTGCGCGTGTGCATGTTTTTGTTTGGGATTTTATATAAATAGCCTAGAGCTTCTGCTCAGTACCAATATTTCAGTCACACGCACACACACACACACACACTTTGTCCCCCTCAAACTCACTTTTCTGATAATCTGTTGAAAAGAAAACCATTTTTGAATATTATTATTATTGTTGTTGTTGTTGTTTTTAAATAAAAAAAAGCTCTCCTGACACACCCTGTGTCCTTTGCACAGCCACATAAATATATTTTGTCACATTTCAACTTAAAAATATATGTAATTTTTTATTTTTTTAATTAAATAATTTTTACTAATAAACAAACTAATTAAATGAGACAGAAACTGTGTTTTGGTATTTCTGTGCATCTTCGCTTCAGTTAAGAATTTTCTCTTTAACAATATAAATTATTAGATTCTTTTTTATCCCTTACCATGCATTTATCATTTTTAAATGATTATTATTAATATCAGCCTTTAGCCCGTGAGGTGTTAGTCCGTCAAGTGTTAGCCCGTGAGGTGTGTTAGCCTGTGAGGTGTTAGTCCGTCAGGTGTTTTAGCCCGTCAGGTGTTTTAGCCCGTGAGGTATTAGCCCGTGAGGTGTTAGCCCGTCAGGTGTTAGTCCGTCAGGTGTTAGCCCGTGAGGTGTTAGCCCGTCAGGTGTTTTAGCCCGTGAGGTATTAGCCGTGGTGTTTTAGCCGTCAGGTGTTTTAGCCCGTCAGGTGTTAGCCCGTGAGGTGTTAGCCCGTCAGGTGTTAGCCCGTCAGGTGTTAGCCCGTGAGGTGTTAGCCCGTGAGGTGTTAGTCCGTCGGGTGTTAGCCCGTGGTGTTAGCCCGTGGTGTTAGTCCGTCAGGTGTTAGCCCGTGAGGTGTTAGTCCGTCGAGTGTTAGCCCGTGAGGTGTTAGTCAAATCCGAATTGGCTGCGATCGGGTGTTAGTCCGTGGGGTGTTTCAGCCCGTCGGGTGTTAGTCCGTCAGGTGTTTCAGCCCGTCGGGTGTTTTAGCCCGTGAGGTGTTAGCCCGTTGGGTGTTTTAGCCCGTGAGGTGTTAGCCCGTTGGGTGTTTTAGCCCGTGAGGTGTTAGCCCGTGAGGTGTGTAAGCCCGTGGTGTTTAGCCGTCGGGTGTTTTATCACGTCGGTGTTTAAGCCGTCGGTGTTTAAACTTCCGTCGGGTGTGTTAGCCCGTGAGGTGTTAGCCGAGGTGTTTAGCCCGTGAGGTGTTAGCCCGTCGGGTGTTTTAGCCCGTCGGGTGTTAGCCCGTCGGGTGTGTTAGCCCGTCGGGTGTTAGCCCGTCGGGTGTTAGTCCGTCAGGTGTGTTAGTCCGTCGGGTGTTTTAGCCCGTGAGGTGTGGCCTGTCGGGTGTGTTAGCCCGTCGGGTGTGTTAGCCCGTGGGGTGTTTTAACCCGTCAGGTGTTAGTCCGTGGGGTGTTTTGGCCCGTGTGGTGTTTTGGCCCGTGGGGTGTTAGCCCGTCAGGTGTGTTAGCCCGTCAGGTGTTTTAACCCGTCAGGTGTTAGTCCGTGGGGTGTGTTGGCCCATCGGGTGTGTTAGCCCGTCGGGTGTTAGTCCGTCGGGTGTTAGTCCGTCGGGTGTTAGTCCGTCAGGTGTGTTAGTCCGTCAGGTGTTTTAGCCCGTGAGGTGTGTTAGCCCGTGAGGTGTGTTAGCCCGTCGGGTGTGTTAGCCCGTCGGGTGTGTTAGCCCGTGGGGTGTTTTAACCCGTCAGGTGTTAGTCCGTGGGGTGTTTTGGCCCGTGGGGTGTTAGCCCGTCAGGTGTGTTAGCCCGTCAGGTGTTTAACCCGTCAGGTGTTAGTCCGTGGGGTGTGTTGGCCCGTCGGGTGTGTTGGCCCGTCGGGTGTGTTGGCCCGTCGGGTTTTAGTCGTGGGGTGTTAGTCCGTCAGGTGTTAGCCCGTGAGGTGTTAGTCCGTCAGGTGTTAGCCCGTGAGGTGTTAGCCCGTCGGGTGTTTTAGCCCGTCGGGTGTGTTAGCCCGTGGGGTGTTTTAGCCCGTGGTGTGTATTCCGGTCATTTTAGCCCGTCGGGTGTTTTAGCCCGTCGGTGTGTTAGCCCGTGGGGTGTTAGTCCGTCAGGTGTTTTAGTCCGTCAGGTGTTTTAGCCCGTGAGGTGTTAGCCCGTGGGGTGTGTTAGCCCGTGGGGTGTGTTAGCCCGTGGGGGTGTTTTAACCGTGGTGTTTTTTGGCCAGTGAGGTGTTTTGGTCCGTGGGTGTTTTGGCCCGTGGGATTGTTAGCCCGTCAGGTGTGTTAACCCGTCAGGTGTTTTAACCGTCAGGTGTTAGTCCGTAGAGTGTTTTGGTCCGTGGGGTGTTTTTTTTTTTTTTTTTAACCGTGGGGGTGTTAGTCCATTAAGTGTTTTTAGTCATTAGAGGTGTTTTTGGTCGTGGGTGTTTTGGCCGTGGGTGTTAGCCCGTCAGGTGTGTTAGCCGTCAGGTGTTTTAACCCGTCAGGTGTTAGTCCGTGGGGGGTTTTAACCCGTCAGGTGTTAGTCCGTGGGGTGTGTTGGCCCGTCGGGTGTGTTGGCCCGTCGGGTTTTAGTCCGTGGGGTGTGTTGGTCCGTTGGGTGTGTTGGTCCGTTGGGTGTGTTGGTCCGTCGGGTGTGTTGGCCCGTCGGGTGTTCTTCGTACAGAGAAGCGTTTCAGAAGACAGTTTACGAAATGTGTTTTGCGCTGAGTTATCACGTTTAAAAAGCGTTAAAATGTCTCACAAGCGTCCCTGCGTCCTGGTGCTGACGGACTTCTTTGTCTCCTTGTGTGTTTAGCCAAGCGCAACATAAACCACCTGGGCCACCAGCTGCAGATGAACCAGCACTGCCTGGACACGGCCTTCAACTTCTACAAGATGGCGCTGTGCAAAAGCGGCTGACCGCGGGCCTTGAATCCGCATGCGTCATATAGCCTGTCTCTACCTGGTGTGCCGTACGGAGGGGGCGCCGCGTATCCTTTGGTGGGGAAGAAAGGGAGGGAATACGCTGGTTTGTTGTCATTTTTACAGCACAGTAGATAAATGTCATTTCTGTCCATTTCCTCTCGTCCTCCAGTCTGCCCGTTACAATCAGGCGTCTGATTTTGGTCCCTTTCCTGTTATTTGGCTTATTTACAGACTGATTTTGGGATCTTCTAGAAGATCTTGTGCAAGAATCACAGAGTAGTGAGCTAACAGGCTAGTAGGCTCCAGGAATATGGTCGTTATTTTGGAGGACTGGGAAGAGACAGGGAAGCGTCTGACTCGTTCTGACTTTCGGTTCGTCCTGACTGGTCAGAAGGTCTTAAGGGTTCTGTGGGCCCCTCTTTCCAGGTGCTGGAGAACAAGCAAGAACCCTCCCTTCTTGAGTGCCAGGGGGAGAAAATCTCAAACGACACATGCCGCACCTACAGCTGCTCCGCTGCCCAATCAGATCCTCTGATGTTAAAGCTCTTCCTCATCTCGTGATTTTCTTTCTTTGCTCTACTTTCTGTGATAAAATTGATCAAAGAGCTTTCATTTCTTCCCTTGGCCACACCCCTTGATCTATGCCAGGTTCTGTCTAAAGCTGACTCCGACCACTTCTGGTATGTGATTCCAGGTAGCACACGTGCCCTATTTTTGATGAAAAACATGGAACCAGTTCCAGACTGAGCCAAGACTGGGCAGCACCGGCCACTGATAAAATGCTTGCTCGTTGTGAGAGACTCCACTGTTTGGGACGCATTTATGGCCCGAATAATTGAGCCCGTCTTGTCCCACCTACTGCACTCGCAGTCACCACCTCTCATAAAGCTTTCCATTAGATTGCACGCGTCCCACCAGGAAATCTCCTCCTACCAATACGAGAAGGGGACACGGGATCTGATTCTCTTTCCACGGTGATGTTCATGCAGTTTTCAGACCAGTTTTTGTCCCTTTTGTTTTAGGATGAAGTGTTGTGTCCAAGGATGAGCACATGATGGCGATATCTCGTCAGTATCGCACGACGCTGGGTTTGTTTTGCCTGCAAGACTAGATCTGTAAGCAACATCATCGATTAAACTAGTCAAGATTTCCACATAATTTAATGATTGGGATGCGAATAATGCCATGCGGAGTCTCTACGGTGAGAGCCTCTCTCCACCTCTCTCCAACACAGATCTACCCGGTTCATGTCCAACAGTGAAGCTCCACGTGTCCCCATGGGACGGTGATGATCAATCGGTATTTTTTGGGGGGGACTGTTCTGGCTGCATGTGTCCGTCCACCATGAATGAGTTTAGTTTTGGTCCAAAGTCTCGTGCATTGTTGTGACCAATCGATTCTTGTCTGGGAGAGAGATTCAGACATCTGGTTCCATTCACCAACACTGTGAACGGCTCTGACTCACTTTAAATGACTCTCACCACTTAAAATTGGAGAAATCAGTGAAATTCCCCTTTAAGGAGAGGGAAGTCAATGGATTAATGTTGGTGATGACTGTATGTCTGCCTTGCCTCGAGTCATTGTGAGCTCAGCTTGCAGAAAATTGGTTTATAAAGGTGCACACACTTTTGCACTTTTACACAGTATTTAGTCTCCTACCAGTTCTTATCCCAACTGGGTCAATAAGTGCGTCATTGACTGGGTGAGGTATTCCCTCCTGCTTTGGATGAGGAATGTACACGGTCTCTCTCTCTCTCTCTCTCTCTCTCTCTCTCTCTCTCTCTCTCACACACACAGAGAAGTAGTAAGAAGTTTCTGAGTCAGAGGCGGATGAGTCACTGAGAGTGTCTGTGAAAGATGGATGAGAAAGAGAGAAGAAGAGACAGATAGAGATCCTTCGTGCTGCAGTAAAAGTTACAGTTTTTCCAAACTGTTTGAAAGGAATCATGTATTTCAACCTGATCTCCATCCATCACAGCAAAGATGATCACCCAAGGAATGTGACGCTTTCCTGCAACCATAAAACTCAAACCCAGAGATGGGACACAACAAAGCTTGCTGTACTGTTGAGCTTTCAGGTACAGATACACTTTTACATACGAATTTCTTCGAATTTTCTCTCTGCTTCCAAATACCTCCATAACACAGTCTGAACATCTGAGTTCAGTTTTTTTCTCCATCACCAACGTCACAAACATCCAGACCCGTCTCAGTCTGAATGGACAAACGCACAGAAAAGACGTCCCTCTTTGTCCATCGGTGCAGGACAGAGTGAAGGAGAGTGAGGACAGGGAGAGTGGGCGGTGGAGTTCAGGGTGTGGAGTGTGTGTCAGTGATGGAGAGCTAGTAGGCGGTGATGAGTGAAGCGGTGAGTTTCATGGATTATTTTCAGTAGATTGTTTTATTGGAGTTGGGATTCCCGAGGCTAATAGTCTTTAATTCTATTAATAGTGAGATTCAGTTCACTTTCAGCACAGACAGACGCTCCAGACGTCCTTCAGAGGAGACACGTCTCACTCTACACTCTCAGTACACTCCTGTACTTTTACTTTACACTCTCAGTACATTCCTGTACTTTTCTTTATACTCTCAGTATATTCCTGTACTTTTTCACTCAGACTGAGTAAAGTAGTCAGCACTTCTACTTTTACTTCGATTGTTTTATCAGTATGTGTACTTCTACTGGAGTGAAAGGATGGGTGGACCTTTGGGTGGAACCAGTCCCTACTGGGATGCTGTTCGCAAACACTGTTTTTGTTTTTGAGTTCAAAAAGAAAAGAGTTTGAATGGAGGGGAAGGAAGCAGTAGTGCCACAAAAATAGATTTCAGTACAACATGAGACACCGTGCTGCACGAAATCCAGCTGAACAGGACAAAATCTGCTCTCCCAGGAGTGATCTGTGACAGACGGGACCAGCAAGAGTGAAAGGGAAGGTTTACCGGACAGTAGTGAGACCAGCTATGTTATATGTGTTGGAGACGGTGATGAAGAGACAGGCGGCGGAGCTGGAGGTGCTGAGATTTGTGACTGCAGGGACGAGGATGGACAGAATTAGGAACGAGTATATTAGAGGGTCAGCTCAGGTTGGACCATTTGGAGACAAAGTTAGAGAGTCGAGACGTCTCTCTGGACATGTCCAAATCAAGGACGAGTATAGCAGGAGAAGGATGCTGCCAGGAAAGAGGAGAAGAGGAATGAATATAAGACGCAGTACGATCTGATACACACAGCACTGTGCAAGTTTTAGGCAGGTGTGAAAAACGCTGTAAACAAAGAACGCTTTCAGAAATATCAATAATGATTGTTTATTTTGATCAATTTACAAAATGCAAAGTGAGCGAACAAAAGAAAAATCTAAATCAGATCAATATCTGGTGTTTCTACCTTTTGCCTTCAGAGCAGCATCAGTTCTTCTGGCCCCACAGAGCCCTGATCTCAACATCATCCAGTGTGTCTGGATCACATGAAGAGACAGAAGGATGTGAGGAAGCTACATCCACAGAAGATCTGTGCTCAGTTCTCCAAGATGTTTGGAACGACCTACCGGCCGAGTTCCTTCAAAAACCGTGTGCAAGTGTACCTAGAAGAACTGATGCTGTTTTGAAGGCAGAGGGTGGTCCCACCAAATATTGATCTGATTTAGATTCTCTTTTGTTCGTTCACTGCATTTTGTTGATTGATGAAAATCAATGATGAACACTTCCGTTTCTGAAAGCGTTCTTTGTTTACAGCATTTTTCCACAGTAAAAAACTTTTGCACACTACTGTATGTCAATATGAGACGATTCGATATCCTTCATGCGGTTAATATGTTGCGCTGCGAGATGATAAATGGCTGATTTGCATTTCCGTCGAGCTCCGTTCAGCCTGAAACTGGCAGTTCAAGCGCTGCAGTGTTTCACAGGCCTCTGGAGGAGAGAGCAGATCTAAAGGAAGTCTGAACACACTAATGCATTCAAAGGCAGAGCGCTGTGGGTGTGCGCCTTGGTTCGCCTTTGAAATGGTGTGTGTGTGTGTGTGTGTGTGTCTGCTAATGCGTAGTAATGTGCAGCGAAGTCTCTCAGGCTGTGTGTGTGTGTGTGTGTGTGTGTTTGGGGAACGCTTGGTGTTTGTAGCCGTGGATCCCCCAGTGGGAGGGTTAAAAATAGGCTGATTTTGCTCAGCTCTGCAGGAGCAGCACCTTCTCTTCCAATTAGAGGCGTCTCCCGCTTTCAGGACAGGCTTTGTAACTTAAGTCCTGATAAATTAGGCATCATGTTTTGCGAGACCGTTTGGTCCCGCTCTGCCTGTTTACTTCAATAAAAATGAGCCTCTTTCAGGAGGCTGAAGGTTAAACATCGCCGCCGCCGAATGCTTTTTGCTATTTCCTCTCACTTGCAGCTCCAGGCGAGACCATCGTTCACCTCTTCTTCTCTCGGCCGCTCCCATTTGGAGTCTTGACAGCGGATCGTCCGTTTCCATTTCTTCCTGCCCTCTGCATCTTCCTCGTTCGCACCGACCCCCCGCAAGTCCTCTCTCGCCACGTCCATCAACCTCATCTTTGTCCTTCCTCTTCTCCTCTTTCCTGGCAGCTCCTCCTTCAACATCCCTCTCTCGATATAATGCTCGTCTCTGTCCAAACAGCAGCTTCACTTCTCTGACTTTGCCTCCAAACCGTCCTGAGCTGTCCTTCTAATATAATCGTTCACAATCTTATCCATCCTTGTCCCTCCCGACGCAAATCCAGCATCTTTGACACCTCCAGCTCCAACATCTGTCATAGCTGGTCTCACTACCGTCTTGTAAACCTTCCCCTTCACTGTCGTCTGTCACAGGTCAGGCTTTTTTCTGCCCGTCGAGCTGTTTGTTATAATCTCCTCAATATGACCAAAGATAAAAGAAACTGGAACATTTGTTTTAGCACTCCAGGCTGCAAAGTGCCTAAAGAGACAAGGTTCTAGATAAAGGGGTTCTAACCACTCAGTGTTCAGCATCAGCAGTTTCAACCTTTTTTTTTTTTTTTGTACTTCCCCTGCCTCCCTCCATGACACTCTCTGATTTAAAAAAAAAAAAAAAAAAAAAAAAAAAAAACTAAAACACTATAAGCCTCTGCTCACCTCAGCCCTAATCCTCACACATCCCATAATACGGTCGTTTTTTTCACTATGGTGGTTTCATCTGTGAGCTCGGTTCTGGATTATCTCCCGCCTGTGGTTGCCATGGTGACTAATCCCATAATGGTGTGGGTTTTCGTTTTTTTCCTTTTCATGTGATGTTATAAATCCATTTGGACCTGAGTGGACAGGTGTGCTGGTTTCCATGGACACTGTCGCCCTAGGTGCTTGGTTGCTGGGAGACTTTAGATTTGCAGCTTTAAGAGGACAGGGTTATTGGATCCATGTAGGACGACCACAGTATAACAACAAAAAAAAAAATCTAAAAAAGAAAATGTTTTTTTTGTGTTTTAATGTATGATTTTTATTTTTTTTTTCTTTAATGTTTAAACGTTGAAGTGAAAGTGAAAACGACTAATCGCCATTGTGAAACACAACGAAATGCAACCTCAGCTTTTCGCCCACGCACACTGTGCAGCAGAGGGAAGCTATTTAAAGTGCTCGGGGAGCAGCGATGGGGACAGTACCTTGCTCAAAGTTACCTCAGAGCAGCCAAAGAACCACGTTTTCCAGAAACTGAGAGAAGGAAACAGATCACATCCATTCTTAAATCCTTACACTGGCTTCCATTTCTTTACACAATAGACTGAAAGGTATTATTACTGATGCATAATTATAATCATAGCGACCCCCCGTGCGTGTCTGAAGTCAGTCAGAACTCTGCAGACGGTAGGATTATAATTAGTCCTGCCTAAAGTAAAGACTAAACATGAGGAGACTGTTATGTTATGCAGAAGTGACCTGCATTTAACCCGTCCAAACACACCAGTATTGAGAACACACACACACACACACACACACAGACACTCTGGGGGAAGTGGGCTGCAATGACTGCACCCAGGGAGCGGTGATGGGGATGGTACCTTGCACAATGGCACCTCAGGGTAACCTACTGGGCATTCGAACCCTAGTAGCAAACCACCAGGCAATAGGAGAAAAGATCTCCAAGGCATGGGCCAAAATGAAAACTAATCCATTGTTTGTCTATTGATCTAATATTTGCTGGTATATTTAACTTTTTATTTATTTTTTTTCCATGTTTTATTTCTTCTAACTTGCTTTTAAATGTTGAACCTGTTGTTATAATGATTCCTTGGTTGTGTTTTATTCTCTTTTTTTGTTGGCTTTTTATATTTCCTTTGAATGAGTGCAGTGTGTAAAAATGTGCCATATTAATGAACCTGCCTCGCCTCGCCTCAGACTGAAGGCCTCTTTAACGGAGCACTTTCAGACATGCTGCTGGACCTGAGCGACCTGCTGCAGGTGAGTCGCGGTTCATCGTTTTGAACGTTTTTCGCCTTTAAAGCACGTAACAGGATCGTGTTCGTCAGCGCGCTGCGATTAGAGCGGGTTCTTCACTTTCACACAGTCTGCATTTTTAATCTGCCCGATTCAGCAGGACGTTTGCTTCAGGCTCAGTGTGTGTGTCGTGTCTCACAGCTGGCACGGACGTTGTATATTTTACTCCCAGCCGTCCTGTTAAAGGTCCCCGTTGCCGAATGCTCCTCTTGTTTCTGAACAGAACCCATAAATTCCCTCAGACTCCCCAAGAAAGCAGCTTCTTCAGGGCTCTATGGAGCCCCCAGTGCACTACAGGTCATAACCTCCCACTTCTTCTCAAAGCGACTTCTCTTTAATGGTCAAGGGTCCAGATGGAGGGGCGTATGCTTGTGTGAGAGCTTTGTTACCTGACTGTTGGACCCCCGAGCTGACAGAGGCTTATGGACGAGCAGAACACTTTATTACCAGAATCTTAAAGGAGGATTTTCCTGCACAGTTAAAGAGATGTGAAGCTGAACGCTCAGGGTGGGTTTGACTGAGACGTGGAGAGTGGAATGGAACCAGACCAGTGATTCGAGATGGTTGTGAAGGTGCTTTTTGATGCCTGGGATGTTGTCAAAAGTTTGGAGAAGCTTTTGGTCCAAAAATAAGAGAGGGATTCTCTATGAGGCACCAAAGGAAACTGATTTAGGTTTTAAAATACCAAAATTGTGTGTTTCTTCACGCCGGTCCAAAGTCTGGATAAACTGGGTGGGTTACATCAGGAAGGGAATCCGGTGTAACCTTTTGCAAATTGATAATGCGGACAAAAAAAAAATTAAATACTGAAGAGGGAGGGGTTTAAATATCTGGGATGAAGAGAGGTCAAGAAGAGAGTGCAGGCAGGGTGGAACGGGTGGAGAAGAGTGACAGGAGTGATCTCTGACAGACGGGTACCAGCAAGAGCAAAAGGGAAGGTTTACAGGACGGTACTGAGCCTGGCTATGTAATACGGGTTGGAGACGGTGATGAAAAGGCAGGAGGCGGAGCTGGAGGTGTCTGAGTTAAAGATGCTGAGATTTTCATTGGGTGTGACGAGGATGGACAGGATTAGAAATGAGTATATTAGAGGGACAGATCAGGTTGGATGTTTTGGGGACAAAGTTAGAGAAGCAAGGTTGCGTTGGTTTGGACATGTCCAGAGGAGAGACGAGGATTATACCGGGAGAAGGATGTTGAGGATGGAGCTGCCTGGAAAGAGCAGAAGAGGAAGTTCATGGATGTGGTGAGAGAGGACATGCAGGTGTGAAAGAGGAAGATGCAGAGGACAGGAAGACATGGGGATGTGCTGCGAAGACTCCTAACAGCAGAGGGAACACAGAGGAGACCATAATTGACCAACATGTCTGATGGCCAAATGTAGTAGATGCGATTATGAAGGTATGACTGAAGAAGTTGTGCAGTTATAGATTCTGCTCTTCTGGGACGGTGAGGATCTGATTGAACACAGCCGTGAGAGGTTAGAAGATCACAAACAAGCTCTATCGGCCCAAAGAACAGACCTCCAGAGTTCCCAACCCAGTGCTGTTATGACCTGCGGGGCGTGTTGACCATGTGTATCGCTCTACTTGGCCATTTTAATCGAGTTGTGTATCTTAAAGTAGATCCAAAAGACAAATTCTCCATGGTTCCCATCTGCTTTGGCCGCTGCAGGGAACTCCTGATTTATTCTACGACTGTAATAAGAATCAGGAATCCGCTTTCCTCCGGGACTTGCTCTATCTCGCTATTATAAGTCTTTTCACGGTTTTCTCTTTCATTCCTATCAGACGTGGCTTCCGTTCAACCCTAAAGGCTACAAATCGGGCCGAGCGAGAGAACTAAAGCTCTGTATTTTAAGCCCGCATTGAGAAATATTGTGAGCTCAGCTCTTTTCTTCCTCTCGGCCCTTTCCTGATCTCAACCACTCTTCTATTCCGTCTGTAGGTGAACGTGTATGTTCTTGGGAGAACCTTCTTAGCGTTGGCCAAAGAGCTGTGTATCAACGCTCCAGCCATAGGTAAGCCCTGATACCTTTTACGAACCGCTTTCGAAAATGATTTCTCAGATGATGCTCAGATCATCAGTGCAATGTGGAGCATCGTACCTAGAGGGCGCTGTGTCACTGCGAAACGGCTCCGACCCTTTGGCTTCGCTTTAAGGCCGCATTTTTGAGGACTTTGTTTTAATTATGCATAAAGAAAAGCACACCAGCGGGAGCGTTCCCATCTCATTCGACTTTCACTTTATTTTTAAGCCAATCAGCGAGCAGTCACTGGGAATCCTTGCCCCCGTTTTAGCCAGAAAGCATCAGGGAATCAACATTCAACGTGAAATTGGAACAAAAATACGTTAGTAAGAGCTGCCTGTCCCGAGTGCAACATCATAGCTCATGTAATTAATTAATAAAATAAATTATAGGTTTTCAAATTAACTTAAGGTAATAAATAAATAAGTTTGCAGAGCTTTTTCCAAGTGTGACACCTTCAGGCTCTCGCAGCGTCCCGTTCCTCATCTTTTCCAAGAGTGTCCCGTTCTGTGGAGCCTGTTTTAGCATCACTGTTGAACTCGAATGTCCCCCCGTGAGCGTGCTAATCCCAAAGTCTCATGCATAGAACACCAGTTCTGGAATCTGTCCCCCCTGCACCCCTGTCCCGTTGGTGCTGTCCGACGAGCACTGGAACTGGAATGTGACTTTTCCACACTGCACCTCCGTCATGCCCTCCTGTCCGAAGTAGCTCAGCTCGCTGCCGTCCAGCACGGCGCTGACCGTGTAGAAAGTGTCCGGCTCAACCTGCACCGGGTGCTCGAACAAAACTGGGAACGTGGAGCTGGACCCGTCTGAGACGAATGCGGTGATCCTCTGGGCCAGCAGCGCCCCCTGCCTCTTCAGTTCGATGCGGACGCCGTATTCGGCCCGGCTGCCGCTGGAGCCGTAAAGGCCAATCCCGGCTAGGAAGACCCGCCTGTCGGCTGCGAACTGGACGCTGTCGCAGCGGCCTCTGTAGCGCCACTGGTTGCTGCGGTAGGCGGCCGACTGAAAGCGGCGACAGCGCTGCTCGCTGAGGCCCGTCCTCGCCATCAGGGGGAAGTACAGCACCGGCTTTTTGGCTGCCGTGAACCAGAGGAAGATGTCCCGCGTCTCCTCCAGAGTCAGTATTTCCGACTGGGCCGGGCCATTAGCAAACTCCTCCAGGCTCATCGCTGGGAGGCGCAGCAGGTACAGCGCCTTTCCCAGAACACGCCGCTTGTTCTGGGCCGTGGGGTTCAAGCCCCGCCTCCTGCACTCCGACTCTGCCCAGGTCAGCGCCGCCCGCAGCACTGAAGCCTCCTTGACGTTAAGCGTATCCCGACGCAGGATGCTCTCCAGCGTGGGCAGATCGATCTGGCAGAACCCCTCTGACCGCAGCGCCACTTCGGCCTGGGCGTCGATCACCTCCCAGCACCGGACAGTCAGTTTCGGTTCGTCGAACAGCCGACTCTGCCACAGCAGGACGCAGGCGTTTCGGGCCTCCAGTCCCGTCTCCAGGAAATGAACACATGCCTCGGCCAGAGAGGACACCAGGTACTTCTTTGCTGCGTAAAGCGTGGCCAGGACAGTGTCCGCCTCAAGTTCGATCTCATCGCTGTAGAGGTACCTGGAAGGTTCAGACAAAAACCAGCTTATAGATACACATCTTTTCTCTCACGCATCACTTTTTAGGCTTGCACTGGAGATAATGTGGCTTGTAATGGCTTCTACCAGAGCACTTACCAAACCTCAATCACCACACACTCCTCAAACACCCAACCCCTCCCCCGAGCTCCACTTACACGGTTTATGTGGTTCATGTACCAAAAACAGTCACATTTTAAAGTCAATCTATTTCCCCAAGTATTAATCTGGCTGTTTTTTAATAAACTCTAGGGCCCGTTTCCGCACTTTTCACGACTAAAACGACCGTAAAGGCTGTAAATATCGTAAAATGTACAGTCTGCGCAGCCTTTTTGTAGAACACAGGGTTGTGCTCTCACAAATGGAACACCAATATGTCCTTATTAAACCTAAACCAGCTCTAAGCCGTGCTACAGCCACATAATGCCTTTTAAACGAGACAGCCAATCAGAAAAGAGACCATTTGCAGATTTTAGCATATCGTTATAACAAATACAAATACATGTGATCATCGAATACCTCGATTCTTAAAGCGTCCTCATATCACAGCTTCATAATACTGTAATAAATTGTGTTTAGGACTGTAGTTAACGTCTCAATTTGCATAAACTTTATTTTGTGCATTAGTTTTATTCCCTAAAATATCAATGTACCTTATTTGCATTTTTATATTTATGCATCGGTAGCGTTTCAGCTCTGGCGATATCAGCGGAGACCGATAACGATTTTAAGACGATACATCGTGCAGACCTTTGCCACGAATGAAAACGAACGTAAAGGGAGTCGCAGCCTTGAGCCTCCTTTTCTACTTAAATCAGACCGGGCCGCTCAAAAGCAATAAAATCTCCGTGGCGGCGGAGAAATAGAAGGGCGGCTCCATCTGAGACGCCAGCGGAGAGCTATTTTGGTCCACTGGTGATTAGGGAGTCTTACTTGAGCAGGATCAGGAAGGCGGTGGGCTCAACATCTGGAACGTGGATTTCGGGTTCTCCCTCGGCGAGGTCTCCATAAAACATGGCGCAGAAAACCGAGCTCCCCACCGCCAGCACGTACTGAGGGAGAGAGAAGATGAATGAGGGGATGAATGAATGAATGAATGAACGACTGACTCACTCCCGAGCTCGCTGAGACAACACACCTTATGGGCCGGGACCTTCCTGAACGATCCTGGAGGACCAACGATGAAGAAAACATCCGCCATGTGCTCGTTGTTGAACATCTGAGCGTTCCTGGACCAAAAACACACCCACGTTTAGTTTATTTTTATACGAAGAGGCCGTCAAAGATCATCCGAATCTATAAATCTCGGCTCAGCTGGAGCTGCTTTGGGTGTCATGGGTCAAAAAAAAAAGTGGATTTCAAAAAGTTAGGCGCTTCATAAACCCATATCCATCCAAAAACTAGGCCCAGCTGTTATTTTAATACTTTTAGAAGAAAAGAAATCGTATGAATTGGTGCAAAAAATCAGTTCTATTTTTATAAAATGAATAATATTAATTTTATGATATAATATGAACTTTTTTTATCCGTTCATCACTATTTTAAGGTGTTTTAAAGGAAAAATGGATCCGAAAAATTCCATCTTCATCCGGTTCCCCTAAAGTTTGTTCACATTTTGCTTTTTTAATGTTTTCTAAAATAAAAGTTGCTGTAAAATATCACTTAAACGGCATTATGATGCAGGTACTGCTCAAAAAAAGTACTTTCAGTCATTTTAGAAGAAAAAAATACACAAAAACGATGAATTGTGGACCTTTTTAATGAGACCCCGCACTGTTCAAATGTCTTAAAAGGCAAAGACTGATTTAAAAAGCTTTAGAGTTCAGTTTAAAAAGGCATAAATGGATATAAAATGCTTCAAATTTCTGTTTGAAAAGTAAAAATGCATTTAAAAAGCCTCGAATGTGAACCCGAGCCCCCAGTTCTTCATGTTCAAAGTGTTTGTTAGAGAGAAATCTACTTTTATCGCACGTTTTGCTCTAGAATGGTCTTCTTTTGAGTCATTTTAGCAGGAAGCGAAGCAGAAAGTTCACTCGGTTCGTGTTTGTGAATCCTCGCTCCTGAAAGCGGGTTCAGATCTGCCTTCTCTGCAGCTTCCTGCTCTGAACTCTGACCTCTGACCTCTGAACTCGGCTCTTCGGACGGGGCGGGGAGGAAGCTGGACTGGAGCTCGGGGGATGTTTGTGTTAGTCAGCAGGGATTCAGGCACTGTTTTAATGTGTTTAAAGAAGGAGAAACTTCTAGATTTGTCTAGAAATGTCCACATTGAGGCCGGAATATTTAGTGTTTTCACCTCTCCCTCAGTGTGGGCTGAGCGGGGCTGCTGCTGCTGTTTACTCCGCTGCTGTTGTTGTTTACTCCGCTGCTGTTGTTGTTTACTCCGCTGTCGTTGTTGTTTACTGCGCGCTGCTCGTCGGCCGGACAGGCGGCGGGCTCTCCGGGGCTGCTCGAAGCCTCTCCGCGCCTTTTCTCGGGCTCGCCGGGCTCCGCGGGGCCGCCGGCCGGCCGCAGCTCCATCCTGCCCGCCTTAGCGGTGCGGCCGCGGGCGAGTCGCCGGGGCTGCTTTAGGGACTCCGGCAACAGGAGGAGAAACGCGACGCACTTCATGATGCGGCCGTGATGGAGGGACCTGCATAGTGCTGCAGAGGGCATCAGAACTTCGTCCGAAAAATAAAAAGAGCCTCAGATCGCTTTCTTCTTTCTCATCGCATCGAGCTTCGATCCGCTTTCACTCCGCATTTCTTTTTACCGCGCGCACCGCACTTTGCTGACGCTCCCTCGCTCCGCCAGGCGCTCCGCTCCCTCGCGGCGCGCCTCCCGTTTTGTTCAGCGAGGCGCCGCTTGGCCACGCCCACGCACTTTTTCTCCGACCAATCGGCTCCTCGGGCGCGCCGACGTCATTCATTAAAGGGGCCTCCCTCCTGGCAATCAGCGTGGGCTCCTAAACATCAGGGTGGTGATGAGGAAACGCGCGTTTATCACATTTATCACAGTTATCACATTTCGTCTCAGAGTGGGGTCAAACAACACGGTTCTCCTGATTCTACACAACGGTTCCCAACAATGAAGAACAGGAAAAGCAAATACGACCTCTGTGTCGGACAGAATGTGCTCTAATGTTGACGGGTCCATCCGCCCGAAAAAGTAGATCCTGCCAAATCATTTTGATTTCTATTACTCTATTTCTAATTTTTTTTTGTGTTTTTTTTTTGTTTTTTGGTGATTTCAGTTGGAGCTGCTTTAGTCACTGTGGGTTTAAAAAGTTAAACATTAGCTGTAAAACATTGCATTATGGCATGCAGTCCCTTAAATGTCATTTAGTTTTGTATATGAAATTATTATATGCTTGTATATTGGAGTATCTTTCCGTCAAAAAAAATGTAGATCATCACTTTTTGCAACAAAGCAGCTTTACAGAATCAGGTCCGAGGCTCTGCTGAGCGACAAACTCCCTGAAGAGGAACAAGGACTCAGAAGGGGAATCTGATGTTAGTCTAATATTAGTCTGTAGTCTAATAATGTAGCATGAGTTTCATTTATCTGATAAAAGCACCAATGGCCAGTTCAGTAAAGGCAGAACCCTCTGTGGTCGAGATCGAGGTGCGGTTCTAAACCAGGCTTAAACAGTTTGGATCAGATTATCCTGAATATAAACCAAGACTAGGCCACCACAGAAAATACCTTCAGCAAGTAACGACCTGTTGCACGGGCTGCTCCTCCTGTATCAACTGCCATGTTCGACCTTTTGTGATTTAGCTGATCTAAATCAAATGATAAAGAAATGAGGGGCTGAAGACTTATGCACAGTACTGTGTGTGTGTTTGCAGATCCCTGCCTATACATCCCACGCTTTGCTCATATGTTGGAGTTTGGAGATAAGAGTCACGAGGTGTCCATGACGGCGCTGAGGCTGGTGCAGAGGATGAAGAGGGACTGGATGCACACGGGACGAAGGCCCTCGGGGCTCTGCGGAGCAGGTAACCATGGCAACCACCCCCCAGACGACCTTTTTAATGATGACGGGCAGTGAAGACGAGGTCACTCACGTGGACGTGCTTGCACGGGTCCATGTCCCGTCCACACGGACCCCCTGTCTCACTGCGGCTTTAAACAAGGACTTACTTACCTAAAGCATCGGTCACTCAGTGACACTTGGATCACTTTTAATTAGATTTTAAAAAATAGTTTATAAATAGTGAATTTGCAAAAAAATTTTTTTTTTTGTATCTTTATTTAAAATTATTTATTATAAAATGTTTTTATAATAATGTTATAAACAATGCAATAATATTAAAAAAAAATTGTAAATATTTAAAATCAATTAAAACACACCTTTTAGGAATGTATTTAAAGAGAAAATATGCAACATATTTTTTTTTACATTAAACATTTAAAAATACTATAAAAAAAACAAAAACAAAATAAAAGTCTGGAGAACAACTCAAGCACAGTCTCCCTCTGCACTGATGGACATCCAGTCTCAGATTTCACACATTTCTGACTCATCGCTGCTAATTCCATTGAACTCCCCCCTCCCAAGTGGTAGAGCAGCATTAAGGCTCCGTATCTGAGCCGTCTAGAACACACTCCACGTTCTCCATGGGATCCAGCCCAGTCCGTTAATGTGCCGAATAAACAACTTAATGGACAGAAATAGCTTCCAGCGTCCAGGCAGCTGCGGTGAGAAGTATCTGAATGTAAAGCATCTTTGTGAAAGGGGGATTTCTTTCTTTTTTTTAAACATACCATGCATGTTTTATGATGCAGCAGATTAAAACGAGGAGGTTTGAATTGGTTCCAGAGTGCTGCCTCATTATTCAACTATTATTAATTATTCAGGGACTATTAGTTCAGGGCAGAACATTCTAGTCAGGGCCGCTTTATATTCTTTTTGGGGTCTAGCGTTAAGGGATGAGGCCCCAGGATTAAAAGGTTGTGGATTTTGAATCCCGGGCCTGTAGGTTGCCTTGAGGTTCCCTTGAGCAAGGTACCGTCCCCATCACTGCTCCCCGGGTGCTGGATATGGCTGTGTTGGTTAAATACAGAGGATGAGTTACGTTGCGATTCACTGTGTTCACGATGACAAATGTCTCTTTAGAGTTTATCACTTCTTTCCAAACACTTTTGAATCGTCGTTATTGTCGTTATAAGCAAGATTAATTCAGTGTAATTAATTACTCCGTACCTGTTCTGATACCGATATCTAAGACGTGTGTATGAGTGATGTGGCTGAAAAATGTAAAAAATCACATTGACATTTTGACAATGCGTCAAATCATCCAAAACCTGGGTAGCAGTGACGGGGACGGTACCTTGCTCAAGGGTACCTCAGGGCAGCCTACTGATCTGGGATTCAAACCCACAACCTTTTGATCTTGGGGCCAAGGCCTTAAACGCTGGGGCACAGCTAAAAAAAAAAAAAAAAAGACCGTAAAACAAGGTTTTTAATGTAAAGCTCTTCGTAAGAGTAGATATACAGATGGACGGACAGACAGACAGACAGAGAGACAGACAGATAGATAGTCTACACTGAAATCTGTTACTTCTGCTGTACCTGAATGAAGATGGACACTTTCCTCATCCCTCGCCTCAACTCCCTTTGAGCCATGGCTCCGGAGCCCTAATTAAAATAACTAACCCCGCCTTTTCTCCCTCTTTTTGATCTGTCTCTCTCTCTCTCTCTCTCTCTCTCTCTCTCTCTCTCTGCTCATCACTCCATGTCCTTGTTTTCTGCTGAGGCTGAATAATTCATGGGATATTAATCTTTCAGGAGCGTGGAGATGGGAAGAGGGAGTTTAGAGGAGTTTGAGAGAAACAAAGGGAGAGCGCGCGAGACGATGAACGTCGCATGTCCTGCTCCGTACCGCCGCTCACTTTTGCACTCGTCCCAAAATCAGCCGCTTTGTACGCAAAGTTGCGTAACTTCACAGGCAGGGTGGATAACAACGCCTCTTGTTAGCGCAGCCCAGATCATCAACCATATTTCTTCCAGAGATCCAGACCGAATGTTTAATGTTGAGGGTCAGAGTCATCCATCCATCCATCCATCCAGATCAAATCGAGTCCCATCCATCCATCCAAATCAAATCGAGTCATATCATTCCATCCATCCCTCCATCCATCCAGCTGAATCATGTTGGTCAGAAGGACACCTCTGTGAGAGGTGACTCTCCATCATTCTTTGCCCCCAGCAGGTTTGAGCTAGTTTTTCAGACTCATTTTTATTTCATGCCTAAACTGAAGCAGCGGAAGCGGCGACGCAGCATCTGCAGGTGTATTTGGTGCTTCTGTGTTTCTAGAAGCACAGCAGTGGGAGCAGGTAGAAGATCTGCTTCTGCGACACCTTCATGAATGTTTAATTGTGAAGAACTCTCTGTTTTCTCTCTCTGCTCTTTCACTACTCTCCTCCATCGGAACTGTTTGTGTTTATGTACTGGTTTCTGTGTGTGTGTGCGCGTGTGTGTGCGCGCTCCATAGCCCTGCTGGTCGCTGCTCGCATGTACGAGTTTCGGCGCACAATCAAAGACGTGATCGGAGTGGTGAAAGTGTGTGAAGCCACTCTGAGAAAGAGGTGAGATACTGAACCGGTAATTGTTCCTTTTTTCGGGTAATTTTTCAGTTCTTTTTTTTGTTTTTAAAGTTCCTCTCTCCCTTCAATTAATTATATAATTAATGATCCCTTAGTGCTAAAGAGCGGTGAGGAAGAGAGTGCAGCAGGTCGGAATGGATGGAGACGAATGGCAGGAGTCACAGATGGGTTCCAGCAAGAGTGAAAGGAAAGGTTTACAGAAGGGTAGTAAGACCAGCTATGTTATAATGGTTGGAGACAGTGATGAAAAGACAGACTGTGAAGCTGGGGGTGTCAGAGTGAAAGATGCTGAGATTTGTGTCTGGTGGGACAAAGATGGACAGGACGAGTATATTAGGTGGGATGATTTGGAGACAAAGTAAGGGAAGCGAGACTGCATTGGTTTGAACGAGTCCAGAGGAGGGACGAGGTGTAAACCAGGAGAAGGATGCTGAGGATGGAACTATCAGGAAAGCGGAGAAGAGGAAGAACAAAGAGGAGGCTTAAGGATGTGGTGAGAGGGGACATGCAGAAGACAGGATGATGTACGGCAGAAGGGAGAGGGTGAAAGATGGGACATTGAGCGCAAGACAGAGCCGTTTTTGTTGCAGAAACAAAAAAACAAAATAAATAACAGTTAAGAAGATAAACTCCTCCTACATCATGCTTCCTGCACTCTGATTGGCTGTGTTCACTGCCAGTCACAGGACGAAAAACGTGACGGGAGGCTGTCCCATGTCTTTCCCTCATCCTCTTTCTCTCTGATTGACAGGTTGAGTGAGTTTGAGGAAACGCCCACCAGTGAGCTGACCATCGAGGAGTTCATGAAGGTGGATCTGGACGAGGAGTGTGACCCGCCCTCCTTCAAAAACGGGCTGAGGAAGATCAGACTCCAAAAGGTTACATGATCACGTTTCTATGGTCCTCTCAGGGCTGGATTAGCTTCACCTAATCCAGTTTTAGAACAGGCGTCCAGATGTTTCTCCACTGGCTGCTTGTGATCACATCTCCCTTCCCTGCTCCAGTATGAATACAGTCACAGTGCTGCTGTTGAATTTGATGGATCCACAGACTGTCAGTTAGTGAGGGCTACAAATTTAGACCAAATCAGGACAAACAGAGTGAAAGGGCACTTCATAAGTATTTGGACGCAGCCTGGGTCCAATCCTTGGCATGTTCCAGGCAAATATTGGATGAATTGGCGAACATTAGCTTGGCAAAGATGCCACTGTCTTTTGGTTCCAGCTCTTCAGGTTCAAAGCCAGTTTATTTTCCAACATTTCAAATATGGTGACAGAACCAGAACAGAACCGGTTCCCTGTTGGTGAATAAGTGTGATCATGCTTATTGCCATAGGGGGCGCTCTTCCTGTCCCCCACGTGAGTGTGTTCTGATAAAATGTTGCCGCTACAGCTTTCGTAGGATCCGAAGGAACCTTGAAATCTCCATGGCGACAGATTTTACAACCCGATTAGCGCCCCCTTCTGGCGGGCGCAGCGTTTAGCTTCACCCAGTGAATTCCCCTCTCGGTGTCCGATTCGGGCCGTGGTGACTGTGTGTGGCGGAGACGTTGATGTTCTTTCTGACTTTCCTGCAGGTCGAGGAGGAGCTGTCGAAGAAAATCGACGAGGTTCAAGGTAAAGCGTTTACATTCACGCCATTAAGCAGATGCTCTTCTCTTTCAGAGCTTCCTTTCCACATCTGTTCTTCATTCCTGTAACCTAGGATTAAATCAAAAGCTGTCCAAAGATTATTGGACAGCTAAGTAACACACTTTACACCTTCAGTCACTGAACGAGTCCAAAAAAATCATTATCTACACACCTCAAAAAGTAGAGCTGAACGTGCTCTTTTAGAGATAATGAAGCGAAGAAGAAAGGAGTGCAGGGCTGGGTTCGGAAATATTAGTCCCCTGGGACGTGTGAAGAGAGAAGGGACACGTTCATTTCAGCACAGAAAGGAGGAGGAAAGTGAAAGTGAAGTGATCATTTATCAGTGTGAACACAGCACAAAGTGAACCACAACGAAACACGTCCTCTGTATTTAGCCCACACACACCATGCAGCAGGAGGCAGCCATATCCAGCACCCGGGGAGCAGTGACGGGGACGGTACCTGCCTCACGGGAACCTCAGGGCAACCTACTGGTCTGAGATTCGAACCCATGACCTTCCAGTCATGGAGCCTAGTCCCTAAACACTAGACCAGCGCTTCCCCAGTGCAAGGAGTCTCCACTGAAAAATGTGAAGCACATCGGGTGCATAATGATTGAGGGGTTGTGTAGGGTTACTGGGGTGGTTTTAAGTGTGTGTGTGTGTTTGTGTGTGGGTGTTTGCACTCTGCAGGCGAAATCTGTGGCTATCAGGATGAGATCGAGATGGAGCTGGAGAGCTGTCGGCCCAAAGCCAGAGGGATCTATGGCGGCTGTGCAAAAAACGGTAAATCTTTCACTCGCACACCTTTTAAATCCCTCATATCACACTCGCACACTTCTACCACCTTAAACACCTTCCACACGGGCCAGTTCGAGTGTGTGTGTGTGCGCACTTTTCTGTTTACTAGCTTTCATCCCAATTAACACCCCCCAAAAACACATTTTCCTCCTCTCTTCCCTCGTCCATGTTTGATGGAGCTTCCTGCAGAGGGCTAATTACGCGTGGGGCTGTTTTTTTATGATTTTTTGATAATTATTTCCCGCTGCCAGCGGAGTGGAAGCGGAGCTTTGAGTTAAAGGCCAAGTGAAGCAGGCTTCCTGTTTTAATTAAAAGAGTCCTCCTGGTTTTGGCTCTTCATGTCAGTCTAAACGAGACGCGTTCAGTCACTCGTGGTAACGAAGCCCGGTCGCACGGCTTAAATGCCAGGGTTCCGTCGACGGGCCTTCACTCGGTTCTCCGCGCTATTGATCAAGGAGCCCGTTTCCAATCGGCTAATTACTGATAGAAGGTTAATGATGACGGCGGCTGATTTCTCCAAGGAGCTCCTCGTAAACAGATGCCTGTGTCTTTTACACAGACTGTTTATCTTGGTAATGATGCGTCCGCCATTTTCCATTTTCAGTCTTTCCGAGATCATCATCTTTTTTAGCTTCCCTTTTAAAACATCATCTTACGCTTTCTGTTTCTGATTAAAGGAATAGTTCTGAAAATAGTGCTGGGGTTCGTTCTGGGAGGATGGACAGGATTAGGAACGAGTGTATCAGAGGGTCAGGTCAGGTCGGACGGTTTGGAGACGAGACCGTGATGGTCTGGACGTGTCCAGAAGAGAGACGAGGAGGATGTTGAGGGTGGAGCTGCCAGGAAAGTGGAGAAGAGACAAAGAGGTGGTTTATGGACGTGGTGAGAGAGGACATGCAGGGGCCTTGAAGGAGGAAGATGCAGAGGACAGGAAGAAATGGAGACGGATGATCCGCTGGAGCAGCCGAAAGAAGAAGGTTTAAAGGAATACTTCAGTGTGAACAGTGGTTCATTTTAAAAGATGATTTTATATGTAGCACATGTTTAAACCCATGCAAATTAATTAAAAATACTTTTTCTTCAGCCCTCACAACCTAGATGTATCCAAAAATCTTCTCCAAGCCCTTGGAAGACAATGTCTCCGGCATCAGGCCGCGACTTTCAGTGATTTCGAGTCTGGTTCCATTCACCACCACTGTGTGTTCCTCCATAAAAGAGCTTTTTAAACCATAAACCCGCTCCGTCTGTGTTTGTGCATGTTGTTTCATTCGTTTATTCCTCTAACCTCCAGATGATGCCGCGTCCGTGCTGTCCTCCACATTCACGGATCCTTTGGAGGAGTGTGAAGACGAAGAGCTGCGAGCAGTGGCGTCACACCTGAACAAAAGCCTCTGCGGAGACGGGCGAGCATCCAGCGGAGAAGAAGCAGAGGAGGAGCAGGACACGCCGCTCAAACGTCCATCCTTGGAGGCCCTGCTGGGACCTCTGCCCACTGCGGAGAGCCTTGGCCTCTCCGAGTCCATCGATAAGTGCGTGGGAGAGGAGAAGGAGAACGAGAACGGTGAGCGTTCTAGGTTTTAGGACGTTTCTGAGCCGCTTTGTGGTTCAAAGTGGATCTTTTGGATTGTTTTTCAACTCAAAGAGCAAATTTTATAGATCGTTTTGGAGACAAGCGGCGAAAATCCTGCAAATGTGGGACATGAGAATCAGGTTTTGAGTACCTTCTTGTATCTACTTTATGCTCTCATTCTTTCTTCCGCTCGGGCTGAGTAAAGTAGTTGAGTCAGTGCTGCTACTTTTACTCTGAATGGGTGGATGTTTGTCATCCCTGCCCAGGTTAAAGGTTAAAAATAAGCTTTTAAGGACAAAAGCAATGTTAAAATTTGCAGGCATACATTAACCACCCACTTCATGAGCCTGTAGCTCCATATAGGTGTATAGAAACTTTAGCCCTGCACAACATCCGCTGTTGGGCTGATGTTATTTGGGTTCTCAATCCAGCTATGACACGAGGGTCATTCTAGTGTGTGTGGGTTTAGGGACCAAACCCTAAAAAAATAGCTGAGAGCAGTTCTGTGGCCAAAGAAACCACTGATGAAGGTCTGGATTTGCACAAACTGGGCACTGGTTCCAGTTTCTAGCCGTTGCCTGAAAAAAGTGAAGCTAAGAGGGAGAGGTTTCTGATAAATTGGCCACTCTGCTCTAATTAAACCCCGTTCAGAACTTCAGACCCTGTGATCTGCAAGGCTGTGGTCAGAAGCTGCTCAAGAGCAAGGACATAAATCTCTCCTCAGATGCAAACATCTGTCTGTTCTCTCGCTCCAGCTGATAGACTGATGGATAACCACTGGTTCCCTAATCAGGCTTCCAGTGGAGCCTGAAAGCAGGGAAGGGTCAGCCAACCGGGATGAGTTTTCTTAAGCCCACACTAAACACTCGCTGCACATGCTCAGTGGGCGGATGAAAGAGAGGACTCTAATGACAAGGTGCTGCGTCCATTTACAGCTTCAAAGAGCCATGGAGGGCCAACAGGAGGCCAACAAAACGGACCAATCAGGAAACCTGACAGCACTCAGGCTCAGGCTCGGCCAATCAGCAGTCAGTCCTGCCTCTGCAGGGTGGGGACCGGCTCCAGCTGCCCAGGAATCCTAAATGAGTGAAGAGAAAGTACGAAAACTCGATCGATATATGCTGAGAATGTTAAATACATCGAGATATGGACTACAGGAATTTACTCGGAGAGTAAACTAAAAAGTACAGAGTATAAAGTAAAAGTACAGGAATGTACTGAGAGTGTAAAGTAAAAGTACAGGAGTGTACTGAGAGTGTAGAGTGAGACGTGTCTCCTCTGAAGGACGTCTGGAGCGTCTGTCTGTGCTGAAAGTGAACTGAATCTCACTCCATATTAATAGAATTAAAGACTATTAAAGCCTCGAACTTCAACTCCAATAAAAACAATCTACTGAAAATAATCCACATGAACTTCACCGCTTCACTTTCATCACCGTCTCTACTAGTTCTCCATCACGGACACACACTCCACACACCCTGAACTCCACCGTCCACTCTCCCTGTCCTCTCTCACTCTCCTTCACTCCGTCCTGCACCGATGGACACTCAGAGGGTCCTTTCTGTGTGTTTGTCCATTTAGTCTGAGACGGGTCTGGATGTTGGGAAGGTGATGGAGGATAAAATAATGGAGGATTAACTCTGATGAAACTCTAAAAGTAAAGTCCTGAAAAGCTGCTGATTTGTTTGAGCTCTTAGTTTAGCCAGTTAAGCCTAAATTGAAGCCTGTGTAGGGATCAGGCCCTCGTCTGGGCAAGAAGGCTCAGAATGGAATCGCTGTGTGTGTGTGTGTGTGTGTGTGTGTGTGTGTGTGTGTGTGTTCTGGCTGGATCCCGTGTGGTATTTTGCGTCCGGCACCACTGGATCAGAATTGCAGCAGAAAAAGTGCCGGGCGAGTTTGACCTTTAACCCCAGGGTCGCCACAGATGGGTGCAAATATTTAAGGACAATTTCAGATTGTCTGGAGAAAAGAGGCATCTAGCACACACACACACACCCAGCAAGACTACACCACCCTTTGTTCCTTTCTTTCTCTCCTATTTAAAGTCAAACAGCTGCTCAGTCACACTGTTAATGTGTGTGTGTGTGTGTGTGTGTGTGTGTGTGTGTGTGTGTGAGCACACGTGCATGAAACTAATACTATTGTGTAATGCAGTGTAATTCCTTCAAGGGGCGGAGAGCTGCTACTTCAAACAATGTGTGTGTGTGTGTGTGTGTGTCTCAGGCAGATGGTCACACTTTTTTCTTTTCTGCCCCTTCATTGATTTCTCACACACACAGCAGAGAGGGATGAGACTGATGGCATCTCTCTCTCTCTCTCTCTCTCTCTCTCTCTCTCTCTCTCTCTCATCTGATGTGTGTGTGTGTGTGTGTGTGTGTGTGCACGTGCGCATGTGTGTAAATGGAAGTTGTAGACCAGGGTGGGACGGTCCTTGACCCCAATAAAAGTCTTCAGTCTGAACACCAGAGAGAATGGGACAGTTGGAGAAAGTAGGGAAAAAGGAAAAGGGACAGAAGAAAACAGATGTAGAGAAAGAGGGAGGGGGAGAGAGAAGGAGGGAGACAGAGGAAGAGAGGGAGGATGACCGATATTGTGTGTGTTGTCATTCAGGTCTGTGAGCAGATGTTTGTTTTTTGTTTAAAGCCCAGATGGGGTGTGTGTGTGTGTGTGTGTGTGTGTGTGTGTGTGTGTGTGTGTGTGTATGTGCATGCGTGTGTGCGTGTGTGCTTGTGTGTGTGTGTGTGCGTGTGCATGTTGAAGATGTTCATTCTGTCCTTGTCCACTTTGTCTTTCTCAGATTGTGTCCACAGTGTCACAAGAAGGGGGAATGTTGAAACTATGCTACTGTGCGGGAAAAACTACCATTTCTCAGCCAATCAGATCGTTCCTTTGAGACTAAATGCTGGATGTTCTTCTTGATTCAGATTTCAATCCGATTCAGATTATTGTGAGTAATGTGAATCGAATCGCAGGCCATGTTTATCACAACTCCTCATTCACACAGTCGATTCATTTTTTAAATGTCATTATTTTTAAACAGTAGAAGTGATTTATGTACAAACACACGTAACTCCAGTCTAACCACAAAGAGAGTTTCATTCTAACCAGCTTTAAAGTCAGTATTCACCATTATTCTTCAGTGCAGCCTCAACTCTCTTAGACCAGCTCCTGTCTTTAAATGAGGGACACTTCTCCAGGATTCTTGAAGGACGTCCCAAAGCTCTTCTTTGGACGTTCGTTCTCTGTGGAGATGATCCCACACTGCTTCTGAAACTGCTCAGGTACAGAGACTGGACTGAAAATGAGAGACCAAAACATTGTCCTTCAGGAAGAACCGGAGAAAGAAATTTTGGACGTTTGGAGGAATAATAATAGTGTGTGTGTGTGTGTGTGTGTGTGTTCTTGTCCTCCTCCAGGCTAAGTTCTGTAGATTTGCAGCACATTGTTAAAATATACACTTTCTTGTCCCTCTGGACTCATCCCTCTCTCTCTTTTTGCACTCGCTCATGGTGCTTCAAGAAGCGGTAGCAGGTGTGTGTGGGAGTGTGTGTGTGTGTGTGTGGTTCAGAAGAATCCTCTGGGAGGTTGCAGCGGTCAGTACAGGTCACATTTTAATCGGCTGGCTTGCTCGTCTTTACACCTAAGAGAATATCTCTCCCCCTCTCTCTCTCCGGGCTGTATTCTCTGTGTGATTCTCTCTATTTGGTTCGTCTGTCTGAGGTTAGTCTGTTTTTCCCTCCGTCTGTCTGCTGCTGTCTGACTAGCAGCGCAAAAATAAACCTTCTTTTATCTCCCACAAGCCTTTCATAGTGTGTGTGTGTGTGAGTGTGTGTTGAACAATCACAGTGAGTTCTGCACAAAGTCTGCAGAGAAACTTAGACTTCAGTACAGTGGTGGTGAATAGAACGAGACGTCTCCAACACAAACACGTCCATATTGTTTCCACCAGTGAAGATCCATGTCTGAGTGTCCTGTGGGACGGTGATGACCGTGGTGACCGTGGTGACAGTGTTATTTAATGTCTGCGGGGGACGTCCGGTTCCATTCACCCCCACTGTGGACAGACGAGAGAGAGAGAGGTGAAGAAACTTTCAGAAGAAAAAGAACTCTCAGGTGAAAAAGAAACTGACAGAAGAAACCGAACGAGACCGATGTAAGAAAGAGCCACAGATGGAGGGGGAGAGAACGAAAAGAGAAAGTGAGAAATGGTAGGAAAGAGAGGCATACAGATGTGAAGGAGAAAGAGAGACAGACAGACCAAGGTAAACAAATAGAGAGTGAAAAGAACGGATGAAAGTGGGATAGACATGAAAAGGAGAGAGAGAAACAGACTGAGGTAAAGGAGAGACAGCAGTAGAGAGAGAGAGAGAGATCCACTAAAAGACAGATAGACTTAAAGGAGTGGAAGAGAGGGTAAGAAAAAGATAGACAGAAGTAAAGGAGAGAGAGACTCAAAGGATTGGAAGAGAAAGAGGGAGAGAGCTAAAGAAGCAGAAGAGAGACAGACAGATGTGAGGGGGGGTGGGGAGAGAAACAGATGTGAGAGAGAAAAAAAACAAGGTAAAGGACAGAGGGAGAGACAAACGTGTTTGTAGTCAGAATGAAAGATGGTCCTGACAGGTGTGTGTGTGTGTGTGGCTTTTCTCCTCTCTAATTTCTTACTTAGGCTCTTTCTTCTCTTCTCTCCTCCTCCTTTTCACCCCTCCTCCTTTTCTCTTTGTAGTTTAGTGATGAGTAACAGACAGGTGGGCTGTGGTTACCGCGGTTACCGCCCCCTCTCTGTTTTATCTCCTGCAGCACCTGCTATTGTTCTCTGTCGTCTTCAGCATTTGATCTTCTCCAGTTCAATAACTGATGCGTGCGTGCGTGCGCGCACACACACACACACACACACACACACACACACACACACACACACACACACACACTTGTGTCTGTGTGTGGGTGGAGAGGTCAGAGGGGGTCATGTTTTCTCCTTTTCACCCTTGAGTGCTCACACAGGCCCTTTCTTTTCCTGCATGTGTGTGTGCGCCATTCCTGCTCTTTTTGGAGATCCGAGGTTTTGTTCCGACAATAAGAGAAGCCAGGATGCACTATGGGAAGCCATTGGAGGGAGTGTGACGCTCTGGACAGTGACCTGCTGTGTCCTGCATTCATGTGGACGTCACACCTGATTGTCCCCGCAGACCATGGTCCTTCAAGTCGACGGTGTTCCCTAAAGGCACTGTCCTCTTTCAGCAGGACAATGTCCTGCCACACTGCAAGCACTGTTCAGGAACACTTTGTCACTCAAAGTCTTCAAGTTGTTCTTCCAGATTCTCAAATCAAGCATGTGTAGGATGTAGGACTTGGAGAAAGCATTTGACAGGGTGCCTAGAGAGGAGTTGTGTTTTTGTATGAGGAAGTCTGGTGTTACAGAGAAGTATGTGAGAGTAGTTCAGGATATGTATGATGGCAGTGTAACAGTGGTGAGATCTGCAGTGGGAGTGACGGCTGCATTTAAGGTAGCGGTTGGATTACATCAAGGATCAGCACTGAGCCCATTCTTGTTTGCAGTAGTAATGGAAAGGTTGACGGAGGAGGTTAGTCAGGAGTTTCCGTGGACGATGATGTTTGCTGATGATATTGTGATCTGCAGTGAGAGTAGGAAGCAGCTTGAGGAGAACCTGGAGAGATGGAGATCTGCTCTAGAGAGGAGAGGAGTGAAAGTGAGTAGGGCAAAGACAGAATACATGAGCATGAATGAAAGGGAGGATATTGGAGTGGTGAGGATGGAGGGAGCAGAGGTGACAAAGGTGGAGGGGTTTAAATACTTGTGATCAACAGTTCAGTGTAATGGCGAGTGTGGAAGAGAGGTGAAGAAGAGGGTTCAGACAGGTCTCTCATTTTCAGTCCAGTCTCTGTACCTGAGCAGTTCTCCAGATCTTCCTGAAGGACAGTGTTGTTGTCTCTCATTTTCAGTCCAGTCTCTGTACCTGAGCAGTTCTCCAGATCTTCCTGAAGGACAGTGTTGTTGTCTCTCATGTTCAGTACATTTATGCACCAGTAAGATGTGTTTTTGTATCAGTGTGGATTCAATAAAGGTTATAAAGGTTGCGTTCACGGTTCATGGAAAAATGGCCGTTTTGGAGATACAAGGTTTATCTCGAAAGTGAGTAGTCCTGACTCTGTATTAAAACCAGCGTGTGTGTGAGATAGAAGAGGTGAGGAGGGTTTTGCAGAGTCTGGAGAACCTGTGAAGCATTGCCAGAAAACCCCGGGCCCTTTTTAAAAAAAAAAGGGGGGGGGGGGGGGTTGGGGGGGTTTAAAGAGGAAAGAGGAGTACAGGGAAGGGAGGAAGTGGAGAAAAGAAGAGTGGAGGGAAAAGGGGGAGGAAAAGCAGGAAAACCCCTGCAGGCGCCTCCTACCGCTTACAAGTTCTGCTGCAGTAACCTTGGCAGGCAGCAGTGGCCTTCAAACCCTGCAGATAGTCAACGCACACACACACACACACACACACACACACACACACACACGCGTGTCTGTGTTTACGCTGTGTTTCCACTTATAGCGGGAGTTTGCTGAGGGGGCGTGTTTGATGTGCTGCCGGGGGTCCTGCGGTGTTCGGGTGTTAAATTTATCCAGAGTTTGACGGAGACGCTGGAGAACAACGAGCACCGACGGCTGATTTCAGAACCTCCTGCGGCGCTGAAGCAGCTTCAGCCCAAAATCTAACATATACATCCCTCCCTCCCTCCCTCCATCCCTCCATTTACCCCGCAAGCAGCCCTTCACTCTGACGGGGGAGGTGTGTTCCTGCTCAGAACTGCTCTTTTAAATAGAAGAACGAAATTAAAAGCACCCGGGGGAACTCCAGCTGCAGAGTCTGTAATTGTAGCAGCAGATCCAAAGTTTAACAGGGTGCACCTGAATATCGCTGCTGCTGCTGCTGCTGTAAAAACAGCATCACACTGCATTACTGTTATTACTGTAGTTGTGCTGGTTGTGGTGATGGTTATTGTGTAGTTGTTGCAATGAATGTCTTTTGTTGATGGGATTGTTGTGTTTGTGGTTGCTTTGATTGTTGACATGGTTGTGCTCTCCATTGCTGTAGTTCCTGTAGTTGTTTTGGTTGTTGGCTATGTTTGTAGTTTGATTGTGATTGTTGTTGTTATGGCTGTATCTGTGATTTCTGTGGTTTGTTCTAGTTGTAATGTTTGTAGATGGGCCTTTTGTAGTTGTGCTGATTGCTGTTGATGTAATTATTGTTGTAGTTGTGCTGATTGTAGTTGCTGTTGATGTGATTGTTGTAGTTGTGCTGATTGTTGTAGTTGTGATTGCTGTTGATGTGATTGTTGTTGACTTTGTGCTGATTGTTGTAGTTGTGATTGTTGTTGATACGGTAATGGTTGTAGTTTCTGGTTGTTGTGATTGTAGTTATGGTTTTACCTGGAGTTGTGGTTGTTATGCGTGTAGCCGTAGTTTATGTGGTTTGTTTGTTGGTATCGTTATGGCTGTAGTTGTGATTATTGTCGTTATGGCTGTAGTTGTGATTATTGTCGTTATGGCTGTAGCTGTAGTCGCTGTAGTTTCTGTGGTTGTGTTTTTTGTTGATACGGTTAAGTTTTTTGCTGTAGTTTCTCGTGATTGTTGTCATGGTGATTGTTGCATTGTTTTGGCGGTGGTTTTGGTTGCTGTATTTGTTTTTGTTGTAGTTGTTTGTGTATTGCTACTGTCATTACTGTGATTGTGATTAAGTGCATGCAATTTTCATGTTATTGTGTTGTTATGACGACTACGATGACGATGATGATGATGATGCTCATGGTTGTCTTTTTATGGTAATGGCTTTTCTCCACCTTTCAAACGCTCAAGAATTTGGGAAAACCTTTAAAGTTCCCTGTGTTGGGAACAGTTGGACACCTGCACATCACCACGTTGTCCAGTCCTGCACGTATACTGTCCAGTGTCCCACGTTAGAGTGAACCGTTCATCACTTAATATTGACGAGCGTTTTTGAAATGTGCTGAAGCCCATCGTGACTTGGACCGCCAGTGTAGGAGGAGGCTGTTTTGGGATTGTCAGCAGTTTTTTGTGTGTGTGTGTGTATATGTGTGTATGTGTGTGTGTGTGTGTGTGTGTGTGTCTGAGCATTTGCCAGGGGTGTCCAGCCTCTTGATTGAATCATAGCTCGTCCACCAGACTGCAGCTCTATCAGCTTAAATCTGCAGAGACGAGAGCCACGTGGGGAGAGAAAGACAAAACGTGTGTGTGTGTGTGTGTGTGTGTGTGTGTGTGTGTGTGTGTGTGTGAGTTTGTGTGTGTGTGTGTGTGAGTCTGTGTGTGTGTACACACATGTTCTGCACAAGGTCTTTCTGTGCACCTGTCTTTATTTTAATTAATGGAGAAAGCCTGCCAGTGGCTAAATGAGCCTAATGATACAGACTGCACACACACACACACACACACACACACACACACACACGTGCACACTCGCACTCACAATTACTGTATTTATGGGGTCTACCTGCATCTGAACTCCTGACATTAACCACAGCACCCAGTTAGCTCTTCTGCTCTTAATCTTTCTTTTTTTTTTCCACAATTGTCAAATTGTCCAAATCTACGTTGAACCCGTTTCACACTTTTTTGTCGTTTTCTTTTGACTTTTCAGGCGAAACCTCTGAAAATGGTGAACTGGATCTGAGCGGGATCGACGACGACGAAATCGACCGGGTGAGTTTTTATACGGTCGACTGCAGGAAAGCGAGCACAGGAAATGGAAGTTACCAACAAACATTAAAGACAAAAAATCTAAAATGAGTTCAGTTTAAGTGCAGCAGAGTGTTCAGCAAGTTTGCAAAAATCACCAAAACGTACTTCCAGTATGTTTGTCAAAATAAAAGGTACAGATCAGGGACATCAGTGTACGTGAAAATGGTTTTCGAGGTTCAGTTTTTTACCAAAATACGTTTATTTCCGGTGAAAAGGGACCCGATCTGTATCTCTTCAGAACCTAAAGTTTAACAGTAGAGCAGTAAAAAAACAAATGCTGATGTTTTCATCATCTGGATCATCCTCCCAGCGTTCATCAAGGCGTTTCTGGGACGACCAGAAAGCTGAGAGTGAACAACATCCACCCTCCAGCCGTTACCCTTCCTGTGCTTAAACTCCTCTCCCTGCTGCTCCTCACAGAAGAACTAAGGAAGAACCTAAAAAAGAAAAGAGCAGCTGTTGCCCAGCATGCTCCTCTCCTCTCAGTTACTCTGGAGTTCCATCATCTGCTGCTCAGGCTGCATCTTTTGACGCAGTTCTTGCAGGAAAGAGAGAAAAACGAGTGAATCACCTCCTCATTTCATTCAGCGAGGCTTCATAATGGCTTTCGACGGGATCCCAGTGTTGACGGCGATCAGGACTTGCACGCTTTGTTCCTGATTAGCCTCATTAGCATGAGCAAGGTCCCCGACATTTCCATGAAGAGCAGGCTGATCGTCAACACTGAAGCCTGTGTGCAAACCAGGAGCACTGATCTAGAGTCAGTCTGGGGAATCAGCTGAGATGTCCCTGAGCTGAAGCTGCAAAATCAGTCAATGACACACGAAGTCAATATTCATCCAAATATTTACTGTAAACACATCCCAAACCTCCTCCAGATCTTCATTAAGGTGAATGAGACTTGTGGTTTGGGACGCAGTAGGACTTAATGTCTCTACAAACATCAACTAACCTCCAGGGCTGCTGTTCAGACTGACCTGGGATCAGATTTCTTTGTGTTTAGGACTGATTCTAGACCAAATTTAGCTCCTTTACTTTAAAAGTGGAGCGCTGATCTAGAATCAGTCCTAAATATGGAGGAATCTGATCCCAGATCAGTCTGAACGTTAACTCGTAGCCCACAGTAAGTCCTACTGTGTCCTAAACCACACCCACAAGTCCACCTTAATGAAGATCTGGAGGAGGTCTGAGGGGGTTGGGGGTGTGTTTACAGGATTTGGGAGACTGTTGACTTCCAGAAGATGGACATTAGTTCTGTAGCTCCACATTTAAAGTAAAGAAGCTAAATTTGTTCTAGAATCGGTCCTAAATACGGAGGAATCTGATCCCAGATCAGTCTGAACAGCAGCTGTGGTGTTTATAGCCGACAGCAAGTCCTTCTTTGTCCCAAACCACACCCACAAGTCTGATCCACCTTAACAAAGTTCGCGAGGAGGTTTGAGCAGGCTGGGGACGTGCCTGCAGGATTTGGGTGACTAGCAAAATTAGTTTTTTTCAAGCCTTTTGTCCACTTGTGGGTTCAGCGGTCATGTCTCCATCTGTCCCATACTCCACACTAACACGTCGATGCGTCTTAATCAGAGACGATCCTCTGCTCTTCTCCCCGCAGTACATCCTGAACGAGAAGGAGGTGAAGGTGAAAACCGAGCTTTGGCTGCTGGAGAACGCAGAGTACCTTAAAGAACAGAAGGGTGAGACACATGGATGCAGATTCGTACATAATGTGCAAAAACCCTCATTTCTTTATATTTTGCTGGGAATCACCATGCTGCAAAGGCTGCAATGTGTCTAAAGATACAAGGTTCTAGATAAAGGGGTTCATCAGCAGTAAACAAATCACCTGATCATCTGGAATCATCTGCACCTGTTTCTTCACTGCTTCATGTCTTAAGTTAGATGCTTTGTTCTGCTTGAAGGTTCAGACGTAGAACCATAACCCAACAT